>JAKWBJ010000025.1:767500-849092 GCA_023159175.1 Wohlfahrtia magnifica | reverse complement strand
CAGACAATGATTTTATGGCATGTGACAGAATCTGTTGATTGGGTCCAACTGTTTTTTGGCTTGAACTGGCAGGTGATAGCGGTGAACTACGTTGAATGCGGGATGAAGTTGATGACGTTACATGAACGGATGCCCTGGCTATGGTTGATGATTGCGTTAACATCTGTACAGGCTCCTTTCGGCGGTGTCCACCCTGTTTTAAATTCCGCATACTCTTGACACTGGGATGGGGCAGTGTATGGTGGTATTCTCCGCAAATCCTGCAGCTGTCTTTGCACGTACATGCACGCAATTCATGGCTTCTTGCCAAGCAATTACTACAATACTTGTATTTGCGTATAATTTTATTTTTGGTTCGCACGTCCATATTTAAGAACCGCTTACAAAAACGTACTGAACGGAACCGTCTGCATATTTGGCATTGATAGACTAGGATCGCGTACTATCCGGTGTCTTCTTATCGGACGTATACAACTTAGTAAATTCAAAAGGAAACAAACAATATTTATTAGTATTATTGACACCTGAGAAAATAACAATGGGTAGAGAGTAAAAAAATAATGGGTTTGTAGTGAAAGAGTAAAGAGATTAATTATGATTCAGACACAGATTCACCACTGTCATATAGCAATGGCAGATAGCATAATTTAACGATGGGTCGAGTTATTGTACCCGTGGCAGTCCTAATATCTGCCACGCGGACTTTCAAGTCTGGTCCAAAATGAGTCCGTTCAATCCTCCCCATACGCCATTCTGAGGGAGGAAATAAGTCGTCCATAATGACAACGAGATCACCTGGTTCGAGATCGGGATGGATATCCTTCCATTTATATCGTTTATGTAGTGACTTCAGATAGTCTTCTTTCCATCGTATGGAGAACTGATGATGCATAACTTTTAGTTCTTCCCAGCGATTCACGAGTCCTAGTCTCTTGTTATGTTACTCTGGAAAACTCATAATAGGAGCGCCTCGAAGGAAGTGCTCAGGTGTTAAAGCTGTCATATCCGTGGGATCTTCAGAAAGAGCCGATATCGGACGAGAGTTTAACATACCTTCTATTTGTCAGTATTGTTGAAAATTCATCGTACGTAAATCGGTATGAGCCCGTGACGCGCTTTAGATGATATTTAAAGCTTTTTACGGCTGCCTGTCCGTTGGCTCCGACGAAATTCCGACCATTGTCATAATATAACCTGGAGGGTAGTCCCCGCCGGCCAACGAATCGGGAAAATGCTGCTCGAAATGCTGCCGTGGACAGATCTGAACATACTTCTAAAAGTATTTCTTTTGTGCTAAAACATACGAAAACGCACACGTATTCTTTTACAATTGGAGCTCATTTCAGCGCTGAGCTCTTGAGTTCAAAGGGGCCAGCAAAGTCTATTCCAGTAGTTTGGAACGCGATTGTTAGAGTACATCGATCGAGCGGCAACGGTGCCATAATTTGCGAACATGGTCTTTGCGCGGTTTTAAACG
Organism: Wohlfahrtia magnifica; assembly: GCA_023159175.1. Taxonomy (NCBI): domain Eukaryota; kingdom Metazoa; phylum Arthropoda; class Insecta; order Diptera; family Sarcophagidae; genus Wohlfahrtia; species Wohlfahrtia magnifica. Next base: position 847,615 of record JAKWBJ010000025.1, on the reverse strand, counting down.
GGAAATGTAGAACTCTGTCTGTACCATCCTGTACATCTGGTTGCATTGTGCATGGGCTAGGAATAAATGTAAATTTCCTAAATATAGTTGACAAAACCTTGAATTTCATGGCAATATTATTGGGTATCGTTCATTGTACGAAAGGAGTGAGTTTGATAGCCGACCATTTACTCTTAAAATGTTCTCCGAATCTAAAAACGGATTTAATGTTCTTAATGGGCTTTTTTCGATAATAGCATTGAGTTTGCAATATCCTTAAATTCTGTGGGATAATATTTTATTTGTGTTAGAGCAATTAATTTGAGTTTCGTAAATTTGATCTCTCTGTGTTATTGGTTTGCGTTCTGTATTTGGGTAGAGTATTATGTAGAAATCGAAATACATACGCTAATACTCTAAGCGCTTTTGAATATGAAGAGAATCTACTTCTTCAACTGAGGTGTGTAGACATTCAACTTTCTTCTCCATTTCAGGATTTTTTAGGAGTTTCTTTCTTGGCCATTCGGTTTGTGGTTTTGTGAGCCATGATGGCCCTTGCCACCATAATATATTATTTATTTGCGAGTTCCTCTGGTTTAGAACCGCGCATGCTAAAATCAGCAGGATTATCATATGTGCGCACATGATTCCAGTTGGCATTGGGAAGAGACTTGTAGACTTAAGACTTAGCGATATATTTCTCCCAAGTCCATTGCGGTTTTGATAACCAACCAATTACTATAAGTGAATCCGTCCAAAGGAAGATTTCACATGGTGGCAGTTTTAAGGTTGTTGTTAGCCATGATAGCCATTGCCACCATAATATATTATTTGCGAGTTCCTCTGGTTTAGAACCGCGCGTGCAAAAATCAGGAGGATTATCATACATGCGCACATGATTCCAGTTGGCATTGGGAAGAGACTTGTAGATTTAAGACGTTCGATTAGCGATATATGTCTCCCAAGTCCAACCAATTACTAAAGTGAATCCGTCCAAAGGAAGATTTCACATTGTGGCAGTTTTAAGGTTGTTGTTAGATGAGCTACCAATTTTGCCAATAATAGAGCACCACAGAGTTCTAATTTAGGGAGAGATATATGTTGGTTAGATTGGAGCTACCTTGCCCTTAGATGCAATTAAATTGGTTAGTACGACATGAGAAGCCATTTGACAACGCAAATATACTGCTGCGCAGTATGCACTCTTTGAGGCATCAGAGAATCCGTGTATTTGGATTTTATATTCGGGACGGTACTGTATCTATCTGGGAGTTCGGATTACATCGAGTTTTGAGAGGTCATCTAAGAGATTTTTCCATTTGATTTGAAGTTCTGAGTTTACGGTTTCGTCCCTTTGTAATCCTTGTTGCCATAATTCTTGCATCAACATTTTTGCCCTTATTACAATAGGTGTTGTCCATCCCACTGAGACAAAGATGGAAGCTATGCCGGATAACATATTTCGTTTCGTAATGGTTTTGTCATTAGGTAATGGGGTAAATGAGTATGTGAAACTATCCGTGAGCGCATTCCATTTAATTCCTAGAGTTTTTGTAGTGCTGGTTTCTGGGAAAAGTAAAAAATCGGAATCATATAGTCATCAATTGGGATATTAGTGAGTAAATGGATATTATTTGCTGTAATTTTCTTCAGTGGGAACCCAGCTGATTTGAGCATTTCCAAGATTTGATTTTGGGATTCTTTTGTTTCTTCTATGGTGTGCCCTCCAGACAATATGTCATCTACATATGCCTCTGTGCGTAATATCTCAGCTGCTTTGGGATACTTGCTTTCTGAGTCCGTGGCAAGTTGATGAAGTGTGCGGATAGTTAAAAATGGAGCGCAGTTAACTCCGAATGTAACTGTCTTTAGCTGGTATTCTCTTATATGTACAGAACTGTTCTTGTGGACGATTATGCGCTGATACGGACGATCTTCCGGGTGAATCCAAATTTGTTTATACATTTTCTGTATGTCTCCGTTAAAAACATTTTTGTAACATCGCCAGTTAAGAATTATTGAAATTTAATCTGCCTTTAATGTGGGCCCTGTATATAAGACATCATTTAGTGAGTAACCTGATCTGGTTTTTCGTGAGCCGTTAAAGACTAATCTTACTTTAGTAGTTTTATGATCTGATCGGATTACCGCATTATGGGGCAGATAAAAAGAGAAATATTTAGTATCAGACACGATCTCGCTAAGAGAAGCGGGTTCCATGTGACTTAGAGTTAGATATTCTTCGAGTACTTTGTTATATTCTTCTTCAAGTTCGGGTTTTTTAGCGAGAGATCTATACAATAGAGTATTCTGTACGAATGCTAAAACGCGTGAAGCTCCTAGAGAATTTGAGTGTGGAAATTCTTTTTTAAATGGCAGGCGGACAATATATCTTCCGTCTTTGTCTCATGTGGGTAGCCTTTTTGTAAAATTCTTCACCGTATTGATCGTCTTCTGATATTACAGGTTGAGTTGGTATCTCCTCCTGTTCCCAAAATTTCATTAGGGTTTCGTTCAATGTGCTATTTTCTGACGGTATCACTGTGATGGTGAATGTGTGAACAATATTGCCTCGGACCGGGCCGCTTAACACCCATCCAAATATAGTGTTATAGGCCGTTGCTTGCCCACAAACATTCCTTTTTATACCATCGATGTTTATAAATTGTTCTGAATCATTTCCGAGTATTAGATCTATAGGAGAAGACTTATTGAAATTGGGATCGGCTAAATCAAAATTAGTTGAGGAGAATTGGGAAGTTCAAACGAGAGTGATGAAATTTGTTTTTGGGAGTATGATGGCGTTGACATTGAATCTTGAATTGCTTCTTCTTGCAAATGTCGTGAAAATGCAGTCTGCTGATTGAGTTTGGCCACCTATGCCGATAATTTCGACGTAGGACTTTTGGTATGGTAATTTTAAAAGGCTTCTGATTCTCTCTGATAAAAATGCCCGTTGAGATCCGGGTCTATCAGTGCCCTCACGGTAAGGAGTTCGCCTCCGTATTCTATCTGTACTAATGCTGTCCGGAGCAATATACAGTCATTATTTGATGAGAAATTTGCCTGGACCTTTGAGTCCCTAGATGTGGAAGGTAACTCGTCTCTGAATTTCATGTCCTTATTCTTACGAAAGTCTTGTGTCTCCAAATTTAAATTTCCCTTGTGATTGCCTTAGTTTTCACTGTTGAAAGTGGTTCTGGCTTCATCGCGAGTTTTCCGCATATGCAATAGAGTGTCCGATTTGCAGATTATACACAGATTTTTACTAGAGCATTTCGGCTTTGTGTGGCCTGACGAGAGACAATTATTACATATTTTGTTTTTGAAGACAAAATCTATTCTCTGTTGAACCGTGTAATTACTGAATTTACCACATATCCTGAGGGAATGATGACCATCGCATGGGTGACACATAGAGCTGAGTTTCTCCTTTGAGGAATATGATCGAGTATTTGAATGAAATGGAACATGAAGACTAAAGCGTTCTTTTGTGGTTTTTATAGAGGAAATTCTCTCTCTTCGAAATGCGGACCATTCTTCATAATTACCACTGAAAGTGTCTATCTCACACGGTAGTAACTTTATGAATGACTTTCTGTTGGGCGTTATACGAGCAGATATGTTAAGTTGGTTTTCCGTGTTCTGATCATCGCTTGTTCTAGTTAATTTGATTAAGTCCAATATTTAGGATCTGCAAAGATAATAGGCCTCAGAACAAGCGTTAAAGTTTATCCTGGTGTTTTCTTTGTAGTCTTTAGTGTGTTCTTTGCCTGGCGCTGTCATGAGAGCTTCATAAGAGTTTTGCAATTTTGATCATCGAGATTCAAGATCCTATACCTTTGTTTCGAGCACCGAGTCAGTTTGATCCTCCATGTTTGATCTTTCGAAGTATGTGCAAAAATTTAAAAGATTATCGCAATCAAATAAAAATTTTCCTTGTTTTGTCGAGTATTCGTTTTCCATTGTTTTCTCCTGTCTGGAATTCATATTTATTCGAATTCTGAGCGGTTGTCGACATTATTTAGGGGTAGGATGTGGTATTAAGTCTCCTTGCGGGGAACGGATAACGTAAGTGTAAAAAACGTGAAGACTAAACCCACTAGAATTAACACTGCTATTTGAGAGTTAATGATAGCGGTTAATTTGGATATAGAGAAGTCCTAAATAATAGACTAGAGAGAAAACTTTGGGAAGTTCTAGGAGAAAAGTGGAGTTATTTGCGAAATGACCAATGCTATTTTCCCTTATGAAGTTGGTAAATCGGGTTAGATAGAAAGCCAACTTTGAAATGAACTAATGAAACCAGCTTTCGGAGCAATATTTGAAAATTAGAAGGTAAGTATCCGATTGTACAGTTGATTCCTTTTCAGGTTTCCTTGGGTGATGTATGTCAAAGGTGGGTATTTCAGGGTCAGGTTACAGATAAGCAATCTGCTATTGTAGTTATCCCGTATCGTAACTCTCTCCAGGTTTCAGACCGAATTCAAGTTTACGAATACAATGATACTAATCGCGGGTAGAGATTCCAATCTCAGCAATGCTGTGAAATTGGAATAATAAAGGGTTTAATTCCGCCTCTATTGAGACGCAATTAATGAATATGGATATCAACGCAAGTGAATAGACTAACAATATAAATACATACAACAAGTAATATATATTTTTCGTAAACGTTAGTTATTAAATTGACTTTAAGACTTCGACTATACTCGTTCGCGGTTGAAAATTTCCAATTTTCGCAATAAAGCGAAAATCGGACCATAAGGGAATCAAGTTTGCGATGGGTTATATATATATTATATATATATATATATATATATATATATATATATATATATATATATATATATATATATATAGTTACCAATCGCACGTGAATATGTATGCATGTGTAGTATAAATGACGATATATGTATATATATGTATATATATATATATATATATATATATATATATATATATGAATTTTGGAGTGCGATGGGTTATATATATATATATATATATATATATATATGAATTTTGGATATGCGATGGGTATATATATATATTGGATATATATATATATATATATATATATATATATATATATATATATATAAGAATTTTGGAGTGCGATGGGTTATATATATATATATATATATATATATATATGAATTTTAGAGTGCGATGGGTTATATATATATATATATATATATATATATATATATATATATATATATACTATAATTCATATATATAACCCATCGCACTCCAAAATTCATATATATATATATATATATATATATACATATATATACATATATCGTCATTTATACTACACATACATACATATTCACGTGCGATTGGTAACTATATATATATATATATATATATATATATATATATATATATATATATATATATATAACCCATCGCAAACTTGATTCCCTTATGGTCCGATTTTCGCTTTATTTATTTAAATTTTACTATTTAACATATATACATATATCATCATTTATACTACACTTACATACATATTCACGTGCGATTGGTAACTTGCGTCTCAAACAAGGGAAAATATATTGTTACGAAAGTAAGGTTGGGCATCACAGCGTTTATTACATCGCTAAAATAAATAAACAAAAGCAAAGTAAATAAAAATAACACGGCAACAACAATAATTAAGCAGCAAAGAAAACGAGTAACAGGCAATACACAGAGAGTGCAGTTTAAGTTAAGTAAACTCAGCAAGTGCAGTTTGTGCAAAGAGAGTTTATAAGGAGTAAACTCGTGAAGTGAATCGTGAAGTAAAAAACCAGTTTAGTTGGAGCTAACTCAATAAAGAGAGTTAAGTGTGGATAACTTCTGGTTGAAAAGGTTATGATCGAACCTAAGTTATAACTACGATCGGGTTGGAAGATATATATATATATATATATATATATATATATATATATATATATATATATATATATATATATATATTTTTTTTTTAATCAGTGAGGAGTGGCGAGTGCATGTGAGAAAGAAGATATTTTAAATTTTGTTAATAGTTCTATTTATTTTTTCACTGCTGTATTTTGTTTATATATGCATGTATAAATAAAATATATATGTATCTATATGTGTATTTTTTACTTTTGTTCTTATTTGAGTTTGGAATGATGTAATTGATGCTATGTTATAATTCACTTATTGTTAAAGGTATTCAAATTTTATTATATGTTTTACACATTTTTTCTTTTTCTTTAGTGTGGTGTATTTGTGCTATGGAATGCAATATTTTAAAGAACTATAATACTGTTTTATACTGTATTAAAAACAGAGTTAATTTGAATTTTTTTTTGTTTGTTTTATTTTCACTGATTAATATTTAAATTTGAATAATACCGTAATTTGAATTTATTTTCCTTTTTTTGTTCCACTGTATGGTAGTATGCTAGTATTTCGATCAATTCTGTGACCTGTTGCTTCACGATGTTATGCTATTATTATTAACGACACTGTCCTGCTGTATTTGCTGTTTCTACCTCGTTAATTTTTTTCTTTTCTTTTTTGATTTTAATTTAATTTAATTATATTTGGGAACTTTTAAATTTATTTAAATTTTATTTGGGCAAAATAGAATGAACCAATGAATAACTATGTAAATAATTTATTATTTTGTGTTAAAAATATTTTTCATGAACTACCGTACAGGCTTGTTGGATGGTAGAAATTTAACGGACTTTTATTTGTTTTTGTTTTCATGTAAATATATGTACATATATATGTATATATTTTTCGTATGTACATGTACGAGGGCCGATTGATATTGAAGCTACCTAAGTAGGAAAAAAACATTTTTTTCAAAAACCATTCATTTCTCAACATAGTCTCCGTTTAGCTCAATCCATTTAGTAAGACGATTTTCCAACTTTTTTATACCATCTGAATAATATGATTTTTGGAACTCTTCAAAATACGCATTAGCTTCGGTAATCACTTCTTCGTTTGAGATGAATCTTTTTTCTGCGAGCTATTTTTTCAAATTTGGAAACAGGAAAAAGTCACTAGGGGCTAAATCTGGACTATAAAGTGGATGATCAACCAATTCGAAGTGGATTTCTCGTATTTTTAGCATCGTATCTAATGCTATGTGAACCGGAGCGTTGTCTTGAAGAAAGAGCACTTTTTTTTTGTTTAAATGTGGTCGTTTTTCCTTGATTGCATCAACCAATTGATCCAATAATGCACGATAATACTCTCCTGTGATTGTGGATCCCTTTTCAAGATAATCGATGAGCAATATTCCGTGTGCATCCAAAAATACAGTGGCCATAACCTTGCCAGCCGATTTCGCTTACTTCGCCTTCTTCGGAGCACTTCCACCAGCTTCCACCCATTGCTTCGATTGATTTTTGGTTTCAGGTGTGTAGTGGTGGACCCACGTTTCATGAACAGTTATTAATCTACGCCAAAAATCAGCAGGATTATGCTTTATCATGTCCAAACACCGCTGTGAAGTGATCTGTCGAACTCGTTTTTGTTCAACACTGAGCAAACGCGGTACCCATCTTGTCGATAGCTTTTTCATATGCAAATGTTCATGCAAAATGTTGAACACACGTTCATATGATATGTTTACCATTTCAGCAATCTCACGTATTTTGACCCGGCGACCATTCATAATGATATCGAGGATTTTCTTAATATTTTCTTCAGTAATCACCTCTTTTGGCCTTCCTGTTGATGGTATTGTTGCAGTGCTTGTTCGGCCCCGTTTAAATTCAGCAATCCAATATTTTACCATATAATCTGACGAAGCAGATTCGCCGTAATGTTTATCAAGCTTTTTTTGTCTCTTTCGCCGTTTTGCCTTTTAAATAATAGTGTTTAATCATTACACGAAATTCACTTTTATCCATTTTCTAAGAAACACAAAAGTTGCTTAGTTCAAACAACTACAACAAATAAACTAATCGATGAATTTGGCTAAAATTTTAACAGCTGACGTTGGACAGATCGTAATTTCTAAGAAAGAAAAAGTTTTTGTGTTTGTGCTGCCATCTAGCGCTAGGTAGCTTCAATGTCAATCCGCCCTCGTACATCAAATTAAACGGTATCCATTTATTTTTACTGAAACAGTTTTTTTTTTTGTTTTTACACAAATAAAAATTTACCACTTTTAATATTTTGAATTGATTTAGCACCTCTTCTTTGAAATATGTGTGTATATAAATTTTGTTTTTTTTTAGGTTCTACCACGGCTACGGAACGCTCTAATTTTAATTACGAGGTTTGAAAAAACAAACAAGTGGCAAATAAAGTCAAATAAAAAAATAATAAATAATAAAAAATTCACAAGAAAAACACTTCCACATTACAAAGAGGGAACTGCAACAAACCACAACCGCAGCAAATAAATTTTAAATTATCGGATTTAAAATGCAACTGCAAAATGTAGTGCAATTTGTTAATGCACATTAAGGTGCTACATATTATATGCAATAATAATATTTTTAATATATAATTAGTGCAATAAGATCTAGACATACACAATTTACGAACTTATCGCATACAATACACCAGACTTTATTCAAGCATCAATATATCCACAAACATTGACTGTTTAGTGTGGTTTTCAAATATGATCATATTTTCTTTAGAAATGACAAAAAGATGAGCTCAACGATCTCTTTAAGCATTTTAATTAGAAACTTTGTTTCCTTGACTCAACGTCGATGCCATGGCAGAAATGGTTGTAAATGTAATAAGACTATCGATGGATATTTTTATCCCATCCAAAAAGCTGTCGATTAAACCTAGAAACAAATCTTGGTTTAATCTGACGTGTAAAATGACAGTCAGATCCAGAGAATAAGCGTTCAGGAATTGGCGCAATAATAAATGTGCGTATACTGATTTGCTTCGTAAAGAGGCGAGATTTTCATGTGCCGCAGTACTCAGACGAGAAAAGGCTTTATACGAGCAGCGCCTTCGTGCTAAACTTTTTACTTTTTCGTGGGGAAGTAAAAACTTTTAGTCATATCTTAAAAGACTGAGGAACAGCGCTAGTTGAGGTCCTGCCGCTATAAGGAATGACCAAATGTTCACGAACGTGGTTGAAAAGGCAAACCTTTTGGCTGAAATGTTTGCAAATAATTCTCACTTGCCGGAAAGCGTTCAACCACTGCCAGAACTTGAAAGAGTATCAGAAACTATACCTAGTATATTTCTTCAAGCCCGTGCTATAAAAAGGGTCATTACAAATCTCAACGTTAACAAGTCATACGGGTTGGATGGCATACCAGCACAGGTCCTGAAGCAATGCTCTTCGACGCTTGCGAGTCCATTAGCTCACCTTTTCAGTACGTCATATCGCGGCTGTATTTTTTCATCGTGCTGGAAGGTTGCTAATGTAACGCCCCCCAAAAATGGCGAGGCTAGTAACGCTGCGAACTACCATCTAACAACAGTTTGTTCCGCACTATCCAAGGTTATGGAGAGTATGATTAATCACCACCTTGTGAGATATTTAGAGTCCAACGATTTGCTAAGCGATCGTTAGTACGGTTTCCGAAATGGCCGTTCTACTGGTGACCTGCTGGCGTTGCTTTCGGAACACACCCATTCATGGTTTTGGCGAGAGTAAGGTTGTGGCTCTGGATATCTCAAAGGAGTTTGATAGAGTTTGGCACGAGGCTCTCATTTCGAAACTTAATGCTTTTGGTGTCGGTAGTCACTTCTCTCGATTTATATCGAGCTCCCTCTGTAGATGAGGTCTTATCCGACGAGTTCAGGATAAACTCAGAGGTACCGCAAGGCTCTGTTCTTTCTCCCACTCTTTTTCTAATATTTCTTAACGACTTCTTCTTGTCACTTCCAATCCTATCTACTCTTTTACGGAAGACAGCAACATTTGTCACTCATATTCTCTTGAACGTAGGGCGAGCCTCCTGGAGATAGCGGTGAGAAGGATGAATATGAACGACACACTCACAAGTGACCTGGTGAAAAATCTCCAAGTGGGGTCGTGTGAACAGGGTTGATTTTAATGCACGCAAGACTCAATGTTGTTTTTTAACACACAGACATGGTGGTGTGTTGTCATCTGTGTACATGGGTAATGTGGATATTGGTGAATCAGATGCTCTTGATGTTCTTGGCATGAGAGTTCACTGTGGTGTTCGTAGGAATGATCACATATTTCAAGTATCGAAAGAAGCATTCAAGTGCCTTGGTTTTTTAATATCCGACCGAAAATGGAACACAACTCTCATGTATGGGCCGGTGCTTCAAAGTCTATATTGGTGCTTCTAGATCGCGAAGATGCTCATTAATGACGGTAGGGTAACCAACTCTATCGATTCATTTGAGCACTGTCGCAACGTGCCGTGTGTTTCATTGTTCCATCGGTACTATAACGGAATGTGTTCTGACGAAATTAAGAAATTAGTTCCTAAAAATCATATATTTTTACGAAGTACTCGTATTTCTCGTAGAGCGCATCCCTTTGTAGTTGATTGGCCAGTTAATCGTTCAACGCATTGTATGGAGAATTAGTTCTTTGATCGCACTGTTCGGTTGTGTAACGATTTTCCAGCGAAAGTAATTCCTCCACTTATGACATGAGTAAATTTAAGCCTAACGTCTATAAACACTACTCCCTCTATCCTACTTCCTACAACCTATTTTCATAGTACCAGCACAATGCACTGCATGAGTAGGAGCCATCACCTAGGTGCTGATTTTATTTAAAAAATAATTGGCAAAGATTTCAAATTTATATACAGGAAAATTGGTAAAAAAAAATGGGTTTTGCTTTAGGTCTTAAAGTATCCATAATGACGGCAGTAAACATTTACATATAATGTAATAATTAAACTACATTTCGAATTTGGCTCTACGATTTTGTTTTGGCTCTACGATTTTGTTTAAAAATTTACAAAAAAAACGACTGAAAAGGCTTCAAAGCAAGACATTGCGAACTATTCTGAAATGTAACCCGTACAAGTCTATTCAATTTATGCTTGAGGTATTGAAGTGGTTAAACATACGGCAACTATTGACATTAAATACAAATCATTTTATTAAAAAAAATTTAAATGGGGAATGCGCCTCCATAATTGTGTGAACAACTATAATATGTATTACTTACGTAATTGTGATACAAAGGGTATCAACAACATATGGGCAGCGCACGTAAGTATTTTACGGGGGCCTTAATTTATATATATAACAGCCTACCGGAAGAAATGAGAAATGAGACTATTATTAATGCTTTTAAGAGGAAAATGATTAATTTTGTTAAAAATAATGTAATAACATTCTGATTTTGTAACTTTTGTTATAGTAATTGTGAAAAAGAAAGTAGTGAAAATACTATTAAATAAATAAAATAAAAATATGCAGATAACATTTTAATTGCGGCTTCTACTCCGAAGACTAAACGTTTTTTTTTTTTTTGTGTAGTTTCTACTGTTATTTTGGTTCACACCTCGATCAAAGCACTTTTTAACATTTCTTTGGTTGAAATGTTATAGTTTTTTATATTATTTTCTAATAACGACCATAAATTTTCTGTTACGTTCAAGTCCGGAGACTGTATATAATTATAATGTAATTTTTAATATTACTTAAATTTTTAATTATATAATAATATTATAATTAAAAATTATAAATAATATTATTATAATGTAATTTTTAATATTGGATTTATGCTTTGGGTCGTTATTTTGATAAAAAGGGAAGATGCATCTCAGACCCAATTTTTCAGCACTTTAGAACAAATTTTCTTTAAGAGTATTTAAGTACATGTCTTTATCCATGTTTCTTTCTATGAAAACTAAATTTTCAACACCCGTTGCAGCCATGAAGGCTCACACCATAATGCTTCCTCCTCCATGTTTTACTGTCGCTTGAAGGTGAGCTCAGTATTTAGCCTCCGCCAAACATAAGACCTTTCATCCCAGCCGAAGATATTGAATTTAGATTCATATGAGAATATAACCGTGTTCCAAAAGTCTAAACCTTTTCAAAAGTGGGCGCTTGGGAACGTTAACTGGGAGCTTTTATTTTATTGGCTAATAAGTGGCTTCTTGAGTGATATTCGATCATGAAAGTCATTTGCACGTAAAACTCTACGAGTTGTTGATGAATTAGATTGTTTCCTTATACCATTGACCACCCCATCAGCTATTTTTTTGCTGATAACTTTGGGTTTTCTTAATTTTTCTTAATATCCAACGTTCATTACTTACCAAAAAAATCTTGTTAGGAGCAGTTCTATTTTCAATTCTGATCTCTTTTAAATGCGTTCTATTGTGTGCTGTACTGTCGAAGAAGATAAATTCAATATTTCTGATTTTTTTTTGCTGAGTTTGTCCAGTTTTATACCGGCGAATAACTAACTTTCGCTGTTCTATCGTTGTGCATCGAAAAATTAACTTAAAATGTAAAAAATCTCGTAGATAGATGATGAAGTAAATTAAGAGATAATTGCATTTAATTTTTAAATATAACCGTAACTACAGGTGTAATTCTTGCATCAAATAAGCTGAATGATTCAAAAAAGAGTCTTTTTTTGATTATCGGTTTTTTTGAAATAGTGAAAAAGAAAATTTTAGAAAAATAAAAGACTTATTAAAGATCACATCATGCCGAATAAAGTGATTTTTGTTTCACGTTAATATTCCGCTTACTTTTTGTGTTACGCTCGTTTAAGTTTTTTAGTTTTGCTTGCACCAAATAAGCTGACAACCACTGTATATTGGATAAAGCTTGGAAAGTATATTTCTCTTACGGCAATTTTCTCAGACCATACAAAGTTTTTAAGCCGAAGATTAAATTGGACTATTATAAACAGATTAAATTACATCGTTGTGCGGCTAAAGAAAACTGTGAATCGCAAAAAGTGTAACGAAAGCAAAACCAACACATATTCATTTTACTAGAAATTCAAAATGAAAGAACAGATAACTTCTTGACAAATATTGGTCTTAAGTTTTTGGATAACTATGCTAATGTTGACAATATTCTTATATAAAAATATATGAAAAAGTTCGCTACCATAACATTTCCTTCAGTTAAGAAATACTACTCACCAATAGATACGTGGGAAATTTAAAAATTATATTTAAAAATGCAATAAAACAATAACGGTTTGGAATTTCGCCAAATTTATTTTTTTGTTGTGAAATACAATAGTTCCGGTTGAAATAAAATATTATTGAAATGAAATATTATTTCATTCATATGGTTGCCCCGGCTGGCAGCTAATGATCTGACCAATTTTCGAGAACTTTTTCGAGTGTATGGGATCGTATTTCGACAAATGCACCATGAATGCTGGCCTTCAAATGCTCAATTGTCTCTGGTTTATCGACATAACACTTGTCATTAACGGCGCCCCACAGAAAATAGTCCAACGGTGTCAAAACGAAGCTTCTTGGCGGCTAACTGATATCACCATTTCGGCTAATAAAACGGCCATCAAACGTTTGACGCAATAAATCGTTTGTGCCATGAGATGTGTGACAAGTTGCACCATCCAGTTGAAACCAAACATCGTTCACATCAATACCATGAAGAGCGGCACAAAAAATCGGTTATCAGGTGCGATAGGTGTCTCGGTTGCACCGTCCTCATTTTCAAAGATGATTCAATGATGCCTCCGCTCCATAAGTCGAACCAAACATTCACTCGTAATGGGTGCATTGGTTTCTGTAAGACCACATTTGGGTTTTCCAGCCACAAATATGGCAATTTTGCTTATTAACGTACCCACCAAGATGAAAATGAACTTCATACGAAAAAATGATTATTGAATTTTTTTTGATTTTTTTTTTTTTTAATTTTCGACTATTGTCTTTCTTTTGGAAATATATTTCCAATAAATCCCAACGTTGCTCGTAAATCGATTAATTTCGTTCAGTAGAGATAATATACTGAATTGTGTGACAGAATAGAATGACATAAGTATTGCCAGATTCAAAATAACCGCTGGTTCAAATTTAAACCGATAGATGGCCCAGCCGATATTTAAATTTTTTTGAATTATTTGTTTGAGGATTTTTATAAACTAGGGAAAAACTAAGAATAAATAAAACTTTATGTAAAAACGTATTAAAAATATACATACACCCAATTCTGTTTTTACACGGTCCTTTTTTATACGGTTTTGAAATAACACGTTTTAGAAAAAAAAATCTGATTCCGTTTTTATGTCTATATACTTCATGTCTTTTTTAGACGGTTTTTTTCTGGAACGTATCTACCGTGTAAAAACAAAATTGAGTATGTTCATAAAAAATAAAATGCATCAAACTACACAATAATGTTTAGTGGCTCATTAGAGTGACGGCGAAAAAAGTTTAAGCGCCAAAAGTAGGCGTTATCCTGCTAATAAGTAAAAAATTAGCACTATTTCATGTTGAACAAAACTAAACCTTTATACAAAATTTGGTTGTATTAGCTAGATTAAAACTGAAATTAAAAACCAAAACACATTATAAAACTGTAAAATGTTGTTTTGTCGCCTAACACACTATGAGCGGAAGTGATACCGTCTCGCAGATTGTCACTTACAGGCAGGACATTATACGAAATGCTATTTTTTCCCTTGTGTCACTTAAAAGTGGTGATTTTAAACGAGTATTAATATCCGCTTATAAGCGGCAATCTGCGAAACTGGTACTAGTACCCAATCCTGCTCATCGTATATTAATATACCGAGCCATAATCGCAAAAAAAGACGTAAACCCCATGATTATCGATTTTCGTTTTTTGATAAAAGCCGATAGTACTTGATCATTCGCACCATCACAATAAATTTGATAGCTGTAAAATGCATCTTTATGACTTTACAGCAAAAACAAAAAAAGACTTATATATCGGGTGTTTTTTTTAATGGTTCATAACTTTTAGTTGACAACACTGCTTTATTTAACAATCCTATTCGGAGAATGGGCTGAAGCACAAATTGATATTGATATTGAATTTCCATTCAAAATGTTATTCTCCGATAAAGTCAATTTTTGCTTGAATGGATACGTATATAGGCAGAATTGTCACATTTGGAAAATTACCGTTTGGTGCGCTTTATGGGCTGAGGGAATCATTAGACCATATGCCTTCAAAAACGATGATGATCAGAATACTGTCAATGGTGGAAGGTATCGGGGCATGATTGAAATTATTTCGTATTATTTCGCTGCAGAACGTTAATGAAAATTACGCCTTGTACGCGTGTTGGCTACATGGCCTAAATCAAATGAAACAGTAACGGCATACAATTTTCTATCCAACAAAGCCCGTTTCATTGATATAAAAAATATATTTATTTGTTTTATTTTGATTTAAACGTGTGTTACTGTAAAAATACCCGATACATACACTAGAATCATACATATATATATATATATATATATATATATATATATATATATATATATATATATATATATATATATATATATTTCTAAAAGGTATTTTTTTGTCGGTTGCAAATATCTTCCGTATTATTGCATGAAAATTTATGATTGATGATTCATTTTAAAGATAAATTTCTTCTCTAATGACGAAAAATAATGAGATGTCTTAAAGTTAATGTTTTCTTTAAAAAAAATACATTTTAAAACCTTAATTTTCATATTTTTCTGTATTACTGTTTAACATAAAACATTTTGTTGTTGCAGAAACCGTTCTAGGTAATACTGTTGTCGGCTATGCAGTGTTTGTTTTGTTAAATGTATTAATACAGAGTTGTTTAATTTATAGAGTCAAGTGATGCCAAACTTTAACAGTTAAAGAAGTTATAAGAAAATAAGCACATAAGTAACGCATAAACTTTTGTTTTAATAGAAAACAAGTAATTGTTTTTAAAAAAGGGTTTTCTATCACAACCATCATATTATATCTTAATAAGGATGCCGGATTCTGGAGAGGTAAAAAGAATACATTTAAATGAAAAAAAAAAAAAAATACAAATGCTAAAAAAGTAGAGTTTTCTATAATAACTATCCTCATCATCATACGTATTACTTCTCAAAGATGTTTTTTGTCGATTGGAAATACCTTCCTCACTACTGCGTGTTATCAGCAATGCAGTGCCACCAACTGCATAAATACAGGGTTGTTTAATGTATAGTGTCATGTGATGTTAATACTTAGGGGTTAAATTTCTTTCAAGGAATAAGTGCACAAATAACGTAAAAACAACAAATTTTATACCAGTTGCATGGACTGGCATTGCTGTTAATCTCCTACCAGGGGGATGAGCATAACATTCCGGTTTTTAAAATGCGTGTACATTTCTGAGACACATTAAGTCATAGTTCCGTTTTCACACAAAGGATGCACATCAAAACAGATCTCATCATTTGGGATGACATTTCAATGGTATTCAAACGTGCACTATGCGTTGCCGATGGTCTTTTAAAGTACATCATGAATAATAATTTTCCTTATGAAGAAAAAATCGGTTTCGTGAAGATTTTCGCCAGGTGTTATCAGTGGTGAATGTGAATATGGAGTTTTTGATAGGTTTAGGTGGACATAGGGTCTCACTGGGTGACATATACACCATTTTGGTTTCAGATCTGCTGATTTTCATTAGGAAGGCATCAAATCTGCTGAACAAACTATATATCCCATGGGTCACCGTGTCCGCAACAGTGCCTGGTCAGGGATAATAATAATAATAAATAATAATACCAGTTGTGAGTTTTTGAAAATACTGTAAAAAGATCGCCCTTATGCTCTTATTAATGAACATATATATTATTTCTAATTTGTTTCTTGGAGAGAAAAAGATTTGATTGTAGTGAGCAGGAGGAAATAGGCAATAAATGCTCAGTTGTACCCAACATAATTTTTAAGTACATTAAATTCATCCGGCTTATCACCTCTCAAATTGATTTTAAAGAATAATCCATTTATATTTTTAATTCAAAATCATAATGCTTAACGGCAATTAATAAATTGTACAGTTAGTCCTAACATACTTCGGTGACTACACCATCACTGCAAAAATTATTCATTTCAATAAAACTGTACTCAAACCCCGAATTAACTTTATACCTTTTGATCCAACTGTGCCTTTTCTGGTGATAGGAAAAATTTTCCAAGGCATAAGAACAAAACTTTTCAAAAGGGGGGATTGTATTTACCCGGACATGTCTTTTCTCATGGACAGTTATACGAAGATTTTCACGAGTACGTGCGTCTAAAGGTATTTTTGTTTCTGTTAAAGATTTGTACGGGCAAAAGTAAACAATAATCATAGCTTTAAAAATTGTTTTAAAGAAATATAGGGTGGTCCAACTAAAACGCACGAACTCAATTGTAAATTAAACAAAAAGTTTTGAGAGAATTATATTAATATTTTTTATTATGATAGAAGGATCAATGACAAAATTGTGTGAAACCAAATATCGGTCAAATTTTCGCCACGACTACGGTACCATATCTCTGTCCATCTGTACATATTTTCAATGACTGTTAACATAATTGAGGTTCAATGCCGTTAATGTGCCCAATTATCTCATCCTTTAGCTCTTGAATTGTATATTATTGACGTACACTTTTTCTTTTAAATATCTCCAAGGAAAGAAGTCCAACGGTGTCAAATCCCACAATCGTAGCGGCCAATTAACATCGCCATGACATGAGATAACACGGCCATTGCATTTCTCGCGTAAAAGAGCCATTGTTTCGTTGGGTGTGTGGTAAGTGGCAAGTGGAACCATCCTGTTGGAAACACATATCGTCCAGGTCTATATCCTCAATATCTGGCTACTAGAAGTCCTTTATCATCTTGCGATAGCGAACACCAATCACAGTAACTGCTTGATGTACAAAGATGGATAATGATCGAAGATGTACGGCCCGATGACGCCGCCATCCCGAATAAGCTGGGAAAATATGCACAGGTGTTTCCACATTTCCTACAGACCCGATTTGGTAAAATTTTAGCACATTTCTCCCGATTGTGGACACATTTGTTCGATTATGCTGACCAAAAAAATCACGAAGTGAACGAAATTCATTTTGATCTGAACACTCCTTTTCGTTTTTTTCGTATTATCAATTGTGTACCTTTCCATGTTAAACTTGTCAAGCACTGAAACAAAGAAATGTCAAATTAAGTTAGGCAAAAAACTTGACGTTAATGTGTGACGCACAATTAACGTCGTGCGTTATGATTGGTCCATTCTTTATAGAATTGTTTAAAAAGAAATATGAATTATTATCATTTATAAACGATTGACTTTGACGATCTTTTTTATAAATAAATATAATGAACTCACCATTTAATATTCTCACTTTATTATGTTACATAAATTACCAATAGCGGTGTGAAAAATTCGAACGGGCCATCTAGTAAAAATATTTAAAATAATGCTCCGTTGGACGCATTAATTGTTGGTTACTTTTAAGCTCAAGGTGGTAGATAGTTGTGCCGAGGTCCTGTATGGCCAGTTAAGTGCGTAAAGACAACTGGTAGCTAACAGCTCCCCTCTGGTGCTAGGGCACGAACCGGTTGTAAGTTGTTGCCTAGTCCGCGTACGCCGTCACTGCGTGGATGGTTCATCCCTTTACGGCCTACTCGTGTGATCAGAAATGGATAAGAACTTATTTAAATTAAATGATAATATTGGAACTTCTGTTGACGGACTGGTTTTGGATGAGGATAAACGCCTTGTCGGGTGTTCATGGTCGAACAAAGAAAGAGAAGGCCAGGAATGGTACATTATTGTCTCTGGCCTTCCTTGAGAAGATGGCCATCAAAGAGGAAGCAACCTTTAAATAAAGGTTGCTCATCAGGAAATACAGACAAAGTGTGTCCAAGTTCGAGAGAATTTACGGCCCTACGTCTGTGCTCCTGGGAGCTTCCATTCCAGCTAAATTTGTGGCGGCAAAGGAAGCAGCCATGAATCCACCTTATTCCAAGGAGGTGATGAAGGCTGCTCCGGTCTCCACCCCAAGTGCCAAAGCTGTGGAAGTCAAGATGGTCAGCGAAGGTAGAATGGACCGCAAGAAGGCTAAGAACTTGTCGGTACTCAAGGCTTCGGCACGAGCTTCCGCCAAGCCCGAATCCAAGACTTGCGCTAGTGAGAAAGCCGTTTTCCGTTTTTCGCGCATTTTCCGTAGTGCGAATGTCAAGAGGGTTAGGTCCGGTGATGAACAGCGGCAAGTATCAAAGAAAGCGAAGAAACCCAACAGTCTGGATTCTGTCGATCAGGTTGCTGTCATAGACAGGAGCGATCTGGATGGGTTGATGAGTTTTGGCAGCAGAGTGAAGGAAGGCTGCTGGAAGAAATCGCTAATCATGGAAAAGGCAGTCAGGATGATATGACCTTCCTTGGCGAAGACATCAAAATTGTGAACTGCTGTAACAGGAAGGCAGTTAACTTCCTGCTTGCTGCAGTTGGCAAACGTGGTGATCTTTGCCCGGGTGCGAAACTGGAGGTGATCTGCTCATCCGAGCTGCCTCTCAGGCCAGTAGTGAATATCATACTCTCAATACTGGCAAATCAGAATGGTGCCCTGGATACAAGCCAGTGGAAGATGGTAACATCTCTGGTTTGTAAGGGCAACGGTGGCATGGACTTCAGGTTCGCCAATGATAAAGCGTACCTGGAGCCAAGGTTAAGGTGAATTTCGGTTTGGGCAGTGTCAGGTTTAGGTATGCTAAAGATAACAAGGCCCAGGAGACTGCCGGTGGTGCAGACCACAGTGAAGCAGCCTCAACCAACCTCTCCTTACTCCTTAGCCGTGGTAAGGTAAACGTGGCTCTCATCCAAGAACCATGGATTGTTGGCAATAGGGTTCAAGGATTAAGAGTCACGGGCTACAAGTTTTATGTGCCAAGCACATTGGATAAGGTAAGGTCTTGCATTCTAGCTAGTAATGACTTACATCTAACCCTCTTAAATTTTTTCAGTAATAGCGATCTGTTGAGGGTGGAAGTACGGATGATGCCAGGTTTCTTTTGGCTTCAGTTTATCAAGTCGAGTCTGCCAGAGTCGATGGAACCACATGGTGCTAGGCTGTGATGCCAATGTTAATCACTGCCAATAGGGTAGTGGTGACGTGAATGTCAGAGGTGAGTCCGTGTTTAATTTTATTACTTCTTATTTTAATAAGGGCAATGAGTCTACCTTTAGGAATAGGATTAGGAAGAAGGTCATCGACGTTACGCTCGCAAATAGGGATAACCTTGTAGAGGGTTGATGAGGGCTTTTCCTTCTCGGATCACAGCTTGGTTCGTGCAGGGTCTAGGAAGGTTCCTTTTAGGAATCCTAAAAGGACCGATTGGCGGTCTTTTAGCAATGGCGTGGAGACTGGTCTGGGTGATCTGTTTCTGGAGCCCGTCAACTGCTCGGTTGTTGAGGAAGCGGTTGATAGGTTTAGGTCCTTCGAACAGTCCTGTCGAGGGTATTCCCGGGCAAGTTGGTTCAGCCTTGTTGGTGGACAGCGGAACTGGAGCCTTTGCGCTCGGAGGTTCAACAGGGCCAAGGGCACACGTTCAGCTAAGGATTGGAATAAGTATAGAATCTGTTTCAATAGGTACAAGGGGAATATCAAGAGGGCAAAGAGGGAGTCATGGACGAACTTCTGGGAGAGACCATTAATTCTGTCAATGAGCTGTCCAGATTCCGAAGAGTGTTATCCATGGGCAATGCTGTCTTTGGTAACATTCGAAGGGGACGGTTCATGCGCTGAATCTGGCTCTGAGTCACTTGGTATTCTCCTGGAGACCCACTTCCCTGGTTGTAGGGAGGTGACGGTTGAGGAGCCAGGGTGGGTAGCTTTGGCCCCGGTTATAGGTGAGAAACGGGTATTGGTGACCGATATGGTGACATTGGACAAGGTGATTTGGGCGGTCCGGTCCTTTAGGTCCTATAAGTATCCGGGCCCGAATGGGATCTTTCCGGCCATGTTGCAGAATGTCCCCAACTCTGCCATGAGGTTCCTTGTGGATGTCTTTAGAGTTTGCCTTCTTGGTGAATTTGTTTAAAAATTTACAAAAAAACGACTGAAAAGGCTTCAAAGCAAGACATTGCGAACTATTCTGAAATGTAACCCGTACAAGTCTATTCAATTTATGCTTGAGGTATTGAAGTGGTTAAACATACGGCAACTATTGACATTAAATACAAATCATTTTATTAAAAAAATTTAAATGGGGAATGCGCCTCCATAATTGTGTGAACAACTATAATATGTATTACTTACGTAATTGTGATACAAAGGGTATCAACAACATATGGGCAGCGCACGTAAGTATTTTACGGGGGCCTTAATTTATATATATATAACAGCCTACCGGAAGAAATGAGAAATGAGACTATTATTAATGTTTTTAAGAGGAAAATGATTAATTTTGTTAAAAATAATGTAATAACATTCTGATTTTGTAACTTTTGTTATAGTAATTGTGAAAAAGAAAGTAGTGAAAATACTATTAAATAAATAAAATAAAAATATGCAGATAACATTTTAATTGCGGCTTCTACTCCGAAGACTAAACGTTTTTTTTTTTTTTGTGTAGTTTCTACTGTTATTTTGGTTCACACCTCGATCAAAGCACTTTTTAACATTTCTTTGGTTGAAATGTTATAGTTTTTTATATTATTTTCTAATAACGACCATAAATTTTCTGTTACGTTCAAGTCCGGAGACTGTATATAATTATAATGTAATTTTTAATATTACTTAAATTTTTAATTATATAATAATATTATAATTAAAAATTATAAATAATATTATTATAATGTAATTTTTAATATTGGATTTATGCTTTGGGTCGTTATCTTGATAAAAAGGGAAGATGCATCTCAGACCCAATTTTTCAGCACTTTGGAACAAATTTTCTTTAAGAGTATTTAAGTACATGTCTTTATCCATGTTTCTTTCTATGAAAACTAAATTTTCAACACCCGTTGCAGCCATGAAGGCTCACACCATAATGCTTCCTCCTCCATTTTTTACTGTCGCTTGAAGGTGAGCTCAGTATTTAGCCTCCGCCAAACTATCCAACGTTCATTACTTACCAAAAAAATCTTGTTAGGAGCAGTTCTATTTTCAATTCTGATCTCTTTTAAATGCGTTCTATTGTGTGCTGTACTGTCGAAGAAGATAAATTCAATATTTCTGATTTTTTTGCTGAGTTTGTCCAGTTTTATAGCGGCGAATAACTAACTTTCGCTGTTCTATTGTTGTGCATCGAAAAATTAACTTAAAATGTAAAAAATCTCGTAGATAGATGATGAAGTAAATTAAGAGATAATTGCATTTAATTTTTAAATATAACCGTAACTACAGGTGTAATTCTTGCATCAAATAAGCTGAATGATTCAAAAAAGAGTCTTTTTTTGATTATCGGTTTTTTTGAAATAGTGAAAAAGAAAATTTTAGAAAAATAAAAGACTTATTAAAGATCACATCATGCCGAATAAAGTGATTTTTGTTTCACGTTAATATTCCGCTTACTTTTTGTGTTACGCTCGTTTAAGTTTTTTAGTTTTGCTTGCACCAAATAAGCTGACAACCACTGTATATTGGATAAAGCTTGGAAAGTATATTTCTCTTACGGCAATTTTCTCAGACCATACAAAGTTTTTAAGCCGAAGATTAAATTGGACTATTATAAACAGATTAAATTACATCGTTGTGCGGCTAAAGAAAACTGTGAATCGCAAAAAGTGTAACGAAAGCAAAACCAACACATATTCATTTTACTAGAAATTCAAAATGAAAGAACAGATAACTTCTTGACAAATATTGGTCTTAAGTTTTTGGATAACTATGCTAATGTTGACAATATTCTTATATAAAAATATATGAAAAAGTTCGCTACCATAACATTTCCTTCAGTTAAGAAATACTACTCACCAATAGATACGTGGGAAATTTAAAAATTATATTTAAAAATGCAATAAAACAATAACGGTTTGGAATTTCGCCAAATTTATTTTTTTGTTGTGAAATACAATAGTTCCGGTTGAAATAAAATATTATTGAAATGAAATATTATTTCATTCATATGGTTGCCCCGGCTGGCAGCTAATGATCTGACCAATTTTCGAGAACTTTTTCGAGTGTATGGGATCGTATTTCGACAAATGCACCATGAATGCTGGCCTTCAAATGCTCAATTGTCTCTGGTTTATCGACATAACACTTGTCATTAACGGCGCCCCACAGAAAATAGTCCAACGGTGTCAAAACGAAGCTTCTTGGCGGCTAACTGATATCACCATTTCGGCTAATAAAACGGCCATCAAACGTTTGACGCAATAAATCGTTTGTGCCATGAGATGTGTGACAAGTTGCACCATCCAGTTGAAACCAAACATCGTTCACATCAATACCATGAAGAGCGGCACAAAAAATCGGTTATCAGGTGCGATAGGTGTCTCGGTTGCACCGTCCTCATTTTCAAAGATGATTCAATGATGCCTCCGCTCCATAAGTCGAACCAAACATTCACTCGTAATGGGTGCATTGGTTTCTGTAAGACCACATTTGGGTTTTCCAGCCACAAATATGGCAATTTTGCTTATTAACGTACCCACCAAGATGAAAATGAACTTCATACGAAAAAATGATTATTGAATTTTTTTTGATTTTTTTTTTTTTAATTTTCGACTATTGTCTTTCTTTTGGAAATATATTTCCAATAAATCCCAACGTTGCTCGTAAATAGATTAATTTCGTTCAGTAGAGATAATATACTGAATTGTGTGACAGAATAGAATGACATAAGTATTGCCAGATTCAAAATAACCGCTGGTTCAAATTTAAACCGATAGATGGCCCAGCCGATATTTAAATTTTTTTGAATTATTTGTTTGAGGATTTTTATAAACTAGGGAAAAACTAAGAATAAGTAAAACTTTATGTAAAAACGTATTAAAAATATACATACACCCAATTCTGTTTTTACACGGTCCTTTTTTATACGGTTTTGAAATAACACGTTTTAGAAAAAAAAAATCTGATTCCGTTTTTATGTCTATATACTTCATGTCTTTTTTAGACGGTTTTTTTCTGGAACGTATCTACCGTGTAAAAACAAAATTGAGTATGTTCATAAAAAATAAAATGCATCAAACTACACAATAATGTTTAGTGGCTCATTAGAGTGACGGCGAAAAAAGTTTAAGCGCCAAAAGTAGGCGTTATCCTGCTAATAAGTAAAAAATTAGCACTATTTCATGTTGAACAAAACTAAACCTTTATACAAAATTTGGTTGTATTAGCTAGATTAAAACTGAAATTAAAAACCAAAACACATTATAAAACTGTAAAATGTTGTTTTGTCGCCTAACACACTATGAGCGGAAGTGATACCGTCTCGCAGATTGTCACTTACAGGCAGGACATTATACGAAATGCTATTTTTTCCCTTGTGTCACTTAAAAGTGGTGATTTTAAACGAGTATTAATATCCGCTTATAAGCGGCAATCTGCGAAACTGGTACTAGTACCCAATCCTGCTCATCGTATATTAATATACCGAGCCATAATCGCAAAAAAAGACGTAAACCCCATGATTATCGATTTTCGTTTTTTGATAAAAGCCGATAGTACTTGATCATTCGCACCATCACAATAAATTTGATAGCTGTAAAATGCATCTTTATGACTTTACAGCAAAAACAAAAAAAGACTTATATATCGGGTGTTTTTTTTAATGGTTCATAACTTTTAGTTGACAACACTGCTTTATTTAACAATCCTATTCGGAGAATGGGCTGAAGCACAAATTGATATTGATATTGAATTTCCATTCAAAATTTTATTCTCCGATAAAGTCAATTTTTGCTTGAATGGATACGTATATAGGCAGAATTGTCACATTTGGAAAATTACCGTTTGGTGCGCTTTATGGGCTGAGGGAATCATTAGACCATATGCCTTCAAAAACGATGATGATCAGAATACTGTCAATGGTGGAAGGTATCGGGGCATGATTGAAATTATTTCGTATTATTTCGCTGCAGAACGTTAATGAAAATTACGCCTTGTACGCGTGTTGGCTACATGGCCTAAATCAAATGAAACAGTAACGGCATACAATTTTCTATCCAACAAAGCCCGTTTCATTGATATAAAAAATATATTTATTTGTTTTATTTTGATTTAAACGTGTGTTACTGTAAAAATACCCGATACATACACTAGAATCATACATATATATATATATATATATATATATATATATATATATATATATATATATATATATATATATATATATATTATTTCTAAAAGGTA
The DNA here is from genome assembly GCA_023159175.1 of Wohlfahrtia magnifica. Taxonomy (NCBI): domain Eukaryota; kingdom Metazoa; phylum Arthropoda; class Insecta; order Diptera; family Sarcophagidae; genus Wohlfahrtia; species Wohlfahrtia magnifica. Next base: position 822,385 of record JAKWBJ010000025.1, on the reverse strand, counting down.
TTTTTTTGTCGGTTGCAAATATCTTCCGTATTATTGCATGAAAATTTATGATTGATGATTCATTTTAAAGATAAATTTCTTCTCTAATGACGAAAAATAATGAGATGTCTTAAAGTTAATGTTTTCTTTAAAAAAAATACATTTTAAAACCTTAATTTTCATATTTTTCTGTATTACTGTTTAACATAAAACATTTTGTTGTTGCAGAAACCGTTCTAGGTAATACTGTTGTCGGCTATGCAGTGTTTGTTTTGTTAAATGTATTAATACAGAGTTGTTTAATTTATAGAGTCAAGTGATGCCAAACTTTAACAGTTAAAGAAGTTATAAGAAAATAAGCACATAAGTAACGCATAAACTTTTGTTTTAATAGAAAACAAGTAATTGTTTTTAAAAAAGGATGCCAGGATTGGAAATACCTTCCTCACTACTGCGTGTTATCAGCAATGCAGTGCCACCAACTGCATAAATACAGGGTTGTTTAATGTATAGTGTCTTGTGATGTTAATACTTAGGGGTTAAATTTCTTTCAAGGAATAAGTGCACAAATAACGTAAAAACAACAAATTTTATACCAGTTGCATGGACTGGCATTGCTGTTAATCTCCTACCAGGGGGATGAGCATAACATTCCGGTTTTTAAAATGCGTGTACATTTCTGAGACACATTAAGTCATAGTTCCGTTTTCACACAAAGGATGCACATCAAAACAGATCTCATCATTTGGTATGACATTTCAATGGTATTCAAACGTGCACTATGCGTTGCCGATGGTCTTTTAAAGTACATCATGAATAATAATTTTCCTTATGAAGAAAAAATCGGTTTCGTGAAGATTTTCGCCAGGTGTTATCAGTGGTGAATGTGAATATGGAGTTTTTGATAGGTTTAGGTGGACATAGGGTCTCACTGGGTGACATATACACCATTTTGGTTTCAGATCTGCTGATTTTCATTAGGAAGGCATCAAATCTGCTGAACAAACTATATATTCCATGGGTCACCGTGTCCGCAACAGTGCCTGGTCAGGGATAATAATAATAATAATATAATAATACCAGTTGTGAGTTTTTGAAAATACTGTAAAAAGATCGCCCTTATGCTCTTATTAATGAACATATATATTATTTCTAATTTGTTTCTTGGAGAGAAAAAGATTTGATTGTAGTGAGCAGGAGGAAATAGGCAATAAATGCTCAGTTGTACCCAACATAATTTTTAAGTACATTAAATTCATCCGGGTTATCACCTCTCAAATTGATTTTAAAGAATAATCCATTTATATTTTTAATTCAAAATCATAATGCTTAACGGCAATTAGTAAATTGTACAGTTAGTCCTAACATACTTCGGTGACTACACCATCACTGCAAAAATTATTCATTTCAATAAAACTGTACTCAAACCCCGAATTAACTTTATACCTTTTGATCCAACTGTGCCTTTTCTGGTGATAGGAAAAATTTTCCAAGGTATAAGAACAAAACTTTTCAAAAGGGGGGATTGTATTTACCCGGACATGTCTTTTCTCATGGACAGTTATACGAAGATTTTCACGAGTACGTGCGTCTAAAGGTATTTTTGTTTCTGTTAAAGATTTGTACGGGCAAAAGTAAACAATAATCATAGCTTTAAAAATTGTTTTAAAGAAATATAGGGTGGTCCAACTAAAACGCACGAACTCAATTGTAAATTAAACAAAAAGTTTTGAGAGAATTATATTAATATTTTTTATTATGATAGAAGGATCAATGACAAAATTGTGTGAAACCAAATATCGGTCAAATTTTCGCCACGACTACGGTACCATATCTCTGTCCATCTGTACATATTTTTAATGACTGTTAACATAATTGAGGTTCAATGCCGTTAATGTGCCCAATTATCTCATCCTTTAGCTCTTGAATTGTATATTATTGACGCACACTTTTTCTTTTAAATATCTCCAAGGAAAGAAGTCCAACGGTGTCAAATCCCACAATCGTAGCGGCCAATTAACATCGCCATGACATGAGATAACACGGCCATTGCATTTCTCGCGTAAAAGAGCCATTGTTTCGTTGGGTGTGTGGTAAGTGGCAAGTGGAACCATCCTGTTGGAAACACATATCGTCCAGGTCTATATCCTCAATATCTGGCTACTAGAAGTCCTTTATCATCCTGCGATAGCGAAACCCATCGCAGTAACTGCTTGATGTACGAAGATGGATAATGATCGAAGATGTACGGCCCGATGACGCCGCCATCCCGAATAAGCTGGGAAAATATGCACAGGTGTTTCCACATTTCCTACAGACCCGATTTGGTAAAATTTTAGCACATTTCTCTCGATTGTGGACACATTTGTTCGATTATGCTGACCAAAAAAATCACGAAGTGAACGAAATTCATTTTGATCTAAACACTCCTTTTCGTTTTTTTCGTATTATCAATTGTGTACCCTTCCATGTTAAACTTGTCAAGCACTGAAACAAAGAAATGTCAAATTAAGTTAGGCAAAAAACTTGACGTTAATGTGTGACGCACAATTAACGTCGTGCGTTATGATTGGTCCATTCTTTATAGAATTGTTTAAAAAGAAATATGAATTATTATCATTTATAAACGATTGACTTTGACGATCTTTTTTATAAATAAATATAATGAACTCACCATTTAATATTCTCACTTTATTATGTTACATAAATTACCAATAGCGGTGTGAAAAATTCGAACGGGCCATCTAGTAAAAATATTTAAAATAATGCTCCGTTGGACGCATTAATTGTTGGTTACTTTTAAGCTCAAGGTGGTAGATAGTTGTGCCGAGGTCCTGTATGGCCAGTTAAGTGCGTAAAGACAACTGGTAGCTAACAGCTCCCCTCTGGTGCTAGGGCACGAACCGGTTGTAAGTTGTTGCCTAGTCCGCGTACGCCGTCACTGCGTGGATGGTTCATCCCTTTACGGCCTACTCGTGTGATCAGAAATGGATAAGAACTTATTTAAATTAAATGATAATATTGGAACTTCTGTTGACGGACTGGTTTTGGATGAGGATAAACGCCTTGTCGGGTGTTCATGGTCGAACAAAGAAAGAGAAGGCTAGGAATGGTACATTATTGTCTCTGGCCTTCCTTGAGAAGATGGCCATCAAGGAGGAAGCAACCTTTAAATAAAGGTTGCTCATCAGGAAATACAGACAAAGTGTGTCCAAGTTCGAGAGAATTTACGGCCCTACGTCTGTGCTCCTGGGAGCTTCCATTCCAGCTAAATTTGTGGCGGCAAAGGAAGCAGCCATGAATCCACCTTATTCCAAGGAGGTGATGAAGGCTGCTCCGGTCTCCACCCCAAGTGCCAAAGCTGTGGAAGTCAAGATGGTCAGCGAAGGTAGAATGGACCGCAAGAAGGCTAAGAACTTGTCGGTACTCAAGGCTTCGGCACGAGCTTCCGCCAAGCCCGAATCCAAGACTTGCGCTAGTGAGAAAGCCGTTTTCCGTTTTTCGCGCATTTTCCGTAGTGCGAATGTCAAGAGGGTTAGGTCCGGTGATGAACAGCGGCAAGTATCAAAGAAAGCGAAGAAACCCAACAGTCTGGATTCTGTCGATCAGGTTGCTGTCATAGACAGGAGCGATCTGGATGGGTTGATGAGTTTTGGCAGCAGAGTGAAGGAAGGCTGCTGGAAGAAATCGCTAATCATGGAAAAGGCAGTCAGGATGATATGACCTTCCTTGGCGAAGACATCAAAATTGTGAACTGCTGTAACAGGAAGGCAGTTAACTTCCTGCTTGCTGCAGTTGGCAAACGTGGTGATCTTTGCCCGGGTGCGAAACTGGAGGTGATCTGCTCATCCGAGCTGCCTCTCAGGCCAGTAGTGAATATCATACTCTCAATACTGGCAAATCAGAATGGTGCCCTGGATACAAGCCAGTGGAAGATGGTAACATCTCTGGTTTGTAAGGGCAACGGTGGCATGGACTTCAGGTTCGCCAATGATAAAGCGTACCTGGAGCCAAGGTTAAGGTGAATTTCGGTTTGGGCAGTGTCAGGTTTAGGTATGCTAAAGATAACAAGGCCCAGGAGACTGCCGGTGGTGCAGACCACAGTGAAGCAGCCTCAACCAACCTCTCCTTACTCCTTAGCCGTGGTAAGGTAAACGTGGCTCTCATCCAAGAACCATGGATTGTTGGCAATAGGGTTCAAGGATTAAGAGTCACGGGCTACAAGTTTTATGTGCCAAGCACATTGGATAAGGTAAGGTCTTGCATTCTAGCTAGTAATGACTTACATCTAACCCTCTTAAATTTTTTCAGTAATAGCGATCTGTTGAGGGTGGAAGTACGGATGATGCCAGGTTTCTTTTGGCTTCAGTTTATCAAGTCGAGTCTGCCAGAGTCGATGGAACCACATGGTGCTAGGCTGTGATGCCAATGTTAATCACTGCCAATAGGGTAGTGGTGACGTGAATGTCAGAGGTGAGTCCGTGTTTAATTTTATTACTTCTTATTTTAATAAGGGCAATGAGTCTACCTTTAGGAATAGGATTAGGAAGAAGGTCATCGACGTTACGCTCGCAAATAGGGATAACCTTGTAGAGGGTTGATGAGGGCTTTTCCTTCTCGGATCACAGCTTGGTTCGTGCAGGGTCTAGGAAGGTTCCTTTTAGGAATCCTAAAAGGACCGATTGGCGGTCTTTTAGCAATGGCGTGGAGACTGGTCTGGGTGATCTGTTTCTGGAGCCCGTCAACTGCTCGGTTGTTGAGGAAGCGGTTGATAGGTTTAGGTCCTTCGAACAGTCCTGTCGAGGGTATTCCCGGGCAAGTTGGTTCAGCCTTGTTGGTGGACAGCGGAACTGGAGCCTTTGCGCTCGGAGGTTCAACAGGGCCAAGGGCACACGTTCAGCTAAGGATTGGAATAAGTATAGAATCTGTTTCAATAGGTACAAGGGGAATATCAAGAGGGCAAAGAGGGAGTCATGGACGAACTTCTGGGAGAGACCATTAATTCTGTCAATGAGCTGTCCAGATTCCGAAGAGTGTTATCCATGGGCAATGCTGTCTTTGGTAACATTCGAAGGGGACGGTTCATGCGCTGAATCTGGCTCTGAGTCACTTGGTATTCTCCTGGAGACCCACTTCCCTGGTTGTAGGGAGGTGACGGTTGAGGAGCCAGGGTGGGTAGCTTTGGCCCCGGTTATAGGTGAGAAACGGGTATTGGTGACCGATATGGTGACATTGGACAAGGTGATTTGGGCGGTCCGGTCCTTTAGGTCCTATAAGTATCCGGGCCCGAATGGGATCTTTCCGGCCATGTTGCAGAATGTCCCCAACTCTGCCATGAGGTTCCTTGTGGATGTCTTTAGAGTTTGCCTTCTTGGTGAATTTGTTTAAAAATTTACAAAAAAACGACTGAAAAGGCTTCAAAGCAAGACATTGCGAACTATTCTGAAATGTAACCCGTACAAGTCTATTCAATTTATGCTTGAGGTATTGAAGTGGTTAAACATACGGCAACTATTGACATTAAATACAAATCATTTTATTAAAAAAATTTAAATGGGGAATGCGCCTCCATAATTGTGTGAACAACTATAATATGTATTACTTACGTAATTGTGATACAAAGGGTATCAACAACATATGGGCAGCGCACGTAAGTATTTTACGGGGGCCTTAATTTATATATATATAACAGCCTACCGGAAGAAATGAGAAATGAGACTATTATTAATGTTTTTAAGAGGAAAATGATTAATTTTGTTAAAAATAATGTAATAACATTCTGATTTTGTAACTTTTGTTATAGTAATTGTGAAAAAGAAAGTAGTGAAAATACTATTAAATAAATAAAATAAAAATATGCAGATAACATTTTAATTGCGGCTTCTACTCCGAAGACTAAACGTTTTTTTTTTTTTTGTGTAGTTTCTACTGTTATTTTGGTTCACACCTCGATCAAAGCACTTTTTAACATTTCTTTGGTTGAAATGTTATAGTTTTTTATATTATTTTCTAATAACGACCATAAATTTTCTGTTACGTTCAAGTCCGGAGACTGTATATAATTATAATGTAATTTTTAATATTACTTAAATTTTTAATTATATAATAATATTATAATTAAAAATTATAAATAATATTATTATAATGTAATTTTTAATATTGGATTTATGCTTTGGGTCGTTATCTTGATAAAAAGGGAAGATGCATCTCAGACCCAATTTTTCAGCACTTTGGAACAAATTTTCTTTAAGAGTATTTAAGTACATGTCTTTATCCATGTTTCTTTCTATGAAAACTAAATTTTCAACACCCGTTGCAGCCATGAAGGCTCACACCATAATGCTTCCTCCTCCATTTTTTACTGTCGCTTGAAGGTGAGCTCAGTATTTAGCCTCCGCCAAACTATCCAACGTTCATTACTTACCAAAAAAATCTTGTTAGGAGCAGTTCTATTTTCAATTCTGATCTCTTTTAAATGCGTTCTATTGTGTGCTGTACTGTCGAAGAAGATAAATTCAATATTTCTGATTTTTTTGCTGAGTTTGTCCAGTTTTATAGCGGCGAATAACTAACTTTCGCTGTTCTATTGTTGTGCATCGAAAAATTAACTTAAAATGTAAAAAATCTCGTAGATAGATGATGAAGTAAATTAAGAGATAATTGCATTTAATTTTTAAATATAACCGTAACTACAGGTGTAATTCTTGCATCAAATAAGCTGAATGATTCAAAAAAGAGTCTTTTTTTGATTATCGGTTTTTTTGAAATAGTGAAAAAGAAAATTTTAGAAAAATAAAAGACTTATTAAAGATCACATCATGCCGAATAAAGTGATTTTTGTTTCACGTTAATATTCCGCTTACTTTTTGTGTTACGCTCGTTTAAGTTTTTTAGTTTTGCTTGCACCAAATAAGCTGACAACCACTGTATATTGGATAAAGCTTGGAAAGTATATTTCTCTTACGGCAATTTTCTCAGACCATACAAAGTTTTTAAGCCGAAGATTAAATTGGACTATTATAAACAGATTAAATTACATCGTTGTGCGGCTAAAGAAAACTGTGAATCGCAAAAAGTGTAACGAAAGCAAAACCAACACATATTCATTTTACTAGAAATTCAAAATGAAAGAACAGATAACTTCTTGACAAATATTGGTCTTAAGTTTTTGGATAACTATGCTAATGTTGACAATATTCTTATATAAAAATATATGAAAAAGTTCGCTACCATAACATTTCCTTCAGTTAAGAAATACTACTCACCAATAGATACGTGGGAAATTTAAAAATTATATTTAAAAATGCAATAAAACAATAACGGTTTGGAATTTCGCCAAATTTATTTTTTTGTTGTGAAATACAATAGTTCCGGTTGAAATAAAATATTATTGAAATGAAATATTATTTCATTCATATGGTTGCCCCGGCTGGCAGCTAATGATCTGACCAATTTTCGAGAACTTTTTCGAGTGTATGGGATCGTATTTCGACAAATGCACCATGAATGCTGGCCTTCAAATGCTCAATTGTCTCTGGTTTATCGACATAACACTTGTCATTAACGGCGCCCCACAGAAAATAGTCCAACGGTGTCAAAACGAAGCTTCTTGGCGGCTAACTGATATCACCATTTCGGCTAATAAAACGGCCATCAAACGTTTGACGCAATAAATCGTTTGTGCCATGAGATGTGTGACAAGTTGCACCATCCAGTTGAAACCAAACATCGTTCACATCAATACCATGAAGAGCGGCACAAAAAATCGGTTATCAGGTGCGATAGGTGTCTCGGTTGCACCGTCCTCATTTTCAAAGATGATTCAATGATGCCTCCGCTCCATAAGTCGAACCAAACATTCACTCGTAATGGGTGCATTGGTTTCTGTAAGACCACATTTGGGTTTTCCAGCCACAAATATGGCAATTTTGCTTATTAACGTACCCACCAAGATGAAAATGAACTTCATACGAAAAAATGATTATTGAATTTTTTTTGATTTTTTTTTTTTTAATTTTCGACTATTGTCTTTCTTTTGGAAATATATTTCCAATAAATCCCAACGTTGCTCGTAAATAGATTAATTTCGTTCAGTAGAGATAATATACTGAATTGTGTGACAGAATAGAATGACATAAGTATTGCCAGATTCAAAATAACCGCTGGTTCAAATTTAAACCGATAGATGGCCCAGCCGATATTTAAATTTTTTTGAATTATTTGTTTGAGGATTTTTATAAACTAGGGAAAAACTAAGAATAAGTAAAACTTTATGTAAAAACGTATTAAAAATATACATACACCCAATTCTGTTTTTACACGGTCCTTTTTTATACGGTTTTGAAATAACACGTTTTAGAAAAAAAAAATCTGATTCCGTTTTTATGTCTATATACTTCATGTCTTTTTTAGACGGTTTTTTTCTGGAACGTATCTACCGTGTAAAAACAAAATTGAGTATGTTCATAAAAAATAAAATGCATCAAACTACACAATAATGTTTAGTGGCTCATTAGAGTGACGGCGAAAAAAGTTTAAGCGCCAAAAGTAGGCGTTATCCTGCTAATAAGTAAAAAATTAGCACTATTTCATGTTGAACAAAACTAAACCTTTATACAAAATTTGGTTGTATTAGCTAGATTAAAACTGAAATTAAAAACCAAAACACATTATAAAACTGTAAAATGTTGTTTTGTCGCCTAACACACTATGAGCGGAAGTGATACCGTCTCGCAGATTGTCACTTACAGGCAGGACATTATACGAAATGCTATTTTTTCCCTTGTGTCACTTAAAAGTGGTGATTTTAAACGAGTATTAATATCCGCTTATAAGCGGCAATCTGCGAAACTGGTACTAGTACCCAATCCTGCTCATCGTATATTAATATACCGAGCCATAATCGCAAAAAAAGACGTAAACCCCATGATTATCGATTTTCGTTTTTTGATAAAAGCCGATAGTACTTGATCATTCGCACCATCACAATAAATTTGATAGCTGTAAAATGCATCTTTATGACTTTACAGCAAAAACAAAAAAAGACTTATATATCGGGTGTTTTTTTTAATGGTTCATAACTTTTAGTTGACAACACTGCTTTATTTAACAATCCTATTCGGAGAATGGGCTGAAGCACAAATTGATATTGATATTGAATTTCCATTCAAAATTTTATTCTCCGATAAAGTCAATTTTTGCTTGAATGGATACGTATATAGGCAGAATTGTCACATTTGGAAAATTACCGTTTGGTGCGCTTTATGGGCTGAGGGAATCATTAGACCATATGCCTTCAAAAACGATGATGATCAGAATACTGTCAATGGTGGAAGGTATCGGGGCATGATTGAAATTATTTCGTATTATTTCGCTGCAGAACGTTAATGAAAATTACGCCTTGTACGCGTGTTGGCTACATGGCCTAAATCAAATGAAACAGTAACGGCATACAATTTTCTATCCAACAAAGCCCGTTTCATTGATATAAAAAATATATTTATTTGTTTTATTTTGATTTAAACGTGTGTTACTGTAAAAATACCCGATACATACACTAGAATCATACATATATATATATATATATATATATATATATATATATATATATATATATATATATATATATATATATATTATTTCTAAAAGGTATTTTTTTGTCGGTTGCAAATATCTTCCGTATTATTGCATGAAAATTTATGATTGATGATTCATTTTAAAGATAAATTTCTTCTCTAATGACGAAAAATAATGAGATGTCTTAAAGTTAATGTTTTCTTTAAAAAAAATACATTTTAAAACCTTAATTTTCATATTTTTCTGTATTACTGTTTAACATAAAACATTTTGTTGTTGCAGAAACCGTTCTAGGTAATACTGTTGTCGGCTATGCAGTGTTTGTTTTGTTAAATGTATTAATACAGAGTTGTTTAATTTATAGAGTCAAGTGATGCCAAACTTTAACAGTTAAAGAAGTTATAAGAAAATAAGCACATAAGTAACGCATAAACTTTTGTTTTAATAGAAAACAAGTAATTGTTTTTAAAAAAGGATGCCAGGATTGGAAATACCTTCCTCACTACTGCGTGTTATCAGCAATGCAGTGCCACCAACTGCATAAATACAGGGTTGTTTAATGTATAGTGTCTTGTGATGTTAATACTTAGGGGTTAAATTTCTTTCAAGGAATAAGTGCACAAATAACGTAAAAACAACAAATTTTATACCAGTTGCATGGACTGGCATTGCTGTTAATCTCCTACCAGGGGGATGAGCATAACATTCCGGTTTTTAAAATGCGTGTACATTTCTGAGACACATTAAGTCATAGTTCCGTTTTCACACAAAGGATGCACATCAAAACAGATCTCATCATTTGGTATGACATTTCAATGGTATTCAAACGTGCACTATGCGTTGCCGATGGTCTTTTAAAGTACATCATGAATAATAATTTTCCTTATGAAGAAAAAATCGGTTTCGTGAAGATTTTCGCCAGGTGTTATCAGTGGTGAATGTGAATATGGAGTTTTTGATAGGTTTAGGTGGACATAGGGTCTCACTGGGTGACATATACACCATTTTGGTTTCAGATCTGCTGATTTTCATTAGGAAGGCATCAAATCTGCTGAACAAACTATATATTCCATGGGTCACCGTGTCCGCAACAGTGCCTGGTCAGGGATAATAATAATAATAATAATAATAATAATACCAGTTGTGAGTTTTTGAAAATACTGTAAAAAGATCGCCCTTATGCTCTTATTAATGAACATATATATTATTTCTAATTTGTTTCTTGGAGAGAAAAAGATTTGATTGTAGTGAGCAGGAGGAAATAGGCAATAAATGCTCAGTTGTACCCAACATAATTTTTAAGTACATTAAATTCATCCGGGTTATCACCTCTCAAATTGATTTTAAAGAATAATCCATTTATATTTTTAATTCAAAATCATAATGCTTAACGGCAATTAGTAAATTGTACAGTTAGTCCTAACATACTTCGGTGACTACACCATCACTGCAAAAATTATTCATTTCAATAAAACTGTACTCAAACCCCGAATTAACTTTATACCTTTTGATCCAACTGTGCCTTTTCTGGTGATAGGAAAAATTTTCCAAGGTATAAGAACAAAACTTTTCAAAAGGGGGGATTGTATTTACCCGGACATGTCTTTTCTCATGGACAGTTATACGAAGATTTTCACGAGTACGTGCGTCTAAAGGTATTTTTGTTTCTGTTAAAGATTTGTACGGGCAAAAGTAAACAATAATCATAGCTTTAAAAATTGTTTTAAAGAAATATAGGGTGGTCCAACTAAAACGCACGAACTCAATTGTAAATTAAACAAAAAGTTTTGAGAGAATTATATTAATATTTTTTATTATGATAGAAGGATCAATGACAAAATTGTGTGAAACCAAATATCGGTCAAATTTTCGCCACGACTACGGTACCATATCTCTGTCCATCTGTACATATTTTTAATGACTGTTAACATAATTGAGGTTCAATGCCGTTAATGTGCCCAATTATCTCATCCTTTAGCTCTTGAATTGTATATTATTGACGCACACTTTTTCTTTTAAATATCTCCAAGGAAAGAAGTCCAACGGTGTCAAATCCCACAATCGTAGCGGCCAATTAACATCGCCATGACATGAGATAACACGGCCATTGCATTTCTCGCGTAAAAGAGCCATTGTTTCGTTGGGTGTGTGGTAAGTGGCAAGTGGAACCATCCTGTTGGAAACACATATCGTCCAGGTCTATATCCTCAATATCTGGCTACTAGAAGTCCTTTATCATCCTGCGATAGCGAAACCCATCGCAGTAACTGCTTGATGTACGAAGATGGATAATGATCGAAGATGTACGGCCCGATGACGCCGCCATCCCGAATAAGCTGGGAAAATATGCACAGGTGTTTCCACATTTCCTACAGACCCGATTTGGTAAAATTTTAGCACATTTCTCTCGATTGTGGACACATTTGTTCGATTATGCTGACCAAAAAAATCACGAAGTGAACGAAATTCATTTTGATCTAAACACTCCTTTTCGTTTTTTTCGTATTATCAATTGTGTACCCTTCCATGTTAAACTTGTCAAGCACTGAAACAAAGAAATGTCAAATTAAGTTAGGCAAAAAACTTGACGTTAATGTGTGACGCACAATTAACGTCGTGCGTTATGATTGGTCCATTCTTTATAGAATTGTTTAAAAAGAAATATGAATTATTATCATTTATAAACGATTGACTTTGACGATCTTTTTTATAAATAAATATAATGAACTCACCATTTAATATTCTCACTTTATTATGTTACATAAATTACCAATAGCGGTGTGAAAAATTCGAACGGGCCATCTAGTAAAAATATTTAAAATAATGCTCCGTTGGACGCATTAATTGTTGGTTACTTTTAAGCTCAAGGTGGTAGATAGTTGTGCCGAGGTCCTGTATGGCCAGTTAAGTGCGTAAAGACAACTGGTAGCTAACAGCTCCCCTCTGGTGCTAGGGCACGAACCGGTTGTAAGTTGTTGCCTAGTCCGCGTACGCCGTCACTGCGTGGATGGTTCATCCCTTTACGGCCTACTCGTGTGATCAGAAATGGATAAGAACTTATTTAAATTAAATGATAATATTGGAACTTCTGTTGACGGACTGGTTTTGGATGAGGATAAACGCCTTGTCGGGTGTTCATGGTCGAACAAAGAAAGAGAAGGCTAGGAATGGTACATTATTGTCTCTGGCCTTCCTTGAGAAGATGGCCATCAAGGAGGAAGCAACCTTTAAATAAAGGTTGCTCATCAGGAAATACAGACAAAGTGTGTCCAAGTTCGAGAGAATTTACGGCCCTACGTCTGTGCTCCTGGGAGCTTCCATTCCAGCTAAATTTGTGGCGGCAAAGGAAGCAGCCATGAATCCACCTTATTCCAAGGAGGTGATGAAGGCTGCTCCGGTCTCCACCCCAAGTGCCAAAGCTGTGGAAGTCAAGATGGTCAGCGAAGGTAGAATGGACCGCAAGAAGGCTAAGAACTTGTCGGTACTCAAGGCTTCGGCACGAGCTTCCGCCAAGCCCGAATCCAAGACTTGCGCTAGTGAGAAAGCCGTTTTCCGTTTTTCGCGCATTTTCCGTAGTGCGAATGTCAAGAGGGTTAGGTCCGGTGATGAACAGCGGCAAGTATCAAAGAAAGCGAAGAAACCCAACAGTCTGGATTCTGTCGATCAGGTTGCTGTCATAGACAGGAGCGATCTGGATGGGTTGATGAGTTTTGGCAGCAGAGTGAAGGAAGGCTGCTGGAAGAAATCGCTAATCATGGAAAAGGCAGTCAGGATGATATGACCTTCCTTGGCGAAGACATCAAAATTGTGAACTGCTGTAACAGGAAGGCAGTTAACTTCCTGCTTGCTGCAGTTGGCAAACGTGGTGATCTTTGCCCGGGTGCGAAACTGGAGGTGATCTGCTCATCCGAGCTGCCTCTCAGGCCAGTAGTGAATATCATACTCTCAATACTGGCAAATCAGAATGGTGCCCTGGATACAAGCCAGTGGAAGATGGTAACATCTCTGGTTTGTAAGGGCAACGGTGGCATGGACTTCAGGTTCGCCAATGATAAAGCGTACCTGGAGCCAAGGTTAAGGTGAATTTCGGTTTGGGCAGTGTCAGGTTTAGGTATGCTAAAGATAACAAGGCCCAGGAGACTGCCGGTGGTGCAGACCACAGTGAAGCAGCCTCAACCAACCTCTCCTTACTCCTTAGCCGTGGTAAGGTAAACGTGGCTCTCATCCAAGAACCATGGATTGTTGGCAATAGGGTTCAAGGATTAAGAGTCACGGGCTACAAGTTTTATGTGCCAAGCACATTGGATAAGGTAAGGTCTTGCATTCTAGCTAGTAATGACTTACATCTAACCCTCTTAAATTTTTTCAGTAATAGCGATCTGTTGAGGGTGGAAGTACGGATGATGCCAGGTTTCTTTTGGCTTCAGTTTATCAAGTCGAGTCTGCCAGAGTCGATGGAACCACATGGTGCTAGGCTGTGATGCCAATGTTAATCACTGCCAATAGGGTAGTGGTGACGTGAATGTCAGAGGTGAGTCCGTGTTTAATTTTATTACTTCTTATTTTAATAAGGGCAATGAGTCTACCTTTAGGAATAGGATTAGGAAGAAGGTCATCGACGTTACGCTCGCAAATAGGGATAACCTTGTAGAGGGTTGATGAGGGCTTTTCCTTCTCGGATCACAGCTTGGTTCGTGCAGGGTCTAGGAAGGTTCCTTTTAGGAATCCTAAAAGGACCGATTGGCGGTCTTTTAGCAATGGCGTGGAGACTGGTCTGGGTGATCTGTTTCTGGAGCCCGTCAACTGCTCGGTTGTTGAGGAAGCGGTTGATAGGTTTAGGTCCTTCGAACAGTCCTGTCGAGGGTATTCCCGGGCAAGTTGGTTCAGCCTTGTTGGTGGACAGCGGAACTGGAGCCTTTGCGCTCGGAGGTTCAACAGGGCCAAGGGCACACGTTCAGCTAAGGATTGGAATAAGTATAGAATCTGTTTCAATAGGTACAAGGGGAATATCAAGAGGGCAAAGAGGGAGTCATGGACGAACTTCTGGGAGAGACCATTAATTCTGTCAATGAGCTGTCCAGATTCCGAAGAGTGTTATCCATGGGCAATGCTGTCTTTGGTAACATTCGAAGGGGACGGTTCATGCGCTGAATCTGGCTCTGAGTCACTTGGTATTCTCCTGGAGACCCACTTCCCTGGTTGTAGGGAGGTGACGGTTGAGGAGCCAGGGTGGGTAGCTTTGGCCCCGGTTATAGGTGAGAAACGGGTATTGGTGACCGATATGGTGACATTGGACAAGGTGATTTGGGCGGTCCGGTCCTTTAGGTCCTATAAGTATCCGGGCCCGAATGGGATCTTTCCGGCCATGTTGCAGAATGTCCCCAACTCTGCCATGAGGTTCCTTGTGGATGTCTTTAGAGTTTGCCTTCTTGGTGAATTTGTTTAAAAATTTACAAAAAAACGACTGAAAAGGCTTCAAAGCAAGACATTGCGAACTATTCTGAAATGTAACCCGTACAAGTCTATTCAATTTATGCTTGAGGTATTGAAGTGGTTAAACATACGGCAACTATTGACATTAAATACAAATCATTTTATTAAAAAAATTTAAATGGGGAATGCGCCTCCATAATTGTGTGAACAACTATAATATGTATTACTTACGTAATTGTGATACAAAGGGTATCAACAACATATGGGCAGCGCACGTAAGTATTTTACGGGGGCCTTAATTTATATATATATAACAGCCTACCGGAAGAAATGAGAAATGAGACTATTATTAATGTTTTTAAGAGGAAAATGATTAATTTTGTTAAAAATAATGTAATAACATTCTGATTTTGTAACTTTTGTTATAGTAATTGTGAAAAAGAAAGTAGTGAAAATACTATTAAATAAATAAAATAAAAATATGCAGATAACATTTTAATTGCGGCTTCTACTCCGAAGACTAAACGTTTTTTTTTTTTTTGTGTAGTTTCTACTGTTATTTTGGTTCACACCTCGATCAAAGCACTTTTTAACATTTCTTTGGTTGAAATGTTATAGTTTTTTATATTATTTTCTAATAACGACCATAAATTTTCTGTTACGTTCAAGTCCGGAGACTGTATATAATTATAATGTAATTTTTAATATTACTTAAATTTTTAATTATATAATAATATTATAATTAAAAATTATAAATAATATTATTATAATGTAATTTTTAATATTGGATTTATGCTTTGGGTCGTTATCTTGATAAAAAGGGAAGATGCATCTCAGACCCAATTTTTCAGCACTTTGGAACAAATTTTCTTTAAGAGTATTTAAGTACATGTCTTTATCCATGTTTCTTTCTATGAAAACTAAATTTTCAACACCCGTTGCAGCCATGAAGGCTCACACCATAATGCTTCCTCCTCCATTTTTTACTGTCGCTTGAAGGTGAGCTCAGTATTTAGCCTCCGCCAAACTATCCAACGTTCATTACTTACCAAAAAAATCTTGTTAGGAGCAGTTCTATTTTCAATTCTGATCTCTTTTAAATGCGTTCTATTGTGTGCTGTACTGTCGAAGAAGATAAATTCAATATTTCTGATTTTTTTGCTGAGTTTGTCCAGTTTTATAGCGGCGAATAACTAACTTTCGCTGTTCTATTGTTGTGCATCGAAAAATTAACTTAAAATGTAAAAAATCTCGTAGATAGATGATGAAGTAAATTAAGAGATAATTGCATTTAATTTTTAAATATAACCGTAACTACAGGTGTAATTCTTGCATCAAATAAGCTGAATGATTCAAAAAAGAGTCTTTTTTTGATTATCGGTTTTTTTGAAATAGTGAAAAAGAAAATTTTAGAAAAATAAAAGACTTATTAAAGATCACATCATGCCGAATAAAGTGATTTTTGTTTCACGTTAATATTCCGCTTACTTTTTGTGTTACGCTCGTTTAAGTTTTTTAGTTTTGCTTGCACCAAATAAGCTGACAACCACTGTATATTGGATAAAGCTTGGAAAGTATATTTCTCTTACGGCAATTTTCTCAGACCATACAAAGTTTTTAAGCCGAAGATTAAATTGGACTATTATAAACAGATTAAATTACATCGTTGTGCGGCTAAAGAAAACTGTGAATCGCAAAAAGTGTAACGAAAGCAAAACCAACACATATTCATTTTACTAGAAATTCAAAATGAAAGAACAGATAACTTCTTGACAAATATTGGTCTTAAGTTTTTGGATAACTATGCTAATGTTGACAATATTCTTATATAAAAATATATGAAAAAGTTCGCTACCATAACATTTCCTTCAGTTAAGAAATACTACTCACCAATAGATACGTGGGAAATTTAAAAATTATATTTAAAAATGCAATAAAACAATAACGGTTTGGAATTTCGCCAAATTTATTTTTTTGTTGTGAAATACAATAGTTCCGGTTGAAATAAAATATTATTGAAATGAAATATTATTTCATTCATATGGTTGCCCCGGCTGGCAGCTAATGATCTGACCAATTTTCGAGAACTTTTTCGAGTGTATGGGATCGTATTTCGACAAATGCACCATGAATGCTGGCCTTCAAATGCTCAATTGTCTCTGGTTTATCGACATAACACTTGTCATTAACGGCGCCCCACAGAAAATAGTCCAACGGTGTCAAAACGAAGCTTCTTGGCGGCTAACTGATATCACCATTTCGGCTAATAAAACGGCCATCAAACGTTTGACGCAATAAATCGTTTGTGCCATGAGATGTGTGACAAGTTGCACCATCCAGTTGAAACCAAACATCGTTCACATCAATACCATGAAGAGCGGCACAAAAAATCGGTTATCAGGTGCGATAGGTGTCTCGGTTGCACCGTCCTCATTTTCAAAGATGATTCAATGATGCCTCCGCTCCATAAGTCGAACCAAACATTCACTCGTAATGGGTGCATTGGTTTCTGTAAGACCACATTTGGGTTTTCCAGCCACAAATATGGCAATTTTGCTTATTAACGTACCCACCAAGATGAAAATGAACTTCATACGAAAAAATGATTATTGAATTTTTTTTGATTTTTTTTTTTTTTTTAATTTTCGACTATTGTCTTTCTTTTGGAAATATATTTCCAATAAATCCCAACGTTGCTCGTAAATAGATTAATTTCGTTCAGTAGAGATAATATACTGAATTGTGTGACAGAATAGAATGACATAAGTATTGCCAGATTCAAAATAACCGCTGGTTCAAATTTAAACCGATAGATGGCCCAGCCGATATTTAAATTTTTTTGAATTATTTGTTTGAGGATTTTTATAAACTAGGGAAAAACTAAGAATAAGTAAAACTTTATGTAAAAACGTATTAAAAATATACATACACCCAATTCTGTTTTTACACGGTCCTTTTTTATACGGTTTTGAAATAACACGTTTTAGAAAAAAAAAATCTGATTCCGTTTTTATGTCTATATACTTCATGTCTTTTTTAGACGGTTTTTTTCTGGAACGTATCTACCGTGTAAAAACAAAATTGAGTATGTTCATAAAAAATAAAATGCATCAAACTACACAATAATGTTTAGTGGCTCATTAGAGTGACGGCGAAAAAAGTTTAAGCGCCAAAAGTAGGCGTTATCCTGCTAATAAGTAAAAAATTAGCACTATTTCATGTTGAACAAAACTAAACCTTTATACAAAATTTGGTTGTATTAGCTAGATTAAAACTGAAATTAAAAACCAAAACACATTATAAAACTGTAAAATGTTGTTTTGTCGCCTAACACACTATGAGCGGAAGTGATACCGTCTCGCAGATTGTCACTTACAGGCAGGACATTATACGAAATGCTATTTTTTCCCTTGTGTCACTTAAAAGTGGTGATTTTAAACGAGTATTAATATCCGCTTATAAGCGGCAATCTGCGAAACTGGTACTAGTACCCAATCCTGCTCATCGTATATTAATATACCGAGCCATAATCGCAAAAAAAGACGTAAACCCCATGATTATCGATTTTCGTTTTTTGATAAAAGCCGATAGTACTTGATCATTCGCACCATCACAATAAATTTGATAGCTGTAAAATGCATCTTTATGACTTTACAGCAAAAACAAAAAAAGACTTATATATCGGGTGTTTTTTTTAATGGTTCATAACTTTTAGTTGACAACACTGCTTTATTTAACAATCCTATTCGGAGAATGGGCTGAAGCACAAATTGATATTGATATTGAATTTCCATTCAAAATTTTATTCTCCGATAAAGTCAATTTTTGCTTGAATGGATACGTATATAGGCAGAATTGTCACATTTGGAAAATTACCGTTTGGTGCGCTTTATGGGCTGAGGGAATCATTAGACCATATGCCTTCAAAAACGATGATGATCAGAATACTGTCAATGGTGGAAGGTATCGGGGCATGATTGAAATTATTTCGTATTATTTCGCTGCAGAACGTTAATGAAAATTACGCCTTGTACGCGTGTTGGCTACATGGCCTAAATCAAATGAAACAGTAACGGCATACAATTTTCTATCCAACAAAGCCCGTTTCATTGATATAAAAAATATATTTATTTGTTTTATTTTGATTTAAACGTGTGTTACTGTAAAAATACCCGATACATACACTAGAATCATACATATATATATATATATATATATATATATATATATATATATATATATATATATATATATATATATATATTATTTCTAAAAGGTATTTTTTTGTCGGTTGCAAATATCTTCCGTATTATTGCATGAAAATTTATGATTGATGATTCATTTTAAAGATAAATTTCTTCTCTAATGACGAAAAATAATGAGATGTCTTAAAGTTAATGTTTTCTTTAAAAAAAATACATTTTAAAACCTTAATTTTCATATTTTTCTGTATTACTGTTTAACATAAAACATTTTGTTGTTGCAGAAACCGTTCTAGGTAATACTGTTGTCGGCTATGCAGTGTTTGTTTTGTTAAATGTATTAATACAGAGTTGTTTAATTTATAGAGTCAAGTGATGCCAAACTTTAACAGTTAAAGAAGTTATAAGAAAATAAGCACATAAGTAACGCATAAACTTTTGTTTTAATAGAAAACAAGTAATTGTTTTTAAAAAAGGATGCCAGGATTGGAAATACCTTCCTCACTACTGCGTGTTATCAGCAATGCAGTGCCACCAACTGCATAAATACAGGGTTGTTTAATGTATAGTGTCTTGTGATGTTAATACTTAGGGGTTAAATTTCTTTCAAGGAATAAGTGCACAAATAACGTAAAAACAACAAATTTTATACCAGTTGCATGGACTGGCATTGCTGTTAATCTCCTACCAGGGGGATGAGCATAACATTCCGGTTTTTAAAATGCGTGTACATTTCTGAGACACATTAAGTCATAGTTCCGTTTTCACACAAAGGATGCACATCAAAACAGATCTCATCATTTGGGATGACATTTCAATGGTATTCAAACGTGCACTATGCGTTGCCGATGGTCTTTTAAAGTACATCATGAATAATAATTTTCCTTATGAAGAAAAAATCGGTTTCGTGAAGATTTTCGCCAGGTGTTATCAGTGGTGAATGTGAATATGGAGTTTTTGATAGGTTTAGGTGGACATAGGGTCTCACTGGGTGACATATACACCATTTTGGTTTCAGATCTGCTGATTTTCATTAGGAAGGCATCAAATCTGCTGAACAAACTATATATCCCATGGGTCACCGTGTCCGCAACAGTGCCTGGTCAGGGATAATAATAATAATACCAGTTGTGAGTTTTTGAAAATACTGTAAAAAGATCGCCCTTATGCTCTTATTAATGAACATATATATTATTTCTAATTTGTTTCTTGGAGAGAAAAAGATTTGATTGTAGTGAGCAGGAGGAAATAGGCAATAAATGCTCAGTTGTACCCAACATAATTTTTAAGTACATTAAATTCATCCGGGTTATCACCTCTCAAATTGATTTTAAAGAATAATCCATTTATATTTTTAATTCAAAATCATAATGCTTAACGGCAATTAATAAATTGTACAGTTAGTCCTAACATACTTCGGTGACTACACCATCACTGCAAAAATTATTCATTTCAATAAAACTGTACTCAAACCCCGAATTAACTTTATACCTTTTGATCCAACTGTGCCTTTTCTGGTGATAGGAAAAATTTTCCAAGGTATAAGAACAAAACTTTTCAAAAGGGGGGATTGTATTTACCCGGACATGTCTTTTCTCATGGACAGTTATACGAAGATTTTCACGAGTACGTGCGTCTAAAGGTATTTTTGTTTCTGTTAAAGATTTGTACGGGCAAAAGTAAACAATAATCATAGCTTTAAAAATTGTTTTAAAGAAATATAGGGTGGTCCAACTAAAACGCACGAACTCAATTGTAAATTAAACAAAAAGTTTTGAGAGAATTATATTAATATTTTTTATTATGATAGAAGGATCAATGACAAAATTGTGTGAAACCAAATATCGGTCAAATTTTCGCCACGACTACGGTACCATATCTCTGTCCATCTGTACATATTTTCAATGACTGTTAACATAATTGAGGTTCAATGCCGTTAATGTGCCCAATTATCTCATCCTTTAGCTCTTGAATTGTATATTATTGACGCACACTTTTTCTTTTAAATATCTCCAAGGAAAGAAGTCCAACGGTGTCAAATCCCACAATCGTAGCGGCCAATTAACATCGCCATGACATGAGATAACACGGCCATTGCATTTCTCGCGTAAAAGAGCCATTGTTTCGTTGGGTGTGTGGTAAGTGGCAAGTGGAACCATCCTGTTGGAAACACATATCGTCCAGGTCTATATCCTCAATATCTGGCTACTAGAAGTCCTTTATCATCCTGCGATAGCGAAACCCATCGCAGTAACTGCTTGATGTACGAAGATGGATAATGATCGAAGATGTACGGCCCGATGACGCCGCCATCCCGAATAAGCTGGGAAAATATGCACAGGTGTTTCCACATTTCCTACAGACCCGATTTGGTAAAATTTTAGCACATTTCTCTCGATTGTGGACACATTTGTTCGATTATGCTGACCAAAAAAATCACGAAGTGAACGAAATTCATTTTGATCTAAACACTCCTTTTCGTTTTTTTCGTATTATCAATTGTGTACCCTTCCATGTTAAACTTGTCAAGCACTGAAACAAAGAAATGTCAAATTAAGTTAGGCAAAAAACTTGACGTTAATGTGTGACGCACAATTAACGTCGTGCGTTATGATTGGTCCATTCTTTATAGAATTGTTTAAAAAGAAATATGAATTATTATCATTTATAAACGATTGACTTTGACGATCTTTTTTATAAATAAATATAATGAACTCACCATTTAATATTCTCACTTTATTATGTTACATAAATTACCAATAGCGGTGTGAAAAATTCGAACGGGCCATCTAGTAAAAATATTTAAAATAATGCTCCGTTGGACGCATTAATTGTTGGTTACTTTTAAGCTCAAGGTGGTAGATAGTTGTGCCGAGGTCCTGTATGGCCAGTTAAGTGCGTAAAGACAACTGGTAGCTAACAGCTCCCCTCTGGTGCTAGGGCACGAACCGGTTGTAAGTTGTTGCCTAGTCCGCGTACGCCGTCACTGCGTGGATGGTTCATCCCTTTACGGCCTACTCGTGTGATCAGAAATGGATAAGAACTTATTTAAATTAAATGATAATATTGGAACTTCTGTTGACGGACTGGTTTTGGATGAGGATAAACGCCTTGTCGGGTGTTCATGGTCGAACAAAGAAAGAGAAGGCTAGGAATGGTACATTATTGTCTCTGGCCTTCCTTGAGAAGATGGCCATCAAGGAGGAAGCAACCTTTAAATAAAGGTTGCTCATCAGGAAATACAGACAAAGTGTGTCCAAGTTCGAGAGAATTTACGGCCCTACGTCTGTGCTCCTGGGAGCTTCCATTCCAGCTAAATTTGTGGCGGCAAAGGAAGCAGCCATGAATCCACCTTATTCCAAGGAGGTGATGAAGGCTGCTCCGGTCTCCACCCCAAGTGCCAAAGCTGTGGAAGTCAAGATGGTCAGCGAAGGTAGAATGGACCGCAAGAAGGCTAAGAACTTGTCGATACTCAAGGCTTCGGCACGAGCTTCCGCCAAGCCCGAATCCAAGACTTGCGCTAGTGAGAAAGCCGTTTTCCGTTTTTCGCGCATTTTCCGTAGTGCGAATGTCAAGAGGGTTAGGTCCGGTGATGAACAGCGGCAAGTATCAAAGAAAGCGAAGAAACCCAACAGTCTGGATTCTGTCGATCAGGTTGCTGTCATAGACAGGAGCGATCTGGATGGGTTGATGAGTTTTGGCAGCAGAGTGAAGGAAGGCTGCTGGAAGAAATCGCTAATCATGGAAAAGGCAGTCAGGATGATATGACCTTCCTTGGCGAAGACATCAAAATTGTGAACTGCTGTAACAGGAAGGCAGTTGACTTCCTGCTTGCTGCAGTTGGCAAACGTGGCGATCTTTGCCCGGGTGCGAAACTGGAGGTGATCTGCTCATCCGAGCTGCCTCTCAGGCCAGTAGTGAATATCATACTCTCAATACTGGCAAATCAGAATGGTGCCCTGGATACAAGCCAGTGGAAGATGGTAACATCTCTGGTTTGTAAGGGCAACGGTGGCATGGACTTCAGGTTCGCCAATGATAAAGCGTACCTGGAGCCAAAGTTAAGGTGAATTTCGGTTTGGGCAGTGTCAGGTTTAGGTATGCTAAAGATAACAAGGCCCAGGAGACTGCCGGTGGTGCAGACCACAGTGAAGCAGCCTCAACCAACCTCTCCTTACTCCTTAGCCGTGGTAAGGTAAACGTGGCTCTCATCCAAGAACCATGGATTGTTGGCAATAGGGTTCAAGGATTAAAAGTCACGGGCTACAAGTTTTATGTGCCAAGCACATTGGATAAGGTAAGGTCTTGCATTCTAGCTAGTAATGACTTACATCTAACCCTCTTAAATTTTTTCAGTAATAGCGATCTGTTGAGGGTGGAAGTACGGATGATGCCAGGTTTCTTTTGGCTTCAGTTTATCAAGTCGAGTCTGCCAGAGTCGATGGAACCACATGGTGCTAGGCTGTGATGCCAATGTTAATCACTGCCAATAGGGTAGTGGTGACGTGAATGTCAGAGGTGAGTCCGTGCTTAATTTTATTACTTCTTATTTTAATAAGGGCAATGAGTCTACCTTTAGGAATAGGATTAGGAAGAAGGTCATCGACGTTACGCTCGCAAATAGGGATAACCTTGTAGAGGGTTGATGAGGGCTTTTCCTTCTCGGATCACAGCTTGGTTCGTGCAGGGTCTAGGAAGGTTCCTTTTAGGAATCCTAAAAGGACCGATTGGCGGTCTTTTAGCAATGGCGTGGAGACTGGTCTGGGTGATCTGTTTCTGGAGCCCGTCAACTGCTCGGTTGTTGAGGAAGCGGTTGATAGGTTTAGGTCCTTCGAACAGTCCTGTCGAGGGTATTCCCGGGCAAGTTGGTTCAGCCTTGTTGGTGGACAGCGGAACTGGAGCCTTTGCGCTCGGAGGTTCAACAGGGCCAAGGGAACACGTTCAGCTAAGGATTGGAATAAGTATAGAATCTGTTTCAATAGGTACAAGGGGAATATCAAGAGGGCAAAGAGGGAGTCATGGACGAACTTCTGGGAGAGACCATTAATTCTGTCAATGAGCTGTCCAGATTCCGAAGAGTGTTATCCATGGGCAATGCTGTCTTTGGTAACATTCGAAGGGGACGGTTCATGCGCTGAATCTGGCTCTGAGTCACTTGGTATTCTCCTGGAGACCCACTTCCCTGGTTGTAGGGAGGTGACGGTTGAGGAGCCAGGGTGGGTAGCTTTGGCCCCGGTTATAGGTGAGAAACGGGTATTGGTGACCGATATGGTGACATTGGACAAGGTGATTTGGGCGGTCCGGTCCTTTAGGTCCTATAAGTATCCGGGCCCGAATGGGATCTTTCCGGCCATGTTGCAGAATGTCCCCAACTCTGCCATGAGGTTCCTTGTGGATGTCTTTAGAGTTTGCCTTCTTGGTGAAATTGTGCCTCTGAAATTGTGCCTATCTTGTCATTCCATGCTAGGTGATTTTAGGCCGATCAGTCTGTCATCGTTTTTGCTGAAAACGATGGAGGAGTGGTAGATTTGCGCTTGAGAAGCAGGATAGATAGGACCTTCAGTGGGGCTCAACAAGCCTACCTTAGGGGTGGTCTGTTGAGACTGCTCTACACGAGGTCGTCGGCTACATTGAGAAGAGTCTGCACTATGGGATTATTACCCTTCCTGCCTTTCTGGATATTGTGGGTGCCTTCAACAATGTTGAGAGTGGGGCGATTAGGGAGGCACTGGTTGACCTTGGCGTTCATGATTTCCTTGTGGAGTGGATAATCAACGCACTCAGGGTTAGGATTGTCCGCTCGGAGCATGGTGAGATACGCCTCGGGAGACTAGTGTTTCGTGGTACTACTCAAGAAGGTGTACATTCCCCGCTACTCGGAATCTTGTTGTGAATGGCATCCTTAGGAGGTTTGATAAGGAAGGCAGGAAAGTGGTTTGCTATGCAGATGATCTGGTGATTCTTGTATCGGGGAGGTTTCTCCGGACTGTTGGTGGGATCATGCCAGTCGGCGCTTGGCAAGCTATCTTCCTGGGCGTCCGCCTGAGATCTTAGTTTCAATCCCTCAAAGACTGAGGAGCTAGTTCTCTTTTCCAGGAAATATAAGTTGGAAAAGTTTATACTACTTAGGTTAAATGGAATTGTGCTAAAGCTGTTTGAGGAGGCCATATTCTTAGGAGTTTTCTTGAATAAGAAACTTAATTGGAGGGAATATACCCTTTTGAGAATGAATAAGGGCTTTAATGCCTACGACGATGGTGAAGTGGATCTATGATTCCATAGTCATACCTGTACTCACTTATGGCTGTATCGTATGGTGGAGTACCTTGGAAAATTCCAGTCGGAGGAGGCTTCTAAATAAGGTGCATTGATGCGTCGCTATGGGCATATCTGATACCTTTAGAAGTATTCCTCAGGCAGCGCTAGACATTATCCTTGGCCTGACCTCCCTTGAGGTTGCATTGAAGAGAAGGGCTGCTAGAAGCTTCTTGAGGATTTTTGAAGTAGGCCTGGCCAAGGCTCTGGGTTATGAACACTCTGCCATTTTGGGGACGCATTCGGTGACCTGTGCTGATTGTATGGACTATGAGGTCAAGGAATGCTGATAGACTTTTTAATGGCCACGCCATCTTTACAGATGGATCTAAGACCAAGGAGGGCACAAGTGAGGGAGTCTACATTGCGGGCAGTGACATTAAACTGTCCTTTAGACTCCCGGATGAGTGTAGTATTTTTCAGGCCGAGATCTTCGCTGTCCTCAGAGCAGCTGAGCGTTTTCGCGACTTGGCTGTTGTGCGCGATGATGAGGTGTCTTTTACTTGGACAGTCGCGGAGGAGCAGAAGTGACTGTGGGGTCTCCAGGCTGTTGTGGTCGTGACCTGACCACTCTAGGATGGAAGGGTCCTCAATCTGAGGAGGGAATTCCTTAGGATTCTGACAGGTTTTGTGACTAGGCACTGCGCTCTAAGGGCGAGGACTGGGATTTGGGAAGAAGCTCCACTTCTGCCGGGTTTGCGACGATATAGGGGAGCCGGAGAATGTGGAACATATCCTCTGCCACTGCCCGGCTCTTTATTGGTGCAGGCTCAGATTGCTGGGCCGGCGTCTTTCGATGGCCTTGGCGATATTGCGTCGGTTAGGATATGCGAACTGAGGGCTTTTTTCTTTTTCTTCTTCTATTTCTTTCTCTGCCCTTCCTCTCTCTTTTCCTTCTACTTCTTTCTTTTCATTCCTATTTTCTTCTTCGGTGAAAGGTTCTTAGCACAATGGGCCACTGTGGTACCTCCTCACCGCCTTTCTTACCTAGCTACCAACGAAAGTCAAAATGACACGAGCTAACCTACAACTTAGAAATTATTACTGTTAAACTGACGATTTTGATATGTGTTTAGAGTTTAGCATTTTATCCAATTAAACTATTTCGTCAATGGCAGTTGAACTTGTAGCTGATATCGAATCCACTATTACAAAAATAAATGAAAACATAAAAATACTATATTAAAATTATATTTATATTTATATTTATATTTATATTTATATTTATATTTATATTTATATTTATATTTATATTTATATTTATATTTATATTTATATTTATATTTATATTTATATTTATATTTATATTTATATTTATATTTATATTTATATTTATATTTATATTTATATTTATATTTATATTTATATTTATATTTATATTTATATTTATATTTATATTTATATTTATATTTATATTTATATTTATATTTATATTTATATTTATATTTATATTTATATTTATATTTATATTTATATTTATATTTATATTTATATTTATATTTATATTTATATTTATATTTATATTTATATTTATATTTATATTTATATTTATATTTATATTTATATTTATATTTATATTTATATTTATATTTATATTTATATTTATATTTATATTTATATTTATATTTATATTTATATTTATATTTATATTTATATTTATATTTATATTTATATTTATATTTATATTTATATTTATATTTATATTTATATTTATATTTATATTTATATTTATATTTATATTTATATTTATATTTATATTTATATTTATATTTATATTTATATTTATATTTATATTTATATTTATATTTATATTTATATTTATATTTATATTTATATTTATATTTATATTTATATTTATATTTATATTTATATTTATATTTATATTTATATTTATATTTATATTTATATTTATATTTATATTTATATTTATATTTATATTTATATTTATATTTATATTTATATTTATATTTATATTTATATTTATATTTATATTTATATTTATATTTATATTTATATTTATATTTATATTTTATATTTATATTTATATTTATATTTATATTTATATTTATATTTATATTTATATTTATATTTATATTTATATTTATATTTATATTTATATTTATATTTATATTTATATTTATATTTATATTTATATTTATATTTATATTTATATTTATATTTATATTTATATTTATATTTATATTTATATTTATATTTATATTTATATTTATATTTATATTTATATTTATATTTATATTTATATTTATATTTATATTTATATTTATATTTATATTTATATTTATATTTATATTTATATTTATATTTATATTTATATTTATATTTATATTTATATTTATATTTATATTTATATTTATATTTATATTTATATTTATATTTATATTTATATTTATATTTATATTTATATTTATATTTATATTTATATTTATATTTATATTTATATTTATATTTATATTTATATTTATATTTATATTTATATTTATATTTATATTTATATTTATATTTATATTTATATTTATATTTATATTTATATTTATATTTATATTTATATTTATATTTATATTTATATTTATATTTATATTTATATTTATATTTATATTTATATTTATATTTATATTTATATTTATATTTATATTTATATTTATATTTATATTTATATTTATATTTATATTTATATTTATATTTATATTTATATTTATATTTATATTTATATTTATATTTATATTTATATTTATATTTATATTTATATTTATATTTATATTTATATTTATATTTATATTTATATTTATATTTATATTTATATTTATATTTATATTTATATTTATATTTATATTTATATTTATATTTATATTTATATTTATATTTATATTTATATTTATATTTATATTTATATTTATATTTATATTTATATTTATATTTATATTTATATTTATATTTATATTTATATTTATATTTATATTTATATTTATATTTATATTTATATTTATATTTATATTTATATTTATATTTATATTTATATTTATATTTATATTTATATTTATATTTATATTTATATTTATATTTATATTTATATTTATATTTATATTTATATTTATATTTATATTTATATTTATATTTATATTTATATTTATATTTATATTTATATTTATATTTATATTTATATTTATATTTATATTTATATTTATATTTATATTTATATTTATATTTATATTTATATTTATATTTATATTTATATTTATATTTATATTTATATTTATATTTATATTTATATTTATATTTATATTTATATTTATATTTATATTTATATTTATATTTATATTTATATTTATATTTATATTTATATTTATATTTATATTTATATTTATATTTATATTTATATTTATATTTATATTTATATTTATATTTATATTTATATTTATATTTATATTTATATTTATATTTATATTTATATTTATATTTATATTTATATTTATATTTATATTTATATTTATATTTATATTTATATTTATATTTATATTTATATTTATATTTATATTTATATTTATATTTATATTTATATTTATATTTATATTTATATTTATATTTATATTTATATTTATATTTATATTTATATTTATATTTATATTTATATTTATATTTATATTTATATTTATATTTATATTTATATTTATATTTATATTTATATTTATATTTATATTTATATTTATATTTATATTTATATTTATATTTATATTTATATTTATATTTATATTTATATTTATATTTATATTTATATTTATATTTATATTTATATTTATATTTATATTTATATTTATATTTATATTTATATTTATATTTATATTTATATTTATATTTATATTTATATTTATATTTATATTTATATTTATATTTATATTTATATTTATATTTATATTTATATTTATATTTATATTTATATTTATATTTATATTTATATTTATATTTATATTTATATTTATATTTATATTTATATTTATATTTATATTTATATTTATATTTATATTTATATTTATATTTATATTTATATTTATATTTATATTTATATTTATATTTATATTTATATTTATATTTATATTTATATTTATATTTATATTTATATTTATATTTATATTTATATTTATATTTATATTTATATTTATATTTATATTTATATTTATATTTATATTTATATTTATATTTATATTTATATTTATATTTATATTTATATTTATATTTATATTTATATTTATATTTATATTTATATTTATATTTATATTTATATTTATATTTATATTTATATTTATATTTATATTTATATTTATATTTATATTTATATTTATATTTATATTTATATTTATATTTATATTTATATTTATATTTATATTTATATTTATATTTATATTTATATTTATATTTATATTTATATTTATATTTATATTTATATTTATATTTATATTTATATTTATATTTATATTTATATTTATATTTATATTTATATTTATATTTATATTTATATTTATATTTATATTTATATTTATATTTATATTTATATTTATATTTATATTTATATTTATATTTATATTTATATTTATATTTATATTTATATTTATATTTATATTTATATTTATATTTATATTTATATTTATATTTATATTTATATTTATATTTATATTTATATTTATATTTATATTTATATTTATATTTATATTTATATTTATATTTATATTTATATTTATATTTATATTTATATTTATATTTATATTTATATTTATATTTATATTTATATTTATATTTATATTTATATTTATATTTATATTTATATTTATATTTATATTTATATTTATATTTATATTTATATTTATATTTATATTTATATTTATATTTATATTTATATTTATATTTATATTTATATTTATATTTATATTTATATTTATATTTATATTTATATTTATATTTATATTTATATTTATATTTATATTTATATTTATATTTATATTTATATTTATATTTATATTTATATTTATATTTATATTTATATTTATATTTATATTTATATTTATATTTATATTTATATTTATATTTATATTTATATTTATATTTATATTTATATTTATATTTATATTTATATTTATATTTATATTTATATTTATATTTATATTTATATTTATATTTATATTTATATTTATATTTATATTTATATTTATATTTATATTTATATTTATATTTATATTTATATTTATATTTATATTTTATATTTATATTTATATTTATATTTATATTTATATTTATATTTATATTTATATTTATATTTATATTTATATTTATATTTATATATTTATATTTATATTTATATTTATATTTATATTTATATTTATATTTATATTTATATTTATATTTATATTTATATTTATATTTATATTTATATTTATATTTATATTTATATTTATATTTATATTTATATTTATATTTATATTTATATTTATATTTATATTTATATTTATATTTATATTTATATTTATATTTATATTTATATTTATATTTATATTTATATTTATATTTATATTTATATTTATATTTATATTTATATTTATATTTATATTTATATTTATATTTATATTTATATTTATATTTATATTTATATTTATATTTATATTTATATTTATATTTATATTTATATTTATATTTATATTTATATTTATATTTATATTTATATTTATATTTATATTTATATTTATTTATTTTTATTATTGAAAAAAAAAAACAAACAAACAAACAAAAAGGGGTTATTCAACCGGATTTTAAAAAATAAGTATGGTTTTTAAAGGTATTCGAAAACTGGTTATTGGATTATGTCTAATGATTGAAAACTCTAGTTGCACAAAAGTAAATTTTAAAAAGTTACTCTTTGAGGGGCTAACAAGGAATAAAAGGAGAATTTTTGTTCATAATCCATTCCCACGAAATACTTAGTTATTACGGTTTATCTGTGGAACTATAAAAATCGTAAAATTTTCCATATGTTATTCTTTTATCAAGTTGCACATTAAGATGAAAAATTCACTTCACAGGAAAAGTGGGCATGGCACCTTCCACAAAAAATATCGCACAGCGAGAGAAGTAAGCAGTCAACCAATAACGAGGCATTCTGTAACACCTCAAATCGATACTTACACAAAACCGACAATCTTGGATTTCATAATGCCAAATATTTTTTTGTCGTTTTTAAATTCAATTCCAACATTATTGAATTCTATGACCCTCCAGATTGTAGTATTTATAAATTATACTACCAGCTCTGTTATAAAATTGTGAAGTGAACTGGTTGATAAGACATGATTTGCAAGCCAAACATACCGCCACACGATTACAGTGTTTTGCACCATGTCCATTGTTAGCAAACTTGGAGCATTGGTTGTGCCCTTGTTACCCATTAGAGGTTTCCTCCAATAAACGAAGACACAACTAAAGTATATGTTCTTTATAATCTCTGTTATTCCAAAAAAAAGTCCACAAATTGTTTATGAACGGTCGCAATTTGAAGTGTTTGTACCATTTTACTCGAATTGTCTCACAAATCGATGAAAAAGCAATGGCAAAATTGAATGAATTGGGCTTCGAATTGCTTACCCACCCACCGTTTTCTCCAGATTTAGCCACCAGAAACCTTTTCCTGTTTTCAGATTTTAAGAGAATGCTTGCTAGAAAGAAATTTAAGTCCAATGATGAAGTAATCGGTAAAACTGAGTCCTATTTTGAAGACGAACAGAAATCGTACAATAAAAGTGATATGGAAAAGTTGGAAAATCCCTATACTCGTTGTATCGCTCTGGAAGGCAACTATATTGAATAACATAATCGAGTTTTGTCCAAAATTTGTTCTTTTTTTATGATTTTTTTAATGACCTGTAATATTGAGCAAGCTGACAAATTCTGCCCAAATAATCTTACTGTCGAACTGTGGTCGATCAAATTAATACAATTTAAAGAGAATTTTTCTTTATAAGCTACTACTCATCATAGGGACCGCTAAGAACCCTCGCGGTTGGCGGCAGTTCCGAAGGCTTGAATGATTAGTTTGCGTCTAAACAAACCACAGTATAACCTGAATAAATACCCCACGCTTAATTGCATTTCCGTTTATTTGCCTCGATTTCCGAATATACTTTTTTTGTTTCTCCTTTGACCTGTACAGACGAGTTTTTCAAATCTTCCTAAAATTTTCTTAAATCTTTTTAAATTTGTTAATTTGTTTAATCTATAAACATTGAAAAGTCTTTATATTAAATAGTAAACTTTGTTTTTGCAATTTATTATTTTGAATATATATTTCAAATTAATTAATACGAGCCCTAACCACTATTAATTCGTACACCAAGGATTTTTTTACAAAATCGACATTGAAGCCTATACATTTAGCAAAATATTATTCACTGCGCCACAAAGGTTATATTGTCTGATACGTTATATTATTATCTTTAAATTAAAAAACAACTTTACATAATAGGATAAATGTTTTGAAAATACAAACTAAAGCCTAACTTCATTATTTTTACACAAAATTACTTGACTACTATTAATTCGTACAGTGGCTACTTTTGCTATTTAAAATTGAGTTATGCCTCCCTTGTTTTTTTTACTGCAACTAGCCGCTTTAGCATTGTATTTATAAAAATTTTGCAATCTACAGTGGTTATTGAGTCCCATATAAATTGCGAAAGGACCCACAACGTTCTGTTAATAGGTTAAAAGCTTAAATACAGGAAATATATATCCAGTATTGATTGGCAATCTATTATTTGTGGAGATAACTTGGATAGTATAGTATCGAATTTTTATGCTGTTTTGCATCACTGCGTTTGTGAAGCGGTGCCAAAAATTTTGGTTTGAAGTAATAAGGCACCCCCATGGAGTAATGCATTTTTATCAAATATAAAAAATAGGAAAAATAAGCTACATATATAAAAGATATAAACTGTCTGGCTCTCATGCTGATTTTATTAATTACTGTTTTCTAAGATCTGAATATACAACAGTTATTTAAGCAGAATGAAAGGAAAAATGAAAATTAGCCCTATAGTTTTTTATAACTTTATTAACTCTAAACGCCGTGCTAATGCTTATCTTTGTACTTGAAATTTGGTTCTAGCTGTGCTGAGGATGAAATATCTGTTAGTAACCTTTTTGCGAATTTTTTTGCTACTACGTACTCTAATAAATCATTTGACCAGTAGACCGCTTACCATTATAATATTGTGTCCACATCGAATATACATTTTTCCTTAATCGGTACTGAAACTGTTATCAAACTTAAGATCATTACAGAATTCATGTTATGCTGGTCCTGACGGAATACCTAATTGTATCCTTAAAAATTGTTCTGAACTTCTTTGTGGTCCTTTGACTGTAATTTTCAATAAGTCCCTTGAAATGGGATACTTACTTTCAATTTGGAAAAGATCATTCATAATTTATTTATTCAAAAATGGAAGCAGACTTGAAGTTTCGAATTATCGAGGAATCGCCAAGTTGAATGCAATACCTAAACTTTTAGAAACGATTTTAACCGACAGTGTTTGTCATCAAGTTTCATCTCTTTTATCTTCATGTCAACATGGTTTTCAAAAATCACTATCTACAGCTACTAATATATTGGAACTTACAACTAATATAAAGGATGGTTTTATTAATTCTAAGCAAATCTTATGTACACTCGTATCTTTCTGGCAGAACTCACCAAGTAAAATATAAAAATGCTGTTTCTAAGGTTATTGATGTCATTTCTGGAGTGCCACAGGGTTGTCATTTGGGTCCTGTATTGTTTACATTATTTATCAACGATCTACCGTCTGTAATTTGCAGTTCAAATGTTCTTATGTATGCGGATGAT
Organism: Wohlfahrtia magnifica; assembly: GCA_023159175.1. Lineage (NCBI taxonomy): Eukaryota > Metazoa > Arthropoda > Insecta > Diptera > Sarcophagidae > Wohlfahrtia > Wohlfahrtia magnifica. The sequence continues at coordinate 787,978 of JAKWBJ010000025.1, read as the reverse complement.
GTCAAAATTTTTAATTCCTTTAATATTTCTGGTCAATCATCTCTTCAAAAAGACATCGAATATTTTTCTCAATGGTGCGATATTAATTTATTGAACTTGAATATCAGAAAATGTAAACACATGTCGTTTTATCGTTCACAAAAGTTTGATACTTCTTATCACTTTAAAAGAAGAACTCTAGAAATGGTTTCTATTATAAATGATCTTGGAATTTTGTTGGACCATAAACTAACATTCTGTGATCATATTTTTATGATGGTTAATAAAGCTAGTGGAGTAGTGGAGTTTATTAAGCGTTGGTCGAAGGAAATTTGCTTTCCATACATAACGAAGCAGTTATATACATCTTTGGTTCGACCAATCCTTGAATACGGATCTATTATATGGAATCCTTACTTTCACACTTATTCTAACATTATTGAATCAGTACAGAAACAGTTTCATTTATTTTGTCTGAGAGGACATGGATGGAACTCATATGTATATCCTTCATATGAAAGCAGACTCGCTCTAATTAAGCTACCTACTTTAAGAAGCCGGGGAATAATGCTAAGTGTTTCATTTTTATTCAATTTAATACGTGGTGATGTTGATTCCGATTTTCTTCTAAACAAAATTATATTTAATGTTCCCGTTAGGCCTTCCCCCTACTTTCAGTTAATAAACACTAAATATCGCAGCTCTGTATATGCCAATAATGATTCTTTTCGTCAGATATTAAATTGTAATAATCTATATCATTTAATTGATTTTTCTGAGAGTAATGAAATTTTGAAAAGAAAAATAATACTGTATTTAAATTAATTATTTTGTATTTTAATTAATTATTTTCATTTAGTAAATTTTGTATTTTTCTTAGACTATTTAACTTTTGTTTGTACGGAATTAAATTTCCATAGACCAAATAAATAAATAAAATAAAATAAATTTTCTAATAAAATTCCAAGTTTAATTACCTTTCGCTTAATTACCTTAAATATTTTTATTTGAAAATTCTTATTTGATAGAACACCCTTGTACCTTTTAAAGTGATATGAAGTATTATTTAATAAATAAATAAATAATTTTCTGTTAATTTAGTAGCTTTGTTAAAATTATACTTTTCTGCAATAACTTCTTCACCATATTGTATACATAAGTTTAGGTAAATACCTTTAAGAGGTAATTAAGCGTTTTCGCTTAAATACCTTACTTTCATAACTACCTAAAAATCTTGAGTTTTTGTTCAGGAATAAGAGTAATACTATAGTCGCTAACAGCTGCTCTCTGACGCCAAGGTACGGGTCGGTTGTAAAACTTAGTTGTCCCGTCCACGTACGACGTCACTGATTTTACGTCTTGCTTGCTCGTGGAAATCCAAGATAAAATTAATTTATAAACTAAAACAGGGTGGTAACGATGAAGATGAGGACAAAAACAGCACATTCGCACCGGACAGAGATGACTTATGAACAGAAATATAGAGCTACCTATGATAGTCATATCATAGTCATGATACATAGTCAAATCTTAATCTAAACAGAACAGTTACGGTGGGAATTATTTGGGATGGACGGAATCTCTGTGTTTTCCTCGGACTTCTATGTAGAAACAGTAGATATCGGATATAAGAAACTAAAAAAAATGTCACAAAATTCTTTCTTATATACGGATTTTTCTTGTAAGCGATTATTGTTTATAAAAAAGTTATTTCATGAAAACATATGTGGTATGTGATGTAAGGAACATTTTCTTATAAGTGCATATAAAAATTTATTTCTGTGTATGTACGTATGTAATATTTTCATATAAAAAATGAAATAATTGTAGTATCTATGCGCGGATTAAATTTTTCCTATACCTTTTTTTATACAAACTATCCTTTCTTATCATTTATTGTTTCTGGCCCTTGAGAAAACCTTCTTATCCCAGTTTTTTTCTTATATACGATTTTCTTTTATAGATTTTTTCCATGAATATTACAATCAGCGCCAAAAACAAGTGTACACCCTCATCGTCTAGAATTAAGTTTTTATTTAGTCTTTAAAAATGCGATGAATTTAACATTTTATATATTTTTTAAACTATATTTAATGCTTTACAAAATTCTTAAAAAACAACCACAAAATTCTAACAACAACTTAAGTTACAATAAAAATGAAAAGTATCTAATTTTGTACGCGTCAAAAAAAGTGTAAGAGACAAAAAACTACGTAAAAAAAGAATGAAATCAAAATACTTAGGAAATGATACAATTTTTTTTTAAAGATACTGTTGAATACAACAAGAAAAGTTTTCAAAATACCTCGAAAATCCTGAGCTACGGCTAAAAACCCCAGTTTTTCGTATCTTAATTCACTTATTTATAAGCTAATAACTTAGCTCAATATTAACCGGTTTTAAGATCTTTAAGGCAAGTTAATCCCGAAAGAGCTGTTGGTGTTAAAAAAAAATTGGCACGCAAATACAAGCAGTAGGGCGTAGTCTGTGAATACTGACAGTATTCTCTGGGGGTACAGAGGTACAGACGGCAAAATTATAAGTCGGGAGACGAACAGCCATCTACTTCGAAAGAGACGAGTAAGTCAACGAGTCCAGATGGGAGGATGAGCGAGGACCTATGTCGAGAAGTGGAGGTAGTGCTCATTGATGACTTTGCCTTCCTCAATGGAATGGAGCCGATCTACGTGAATTTGATGAAGGGTGTTAAAATCATTAATTGTGGAAACAACGTTACCAACCGTTTCTACGATACCCAGTCGACTTTTTTGGCAACCTTTTTTTCGAAACCAAGCTCGAGGTGAGCTAATTTGCGACCTACCGTTACGATATGGATATTAATATAGTAATATACATAGATAGTAATATTTTTTTTAACATAATCGCATACTTTACAAACTGGCCTAAGAACTTCTACAAAAAAAGACAATAGGTTGGCACTACTTGTTGAAAACTTACATTATTATTTTGATATTCTGTATTACTCAATAAAAATAATTCTACTTGTTTTTTGTGTGTGAAAATGATAAATTTTGGAGGTAAGTGTAAGAACTGCGTTGTAAAACTTTATTTTTAAAAAATTTTTACGTATGTATGTATGTATTGTTTTCAATTTTAACATTTTGCCTTAAAGCAAAACTCCCTATTTGTGTTATTTTCTTTGTAAATAATTAAAATAAATAAAAAACAAAAAATACGGTCATTTTAATTTTCTCTTATCATCTCAAATATAAAAAATCAAATAAACCGCAGTTTATGAGGTGATAGAGGAACTGTCAACAAAAACCTCTAGGTAGGCTTTAAAAGAGAGAGCAACAGAACTTCAGTGACGTTTTTCATTCCATTGCCACCTAGTTCCTGAGATGTACCTTACAAAGAGGATGCTATTCAGGTTGCCCGCAATCTCTCGTTAGCTACTGATAAACGGGTGTCTATACAGAACACTTGGTAAAAAAAAACCGGAAGTGCGAATAGGTTTGAGAAATTCAGCAAATGAATGGCGCTCAGAGAGCTTTAATGCCCCGTTAGACCATCTAGGGATCAGCCAATGAGTTTTTTGAGATCATTGACTTGCAAGGATGAAAAGAGAAAAGATTTACGTTTCTCCGTGTTTGGAGAAGTTGTCTATTTCGATCTGGGAACTACCAGGTCCACCGAGGCTGCTAAGGATAATGCAGTGAATTAGCCTTTCCTACTTGACAATTCATCTCAATCAATTCCTTGAAGATGTAGTCCAAATCCGCGGATTGGATCTAAGGGGCAACACCTTGTTTGTAGCTGATACTCCGGATAAGGTAAGAGCACGTGTTTTGGCAAAAAGTTTTTCACACACGTGGGTGGAAATTTTGAGAAATTAAGTATAGGATCTATATTCTAGAAGTTTTTTATTTCTTGTTCGTCACTACCCGAAGCCCATCCTGGTGGGTTGTACCATACTTTTGAGTTTACATCACTAAGTAATATAAAGAATGGCCCATATTCATAGTCCACTCTAAAGTCGGCTCTTGCTAGAGTGTCTTTAAAATGAAAAATTTTACTATCTTTTTCATATTCATAGTTGACAACAAAGTATACTTTATGTTTAACTGGCTTTAAATGGGTGTCCACTATCGGGTGGGCCATCTATTGGTTTAAATTTGAACTAACGGTTATTTCGAATCTGGCATTATGTCATTCGATTCTGTCACAAAATTCAGTATATTATCTCCGCTGAACGAAATGAATCGACTTACGCTTAAGTAACGTTGGGATTTATTAGTAATTTATTTCCAAAACAAAGACAATTGTCCATCATGAGTTAGTTAGGGATCAATTGGCTGTCAAGAAGTAAAGTCTCTTTAAGGCACAAATAAAAAGTGTTGTAAAACCGAATTTGATGTATTAAGACATAGTGTATTAAAATACAGTGGAATTCATAAACAAAGAGACAGATTGTAAAACAACTAAAATAAAAATAGAGTTTTATTTTATTTTAACGCAATACAAACGAACTCAACTCGTTTTAAAAAGTAACGTAACACTATATTATAAGATAATTTTATTTATGCTTTTTTGCAGTTTAAATAAAAATAAACTATTCGCCATCTGAAGTTATTTTCGTTAATATTCATAAGATGTTGATATAATTACAAATTTTGCATGCCATCTAACTGTATTTTATTACGTTGTAATTATTATTTGATTTACAGTTAAAAAATTTATAAACATTGTGCAACATTTATAAATTCAGGTTTAGATGTAAAATAAAAAACGTTTGTATTTTATAATAAAATACACCTGAACCTGTTTGTACATTTTATTTACGTTCCGAATAATAAATAAAATAAAAAATCATGCAAAATCAGGATTAGGTGTAAACTTAATAAAACTATTAACAATTAAGTATCACTGCATTACATAAAAAACAGTCAGCCGAACCGACAAATGTGCCTTGCTCAATGTTTATATGAATTTTTATAAAATATTTAAAAGCGGAAACTCTGAACAGGTGGGTTTTATTTTTTGAACCTACCATGTGTACCTGTGTGCTATTTTTTAGATCAATGAATTTTCTGAATTGGTGATCCGTGGTTTTTATTAAAATTGCATCAAATTGTATTTAAATGCACAACTATTTCCTTAAAGTGCTTCAAACGCAAATAAATATAATAACTGCCAAGGCGAATTTAACAAGGTGATCTCATTTGGAAAACGAATGCAACACTGTAAACTAACGTTGTGTCAAAATAATGCAACACTGTAGTAAGCAAATAGTAAACAAATTAACTGTGTGTCACATATATTTGTTGTAAAAAAATAGTAATGGCGAATCGTTTTGACATATAGTCACTTATCAGCTGTTGCTTACGTAGCAAACCAAGGTCACCTGGTTTGAATTTGCCTTGATAACTGCCTAAAAAATGGATAAGGCAAGTTTCTTTCATCAGTTACTTTTCTGTATCTTTTTTCGTGTCCAATATTGTCAAATTGATAACAAATCGTCATATTTGGCAGCTGTGTCTGTAAGCGTGTGTATATCATATCTTATAGTTCAGATATTTGAGCAAAATATCCTTGGCATTGGCAGTGCGTTATATTATATTTATTATTGTTATATTTATTATTACACAGAAAAAAATACGTAGTAGAAAACTAAACAAATATTTAATTTTTCTGAACATTTATTACGTTTCCTGTACCCTGAATGGTTGTAGTAGAAAATTAAATATGTCGTAAATTCATTTTTCAATTACATAAAATTCAGGTTGACTAAAAGTGAAATTGCGTGCAGAAATCTACTACGATTGTTCAGTTTTAGTATTACTAGTGTATATTCAACAAATAACAATGTGTATTTAGTTTGAGTAAACTAAACTTATATTCGTAAACTACCTATGCGCATTCAAAATCTTTATCATTAAATGCGTTTTGTGATTTAAATAACAAAATTTTTTTTTTTTATTTCTTTTATTAAAAAGTTATTTTGTTCACATTTTATAAAATACATCATACATACTAATATGCGTTTGCTTCACGACGTTTTCACGAAATTCTGCTCTCAGTCTAATATTTGTATTGCTTCAGCTAATTTCGATTACTGCTTCTAAAGAACCAATATATAAATGAATTTCGTTAAAATAAATTGTTTTAAATATAGTACAAATAGTTACCTTAAAACTTCGTCAAAAAATTGCGAATTAAATAATATTTTCATGTTACCCGGGAAAGACGGAATTGGTACTATTCACGCGCAGGTACAAAGTTTCGTCGTTTTCGCTACCGCGTCTGCACGGCGTTGAGTTGGGGCTGCCGGATGGTGCGAAGTATCTGGGGATAATCCTGGAATCCAAGCTATCCTGGCTCCAAAAACACGTGCGCGAGCGGCGAGGGCGAATGTTGCGCTGTACGAATGTCGTAGGGCCGTTGGAAAGTCCTGGGGTCTAAGTCCTAGGAGTTTCAATTGGATATTCAACACGGTGGTTAAGCCTATACTTATGGTGGAGGTCTCTGGAGAAATCCACATATTGCAGGATCTTTGATAGGGTTCTGCGGAGTGCAGCACTAATGATTACAGGTGCGCTCAGGTCAACTCCTTCGAGGGCCTTGTTTGGACTGCTGAACTGTCTTCCAGCGGACCTGATGACTAGGCAGATGGCTGTGGTTGAGGATGGCTGGGCACTGGGTGGCTGGTGCGCACGCTAGGAGGTTGAGTCTGCGTTCAATGACTATTGTAGGGGTTGTCAAGATGAAGAGGAATAGGAGACTGTCGAGCACTTCCTATGCCAGTGCCCGAGTCTTTCGGACATTAAAACTGCTTTCCTTGGCAGTCCGTTTCTAGATGGCTTCTCGGGTTCGGCCGGTGTGAATATCGGCAAGATCTCTTCTTTTGTACGTGCGTCTGGTTGGTTCGGATCGCACCGGGAAGCGGACATATAGGTTGTCCATTTTCTGAATTACTGATGGCTATCACAGTGGGATCAATACTGGACCCAGGCGGGCTGGACGTGTTCGGCTACCCGTCGTAACTAACTAATATTTTCATGTTGAAAACTTAAAAATAAGTATATATGACATTCACTCACACCAAAAATATGAATTACCCAATAAACATTTTAAACAAAACGATGTCTTCTGATAGAAATCAAAATTATTATTACCCTATATAGATATGTATACACAATTGGCTTTTCTTTCTTTAGAGTAAGACAGAACCCTAAACCTTTTGGCGCATATGGGACACCGGTGTCTCAAATGCCTAAAGTTGGATTCCTTTAAAATTAAAAAAAAAATTATAACCAACCTAAAATCTATAGACAGAACTTTATTCCGTCTGAAAGTTTTAAATAATCACGAAAATTAAAATGACAAATTGAATTTTTTTGTGGAATATGAATAGTTTGTAGCAAACAGAAATCGTTTCCAATTTAAGGATTTACATTTCTATTAGCTCCTTAACTGTACATTTTCTCAATCCAGGGATTATCGACCATTTAAGTATATTAGAACATATATTATTCAGATTCTCAAAATCATTTGCGTACCAGTTTTGTAGTGAGAGAATTAAAATAGCTTTTGCTTGAACAAAAAATGTACACGTAAGTCCATATATTAGTTTCGATTAAATCATTTTTAAAATTGTTTGTTGGGTAACTTCTAAAGTGTGTGTAATGTTAAAAAAATGCTTAAATTTGTTAAAAAGTATTTATACAATACTGCATTCAGGTTTTTTGAACACAACGTTCAGATCGAACATTTCGAACAAAACATTTTACATGTTCTATGAAATAATTGGCTAAACATTTCATTCTGATTTTCTGAATGCCAGTTCAGGACAAATGTAGAAAAACCATTAAAAATTCTAAACAAAACATTTAATTCACATATGGAGGAGCATAATTTTTATATTCAGTAGAATTTTAAATTTATTTTTAATTACTGAACGTGGTAAATCTGCCTACAAACTGCGCCAATTGAAGAAATGTAAAAAAAAAAATTATCGGTTGTTGTTTCTACCCGTTCCCTTATATGGAGAAATTAAATCTTTGACGACACGTTAGCCTTGTTTCAAATCTCCTGTAGAGGCGATCTTACCGGTATATATGGTATGTATTTGATCATTCAACGGAGATCTTAATAGCATGCTTTGCTCGTTTTGATAGCATATATTGGGCAAATTTTGTCCGACCTCTAAATGCAAGCAATCCACGATAAAAGACCTTTAAATTTAATAATTTTTTTTTTTTTTTTTGTTTGCAACCGTATTTCTTTAGTTTGATTAAAAGCGAAACGAAATCGCACAATGTCAATATATCAATTTAAAATATAAACAAATACAAATAACTCGCGCGGCTAACGACGTATTTAAAGATCTTTGGGAATGGGAAGGTTAACAGTACTGTTGGGGTATTCACTTAAGCATGTTGCCCGATTACCCGGGTAAGCGTGAGCAACCGAAATGTTAGGAAGTAGAGGTTCAAAGGACAATGAATAGGAAAACTAAATGAAGGCAAGATGACTGGGAGAATTATATGATGATTTTTAACAAGTAAAAGGGGGATATAAGGAAGGCGAAAGGAAGTTCATGGTCTGCGTACTGCAAATATATTGATTCGGTGAACGAGTTATCCAGGCTCAGAGGAATTCTTTCCAGGGACTCAAGGCGCCTAATACGTTCAAAAAAAAGATGGCGCATAGGCGGGTTCATGCCTCGAGTCTCTCTCATTAATAATGGTAACTCAATTACCAAGTTATAAGGATGTTTCGGAGTATGAACCATCGACTGAATGGTCTCTCTCTGATAGGGACGAGGAATTGAGGAGAATGAGAAAAAGAATCAATTTACGTCACGTAGTGGTTTTGACAAGCACTGCTTTAGAACGACTGATAGATCTCTACCTGAGGACACTATTGTTTGCATGTTACGAGTGACGCTCAGCACGTTTCTCTTATGGACAAATCTGTTGAAAATGCACTTGACGACGAGGTAGTAAACGCCGGCCGCGTACTTGGATAAAGAGGCCTTATTTAGTAATAGGAATAACTGCGGTACAAACAAAGATCATGGGTCCGAGTTGGAAAAATTGGACTCTTGATTACACTTGGAGTTGATTTACTTAGGAGTGTGATAGGGATGATAATGGGACACTGTCTCTTACGATCAAGGACCTTCCTATGGAAGGGCGATGCTCCAGTCTCCTGTAGCATGTGTGTGGAGCAGAATGAATTATAAACGGTCGAGCATATTGTCTGCCTCTACCAAAAACAGCAAAAACTGCGATTTTAATGGTTAGGTAGTCGATTTCATGATGGATTTGGTGACGTCCCGGCACTTGGTAAGGGAACAATATGAAAGGTGAGCGTCCTAAGAATAGGATTAGGACGGCGAAACTTTGTTGTGTAGGTGATTTACGACCTGTTGTCTTCTCTTCGACCTGTGTCTTCTCTTCGATTTTCAGGTCATATCTACCCTCCGCATCTACCTAGCTAAAAGACAAAACTGCATCACAACATCTTTTCCATACAAAATACCAAGTAACTAATATTAAATAAAACACTTGTTTTGAAATTTTTTAATTAACAATTTTTAATTAATGTACAGTGAAAACACTTCGATTTTGATGTTACCAACTAAAATTCTGTTACCAAAATTTAACAATATATGTATAACTATTTAAAAAAATATACATGTATATATATCTACATATATATAAATATTTATATACATGTATATACATATATATATATATATATATATATATATATATATATATATATATATATATTATGTATGCGTGCATATTTTTCATTACATGACTACCTTATGAACAAACAGTAAATCTGGGCTTAGAATATAGTCTTTTCTCATAGACCATTTCTTGGAGGGAAAGGATTCTTATTTTACAACTATTTGTACAGTTTAACTGTGGCCAAAGATGTCCTTAATAAAAATTATTACGATTTTTCAGTCTTAAAAAACGAACACAATTTTAAATCAGCACTGAAAAAATGAAGAAAAAGATTAATAAAAAAAAAATTAAAAAGAAGTTAACATTTACATGTCGCTCATTTACTAATATAGTGATATAACTCAAAAAACGTAATTTTCAGTTAAGTATATATTCTAAAATAAGCGGAACATTGTAATCTATATTGTGTGCAAAATTCTTCACGATTAGTACAAAATTATGAGCACAAATACAGTGTTTATTGCTATATCAATGCTAAACAATAGGAAATTGAAATTAAAATTACTTTCCTGAAATATTTTGTTATTTGAGTTACATATGTCACTATATTAGTAAATGAGTGATATGTACTTCTAAATAAAGAAATTAAATTAGATTTATAGTCACTATATGTAACAATTATATAGTTAAAAATACACTGCGGTTCATTAGGATAGAGCTACAACGTTTTTTAATATAGTTTAACCAAAACAAAATGGGTAGAAAAAGTACATTTAGCTCTTTGGATATGGTAAATATAGATGTTTAACACTCTGAAGGCTATTCTTATCGGGAATTGAATTATATAGAGTTGTGAAACCTATTATAAAAATTTAAAAAGAAGTACTTACAGAGCTATAACTGCACAGGACAAACAAAACATTCGATAAATTGCATCAAATTCACTCTTCTCAATCTTTAATATTAAGCATTTAGCTGGAGTAAATGTAAGTAAGTCAACAGTTTGTATCGCTATTTTAGGCAGTGAGCATCTACAGCCACAAAATCTGAAGAAAAAGCTTCAAATGAATGCAACTTGTCAACAAGAACCCTTTCAAAAATTCTCAACAATTTTTACTCTTTATGCATATTGTTACGTTTTTACCTTTATAAAAACGTGTTTTTATGAGTTCGTAGATTGTAGTTAAAATAAAATGAATGTTGTGTTTGGTTTTTTTTTTATTTAAATCCTTTATTCAACACGGTTATGTACACCACTGCTTGTAATCTTTTTACAGGCAATGACAATTTTTATTCTTAATTACTCTGTCTGTTTATAATCTTGTAAAGAACAACAATTACTCGACAGATCTTTCCACTTAAAGATCTTCCAACCCAATCGCAGTTATAACTTAGGTTCGATCACAACCTTTTCAACCAGAGGTTATCCACACTTAACTCTCTTTACTCAGCTCCAAATAAACTGGTTTTTACTTCACTACTAGATTCACGAGTTTACTCTTTATAAACACTCTTCACACCAATAACACATTCGCTGAGTTTACTTTACTTAAAAACTGCACTCGCTGTGTTTACGACACATAAACTGATTGCTGTTCGCATCGATGTGCTTTTTATATGGCTGAGTAAACAACCCACAGAAAGCTCTCGAACCTCTCGATATTTCAGGTAGATTGCATTTCTTTCTTTTAAGTTCTTTTTAGTTCTTTTGTAGCCATGCGTATCTAAACATCTACCCCTTTCAGCTTTTAGTATTTGTTGTTGCTTGTTTATTCTCTTACTTGTTTTCTTTGCTGTTAGTTTGTTGTTGTTGTGGCTGTGTTATTTTTATTTATTTTGTCTCTGCTAATAATGTTGTTGTTGGCGATTTGGTTATTTGTAAACAGCACGTATAGTTATTGTTGCAGCTTTTGTTTATTTTAGCGATGTAATAAACGCAGGGATGGCGAACCTTATTTTTGTAACAATATCATAAAAAAAATAATATTAGTAACCATCGAGATATTTCAAGTTAAATTGGATTTCATTAGAAAAACGATCCTTATCACTCAATTGTTTTTTAACATGCCATGTCATATGATCTTTGGTAAATTGAAGGTGTTTTTTATGACTCTTTATATAATTCATTACCACATTGTGGCTTCGTCCGATTTTGAGCAATATTCTCATAAAAACATCCTTCAGAGTGGTAAACATCAATTTTTACCATTTCCGAAGAGCTTATGTCTTTTTTCTACCAAAGGCACTAACTTTAACTTTAATTTTATTTAGTTTTTATGAAACTTTATCGCTATGTACCATTGATTTAAATACTGAAAACGGTTCTATTCTGATAAACCAAAAAAAAAAAAAAATTCCTTAGCTACATTTTTTGCGCTGAACACAGTTTTTTAAATGCGACAAAACATAGGCACCTCTTCAATAAATTCACTTAAAATATTAATTTTTAGTAATATACCTTGATCAAAAAGTTCGCGGAATAACGCCCGTATGACGGTCCCATCGTTCCGATTTTTTTTTCGTTTTTTTGTTTTGTTTGTTAAGTTGGCACATCTGCTGTTGCTATTATCGCTAAATTTTAGCGTCATAGCTTGAAATTTGCATTTTTTATATTTGGTTTTCGATATGTCCATCAACGCTTTCTGCGATTTTTCCATTATTTCTTCTCGGCTGCTGAAACGCTTTCCTCGTAATGGTTTTTTAACTCGATTGAACAGAAAGAAGTCACAATGAGCCAAATCAGGTGAATTCGATGGCTGTTGGATGGTACTTGTTGCATTTTTCGTCTAAAAAAATTCGAACGATGCGTTATCATGGTGCAAAATTCATGAGTTTTCTCCCACATTTCTGGTCTCTTTCGGCGAATTGCTTCACGCAAACGTCTCATAACGCCTAAATAATACTATTTATTTACTGTCTGGCCTTCTGGCAAAAATTCTTGGTTCACTACACCATTGTAATCAATGAAAGCCGTGAACAATACATTTTTTTGACTGAAAACGAGTTTTTTTTTTTTTGGTTTGGGCTCATTTGGTGAACGCTATTCATTTGCCTGATGTCTGGATTGCGTGTCGTACTCATAAACCCCGGGTCCAGTAATGATCCTTTTGATGAATGTGGAATCGAATTCAGCCTCGCAAATCATATCTGTACTCTTGGCTGCGTAGCTTTTGCAAATGTCAAGCTAAGACGCTATGATTTAGCGAGAACATCAAGAACTTAAAAAAACTCAAATCGGAATGATGGGACCGCCACACGGGGGTTATTCCGGAAACTTTTTCATCGAGGTAGTATTTGGTTTCCTAGCCCTTATTTTTTTTTGAAAGTTCTTTACATATTCATGTTATAGACTTGATTAGATTTGATATTTCACCAGAAATTTCATTTAATGTAATTTCCATTTGTCATTAAAGTTCGTCCTTATTTCTGTAATTATCGCGGTTCGTTTTTAGATCTACAATATCCCATAGATTTTCAGGGATTAAGATCTGGCGATTGCACTAGACATTTCTAAACGTTGATTTGTGTGTTTCCCAAATACTCTTACACTCATTTATTTCTGCATTTTGGATTGTTGTCCTGTTGGTATCTTTAATCAAGTGGAATTTTCTCCTCTGTATACGGCATCAATAAGTATTGCAGGATATCCTTGTGAACGAATCGATCTAAAACACCCTTTATTTTGTATATTGGTCTAATTTCATGGCCAGAAATACATTTCCAGACTAAAACTGATTCTTCTTTATGTTTTACCGCGTCTTTGCTACATCAATAATTAAGACGTTGTCCTTTTTATTCAGCTTTACAGGTTAAATCTATAAGAACGTCTCACATTAAACTTAGATTCATCAGAGAAGAGCACGGTCTCCAATTAAAACTATACGTAAGTTTACTTCTTCATAAATTCAATTCTGAGCAATCTGTTTTTGGCAGTAGTAAATGGCCTTTTTGCACTTCGATACTAATCCACCGTCTGCAAATCGTATTTGGATGTATCTAATCGAAACATTTAATTTTAATTGATTTGTAATAAGCCTTCCTTATATATAGACATACTTTTTTATTAAACGGAGTATCGCCTGGTCGTTCCGTTTGCTCATTTTCAGGGGTCTTCCACTCTGTGTATGATTAACGACCCTGATGAACGGAAACGGCTTATAATACGGTAAATAATACTGTGTTGAATTCCAAAATTGTTTGCGATTGATGTCACTGATTCATCTTTATTATAATCATTTATTATCTTTTCTTTTAATTGCTAATTACTGTTCGCCATTTTTGTAGAATATTGCAAAATATTTTTGGCTAGGGACAGAAATCAAATTTTCTCTAATTATTCCTATAATATTGAAATGATCGTTTTTGTTATTGAATAATTTTTGTCGTTGGTAATTTAACTATCTGACGCATGCAAAATAGCGGTTTTGTAACTTTAACATACTTTTATACTGTTACAAATTTGTTTTTATTTGTTTCAATCTTTTCTTTGTAAAAGGAGTATATTATCGTAATAAAATAATATTTTTTCTCCGTCACTCCTCTAGGGAGCATATTTGGCTTTCCACAAACTTGATCCTTCAAGTTAAGTAGATGATTATAATCCACTGTAGTTTCCTCCATATGATTTAGCGTAGTGGTAAAGATCATTGCTAATTGGTGGTGATCTTTAATTAATTTATCATTGTAATTTTTCCCCAATAAGTGGCGTGTTTTCCTGATCATTCGTCCGATGTTTGCCATCATAGCCACGGGTATGCGGGAAAGTCAGTGGGTCTTCTTTATTTTTTAGATGGAGTTGTTTGGAGGGAAGTTAAAGCCTTGTTATTAAACATTCGAAAACTTAAATTTTTTCTTTGTCATGTCCTCTGCTGGGGCTCGAACCTGGGTTGGTTTTGTGATGTGTGCGCTCTAACCATTACACCACGCAACCCCCAAAAAATAATAAATCAAGTTGAATGGGTTATTCTATGTTATGAAGATATTGTATAATATATAGACATAGTAACTATAAGCTTATATGCATATGTTTTATCGCATACTGTAAATATATTGTATATTATACGCTTCTCGCCAACAGTAGCAACAAGCCATTTAGTTTAAAAAAATCGCCTTATATATCAAAAATTATAAAAAAATAAAATTATTACAAAAATATGTACCGTTATATAATTTTTCTAGTATTTTGATTTTTTTTTTTTTTTTCTTATAAATTCTCGGAAAAAATGCGCCACTTGAATAGACCATATGGTTACAATTTAGTTATCTGTCAGTGTTTTGTCGTTAAGGTTAATAAAATGGCTTAATAAAATTGTTTTTATAAAAAGAAAATATTTAAAATGAGGCGTGACAAATACTGCCGGAGGTTGAAAAGAGAAAACTTAAGAGATTACAAGGGTATGGGTCTATCTGTTGCTAAGATATCGACAAATATTGAAAAAAGCCAGAAGGATAAACATCATTCTTGTTCAATGAGTCCACATATTAAAAAAAAAAACTTGAAGGCCATAGACATAGTATGTTACCTAATGAAGACAAGAGATTGTTTTTAAAAGAAACTTCTAATTCCCAGGACTCAATAGCAAAAATAACATAAAAAGCAAGAGTGAAAGAGGGCTTAAATATCACACGATGTGTTATTTTAATAACTGAGGATATAAGGAGAATGAAACTAAAGAAAAAACGCCCCTTAATACATCCCGCAACATAAAATGCACAATTTTTGCTGCACTCACATTATCTAAATTACTGAGTGACATCATTTGGTTTTCTAAAATGAGAAATTTGGAAGGCCCTGCTGGGTATAGCTATTAATTTTGTGATGTTCGAAAGGAACCGCGTTATATGAATCGGGCATAGTCAGGCAGGAGGTATTAATGTATGGAGGCCGACTTCATATTACGGCATTTACGACATTCATTTTTTAAACACGACGATAAAAATTAACTAAAAATAGCTTTTCACAAATTCCTTTAGACTCCTTCCTAGGATTCCTCTTTAAGCTTTAGTTTTTCCCTTTTTAACCTCTGGCAGTGCTTTGCCACGCCTCATTATTTATAAAAATAATCTTCTTTAGCTAATTTACTAACCTCGACGACAAAATACTGACTGATAACTAATAGGTCTATTAAGGATGGCAACCGAACTTTGATTGCGTTGCCGGTTGCCGAAAGTTGTATTTCGTATGGCGACAGGCAACTAAAAATCTATTAATTTCAGTTGTTATACAGGCAACTACCTATTAGTTATCAGTCAGTATTTTGTCGTTTTTAAGCATAATTAAAAAAAAGTATTTCATTCTTAATAAGTTTATTAGGACAAAGCAAAACCCACTGTAATAATAATAAAAATAATAAAAAAATTAAAGACATAGTTAAGTTTATAACGTAACTGCATCACTGTTATTAATTATATAAAAAGGCAGACGTTTAATTAATGTATAAATACCTTATAATTTGGTTTATTTTTTGCAAATACGATAATTGTTCTATGTTTCTTC
Source organism: Wohlfahrtia magnifica (assembly GCA_023159175.1). NCBI lineage: Eukaryota > Metazoa > Arthropoda > Insecta > Diptera > Sarcophagidae > Wohlfahrtia > Wohlfahrtia magnifica. The sequence continues at coordinate 771,838 of JAKWBJ010000025.1, read as the reverse complement.
CTCCGTCTCCCCTCCTTCACCAAGATTTTGCAAATTATTTTGTTGAATATGTGATGGTATAATACTATTCATTTTAATTCTTCGCCTCAGATCCCTCCATTTCTTACTGGACGTTGATATTGCAAGTGCTGGCCCGCATTGCATCTTCTTCATCATCGCTCGAGTCCTATATTTTAGGGGCTAAATTAGTATGTGGCATTGGAAGATTAGAAGTTGTGTGTTGGAATTTAGGATGTAAGTTTGATAAGGATACGAAAAAGGCAATGAAAAATATTTAAATAAAAAAATATAGATATATAGTCTATTTGTTTTGAATCAATTAAACATAATTAACATAAATCATTCGGACTAAGAAAATATGAAGTAACATCCATGTAACTAAATAAACTAAATACATACTGAAAAAATATAAAAAAATAAAAAAGGGCTTGTAAAATATTAATAGTTTAACCTATTTGCATCATCGCTCTTAATCCGTAAATTTACTCAAAAATCCGGCATGAGCAACTAAACGTTGCCGATACCAGCATTATTTTTATTTTTATTATTACTTTGAAGTTACAACCAGAAAAGTAAGAAATATAATATTTTACACAAAATTCTTTGTTGTTTGTTTTGTTTGCGGATTATTCCGTCAAATGAGGCAAATGGGTTAAAAAATAGTTGCATATTTGAGTACTATGAAAATAGGAAAACAAAAAATAAACTTTGGATAGCCCGTTAAATATTTAAGTTCTTTACTTGTGAGAGTGTCATAGATTCGATTTCCATAATTTATTCTGGTTTACGATACAATGTAGTTTTTTTAATGATACGTTTCTTGTAGATATAAATACAAATATGCGATTATGGACCAAAAAATTTCACCACGGTTATTAAAAGTAACACATTTGCAAAATCATAGTTTGTGGAAAATCAGTATAAGAATTTTTACTTATCCACGTAAATGTACAGTCAAGAAAAATAGTCTACATACACCCTACGATTTTGGAGTTTTAGAGAATTAGTGGCGAAATTTGAAAAAGATGTTATGCCAATGTTTTAGGTATTTATATTTAAGATTATCTGAAGAAAAAAAAATAATATAAAAAAATATAACTTGAAAGTTATTAGAGAAAAACATAATAATTAGCAAGGAAAAAATTTACATACAACGTGCAGCTACTAATATCAAATAGAAATATAAAAAGAACAAAAGCGAAATTATAGTTAACTTTGTTGATGTATTCAAATTTACAAGCATTACAAGTGTTAAAGTGGACAATAAAGTAATAATAAAAGAATATATTATTTGAATTTCTTTCCTCGAAAATGGAAAATCAAAAAAAAAAAAAAAAAAAAAAAAAAAAACATTTCGGTTTGAAATATGGTAGTAAATCTCCAAAACGAAAATAAACCATGTGAAGAAATTGCTACGACAAAATTCAGTCGTACTACTGTACAAGCGATCATTAGAAATTATAACAATAATAGTGCCGAAAATAAACCACGACCTAGCAGACCTAAGAAGCTTTCGACACGTGATGTTACCAGCATTGTGAAATTAGTCCATCAGTATCCGACAATAAACGCCGCAAAATTGGCGGATGAAAAAATGTTCCAATTAAATTGTTGCTCCACAAACAATAATAAGTGTTTTATATGACAATGGATTTCATAGCAGAACTTCGTCTAGAGTTTGCTAAAGCATATGTAGACAAGGGTAAGGATTTTTTAATCGTGTTATATTTACCGACGAAAATAATAATTATAACATTTTCGGAAGATTTGGCGGTTTAAAAAATTGGAGAAAACCAAACATTGCACTTGATCCAAGGAATATTATACCTATAGTCAAACATAGTGGAGGCAACGTTTTGGTTTAGGACGCTATTGCGTCAAATAAAGTGGTTCGTTTGGCTTTATTCGGTGGTAAGATTGACAACTATCATTATAAAATCATATTTGAACAATTCTAAGGCATCTATTAATAGCTTGGGCATGGGATACCAACCAATGGATTTTCCAGCAAGATAACGGCCCTAAGCGTACTGCGCACTATTTTCTAGACTGTCTTCTTACCTGTGCTTCAAAAAAGCAAAATTCACCAAGCCAGTCACCAGACTTAAACCCAATACAGCACATATAGGCCCTTTTTTACGAAAATATAGCATTGGTAACCATGAAACATTAAAAACCGCCCTTATTCGGGCATGGACCGAAATAACACCCTCTATAATAAAAGATTTGGTGAGATTAATGCCCCGTCGTCTTCAAGCGGTTATTGATGTCCAAGTTGGATCAACCAAATATCAAAAATATTTTTTTTTTATATATATAAAATTTTTAAATAATAATTATTTTATTGTAAGCTCTATGTAGACTTTTTTCTGATTAATTTTTAATATTTTTGTTATTGTTGTTTTTATTATGTAAATAAATTACTTTTTATTTTATAAATAAACTTATTTATTAATGTCTTAAATATTATAATAAACATTCTTTTAATTTTCTTCACAAACTCTCCAAAGGGTGTATGTAGAGTTTTTTCCCTGACGGTATGTAAATAACACTATGCTTGATTTTAACAACTTTTTCTTAACTAGCACCATTAAGGTAAAGCTAATTGGGGAATGCCGAATTCGATGGTGATTTTCTTGTTTTTTGTGACGCTGTACAAATTTTTTTTTTTGCATAATTTTTATGTTAAAAGTAAGGATAATTCATAACTATTAAGCAGTATTTTAATAGTTTTTGGTTAAAAAATCAAAAAAAATTTACGCCATTTCTTTTTTTTATAGAAATGAAGTTTTTTTCCTACTTTGACTTAAATCTTGCAAAAATTATTTTCTCGCGATATTTTCTCTTGAAAATTTAAAATTAAAATATGTACATAAAATTTTGTTTACTCTTTATAAATATGCTGACATTACTGTAATCTAAAATATACACAAAATAACCTTTGTAATGTGTTTATTTTGGTGCAAAATTTCTGAATTTTAATAAAAATCATTAGTCCAAAGGTGGGCAGAATTGGATAAGTGGGCATGATTCCTCCCATACAAAGCAAATAATAATTTTTGTATATCTTGTGAACGATTGGAGTGAAAATTTCTGAAATTGGTCTAATGATGATCTTAAGAAACTAAAATAACGAAAGTTTACTGTAACCAGTAGATTTCCTTACATAAAATGGGTGATTTTTGTGCCATTTGGTTTTCCAGAGTAAATTTTTTCACTTAAAAAAGAAGATACCTGACATGTGTAAATGTAAAAAATGCTCAGTAAAATTTATCATTTCATAATGAATAGATTAACAAACGAACAACACTTGCAAACCATTGAATTTTATTATTAAAAGTCGTGCTGTATGGGAAGTGTATTGCGTATCGAAAAATTATTTTCAGCGAAGAACTAATTTTTGGATCAATAGGTATAAATGCCAACAACCAGAATTGCTGAATTTGACATGAAGAGCAGCAAATCGAGTTTGGTTTGGTTTGTGGGCCGGCAGTACCATTGGATCGTACTTTTTCAAGAACGATGAAAATAGTAACGTTGCAGACAACGAAGCAAGGTACAGCATGATGTTTGCCGAAAATGACAAGATTGCCAAAATGAAAGAATTAGACCTGATTGATGGCACTATACCACGAACCTATCAAGTGATGAGTTTGCTGAGCAATTAATCGCAGAGCTGGAAGACAGCATTACACTTGTAACTCAACAATACCGGCCGATATGCTGGTTAAAATACATTGGAGCTAATTGATGGACTACGTAAGGCGTAGCAGCGGGCAATATTTACATGAAATAATCTTTAAAAGGTAAATGGCAGACATTAATTTATCGCCCGAAAGAAATATTTCATTCAATTTTGCAAATTTTCTACTTTTTTCTAATTTTCAGAACCCAAACGGTTAAAAGATCAGCCGTTATACGTATAATTGAACTCTGTTACTTATTAACTTTATCATGTATGGAGATAAAATTTTTTTGATTAGGTACAAAGAGACATGGAAGATAAAAAAACATGAAAAAAAAGTATTTTGGTACAAATAATAGTGATGATGCAAATTTGAGCAATTTGTTTTTTTTTTAGAATTATTTTAACCAAGTGGTGTTAAAAGACATCTTTCGAATTGTAACTTAATATTATTCTTTAGGTGTAATCATTTCTTTACATTTAATTTTTTGATTTTTCGTACAACAGTTTTTATATTATTTCAGCAATATCATATTACTTCAGCTCATCCTGAATTTCAAGATGTGCATATGGTATACTTATTTCTACCATGATGTGTCTTTTGACACCTAAGGATTTCAGAACGTGAACGTGCTTGCAGTGAAGAAAATTCA
>JAKWBJ010000025.1:457500-762500 GCA_023159175.1 Wohlfahrtia magnifica | reverse complement strand
ATATAATGATATATTTAAATAATTGTTACAGCCTATATACGTACAGCTAAAAGACAAAACCGATTATTCTGACATTTTCACAGCGGTATCTTGGAAGAAACAGTTGGCTATCTTAAATGTTTTAAAACGGACCGGAAAACGGAGGATAGAATGAAAGAAAACGGTAAAAAATTATAATTAAGATAATAATTAGCATCGTGGCAGCAAAGCACGCTTGATTTTAGCAAGTTTTTTATGAATATCACTTTTATTTTAAGATGAGTTACAGTTTTATAATATTTATTATTTGTTATATAATAATAATATATATGTATTTATTATTTGTTAAAATAGTTGAATGAATTAAAGAATTCCCTAAAAAGAACTTTTTTGTAACATAAAAAGAAAAAGTAATATATCATGCCATAACCGGCGAAAAGACGTAAACGCAATGATTATTATTAGTACTCGATCATTCGCTCCATTTCACAAAATTTTATAGCTATAAAACGTACCTTTATGATTTTACACCGAAGACAAGACTAGAACCAAAAATATTTGAAAAGAAAAACACCGTCTACTGTATAATATATCTTTTTGGCAATTATGGCGCGATATCGTTAGGTGAAATGCAAACTAACTATAACAGAATAAACAAAATGTGTTATATATTGAAAAATAAATAAATGTTTCGTCGATATGTATTTACATACACATACTTTTAAAACATGCAAAACGAAAACAAACAAACAAAAATTAAGAAAGTATTTTAACTTACTTGCGGATTTAAATACATTAAAATTTTAATTAACAGCTTAATTAATTATCTATAGTTATTCCATAAATTAATGAATATAAATTTAATACAAATAATCTTATACATCTAAATAACATTAATGGTTATACATTTTATTAGATTAAATTTGAGTAATGAATACAATTTCTTTTAAAGTTCTACCTACTAAACCTTTATTAAAAATTTTTATTTTGAATCATGCAATTGCACTATTTTTAACAAATTCAATATTTTTTAAATCAAATTAGTCATATAATATCATTTACAAACATTTATTATTAATTTACATCCACATAAAGTGTATTCAATAATTTGGTATATCGTTTTCTTTAATAAATTTTGTGTTACCAAGCAGTCTGAAAATTTTTCTTTATAACAGTGGTTTACTAATCAAAACCAGCTCTGATTTTAATTACTAATTGTTTAGATATTTTTTATAATGATTTATATGTAAAATTATAAAATTGAATTGCCTTTTTTGTTAATTGTAGTGGTATTTTCTTAAGTTGATCTATTACGTTTACTGTTATGCAAGTTAACCAATCAAAGAATTATTACAAAAGTGACATTAAATATCAAAATCTAAAAAATTAGAGTTTGAAATATGCTTCTACAAAGGAAACTGATGACTGTCATGGGTGACGAGGAGCTTTCGTTTTTCGATATATTTGTAATAGATAAAAGAAAAATTTTGCTTGTTTTCTTTAATATAGGATAAAAATATCGAAATATGATAACGAATGCGCTAACCACAAAAGGGCGATTAACAATATCAAGTGCAACAAGAAACTGTTTTTAAAATTTTCCAAACACCAAAAATATCTTTAATTATGTTGTCGTACTTTCATGCACTTAAACAGTCAATAACTTAGTGAATATTAAAAGATTTTAAGTTTCACAACGTATATTAAAATGTGAGATTTTTAAGTAGCCTTGAGGAACAATTTAACAATTTTGTTTCGTTAAAAAAGTTTTTAAATAAAAATTACCGCAAAGGTCGTTAAAACTTAATTAATTTCAATTTCCATACAAGCAACTAAAGATTTCTGGTTGTCGTTCGTTATCGCAACTGGTGTTCGGTTGTCATCCATAATCGAACCATAATTCTTTTTTAAAACGAAGCTTATTGTTGTATTAAACAAACGAATATTTTTATAGTGGAGTCCACCAAACTTACTATTCGTAGCAATTATTGCTTTGTATGTTTTTCATGCGATTTTATTTTCAATGCATTTTAATTAATTTTCTTTTGTGATTTCAAAATATTTGTCATTTTGTTAAGATATTCCAAATTTATAATTAAAATTACACATATTAGTAATAGTATGATAAGCTTAAGGTGTACCTGGTTTGCTTGCCGTAATTTAAATTTGAATTCATAAGAATTTGCAAATAATTATAATTAGCAAAAAATAAAGATTTATTACAAAATAATAATATGATTTAGATTAATACATTACGATTCCTGGTTTTAAAAGTATCGCAATTGACTTTATTGTATTATAGCTTAATAAAACTAATTAAACGCTTAGAAGTTATACATAAGTATGTATGTGGTATATTTTATAGCTGTATATACTTACATACACTAGCTGGAAAAAGTCTGTGTACAAATCTTTTTATTACGTTCAAGACTCAGTATTTCTAAGAATTCTCAGAAAAATTTAAATTTTGTGGTCATGTAATATGTGTTAAATTTATCTAATATATTACAACAAAAATTTGTATTAGAAAAGACAGCAGATTCAGTGTTAGGTACCATAATTAATATCATAAATTTAATATGCGTTACTTTATCAAAAATATTAGTTTAACTTAGTAAAATGTATGAATTTTAACAGATTTACTTCGGGATTTACAAATCCCGATAATCCTTGGCTATGTAAAAACTGTTCCCGATGTGCATCACTATAGAGGCATAATGGTTAGGGGGTATGTGCCAACTAACGAGAAAAGAAATTTGCAAGTTATTGAGGATGACTTAAAGCAAAATGCAGCTAAACTGGGTCTTTGGAGCAATTTGTTTGTTGTTGTCAACAGACATTGTAAAGCTTTAGTTGCTTTATAATGTATTTTGGTTGCGTAAGCCTACGCAGTTTCCAGGTCTCAATCTCATTGATCATTTATTGGAATTGAAGTGAAAAATTCTCTATCATCTTATAATGTCAAAAACTATATTAAGAGGTTTTGCCAACTGAATGTGAGGAAATATCACTGGAAGTCACCACAAAACTGATTCGTTCATTCCATGCAAAAAAGAATGGCTGAGGTTCTCAAATGAAAAGACTAGCTAATCAAACAATAATTAATTGTTAAATATCCAAATTTAAGTTTCTAAAAAAGTACACACGCTTTTTGTACGACTTTTGTGCATATTTTTATTAACACAATCTTATTTTTTCTAATTAATTTGTATATAATTTAATTTCTTTGCTGAACTTTAATACTTATTAAAACTATGCAATAAGTTTTATCAAAAAAAAAGAAATATATATATATATATATATATATATATATATATATATATATATATATATATATAATAATAATAACAATTTAAAATTTTTAAGAGCTGTTGTATCATTTTTATGCATTATCTTAGACATATTTGTTTTGCATGCAGATTTTTATGGCTAGTGTATATAATTTTTCCATATCGTCACCTAAAATCCAAAAAGCCATTAGCGGCAAAAAAATCGAAAATCATATTTTGATTGATTACGATGTAATTTTCCAAAATACATCATAATGAATCAAAAAGTCGAAATTTAAATTTTTCGTCGTTTACGGCATTTTGAATTTTAGGTGACGATATACTTTGTCATTGTGTAATGCTATATGTTATGAAAAATTTTTTTTTCTATTTTCAAACAAAACGCAAAATTATTTACCAAATTAAGTCAACAATTAAATTAATTTTTTTATTAAGTAGAAATAAAATATTTGATAATAGTCATTGAATATATATTACTTTAAAACAATTAATTAAGACTTAAAGTATAACATGCTAGCTTTTATCATTTAAATGTTTTTTAATTTTGTCTAAAGCTCTTTAAATCACAGACAACCTTATGCATAATATAGTCTGAAATTAGTACAAAGATTATTTATTATATGAACTTATCGTATATTTCTTAAGTACAATTTTTCAGATATATGCCAAAATTTATGCCTTTATGCTTGTTTTATGTATATATTTTAATATTACTAAACAATTCATTAAAAATAAATTAATTAAATATTATTACTTCGTAGAAAGAAAGTATGTTCGGATAATGGGGATTTGAAAACTGCTAAACTTAATTCTGCATGGTCAGTAGTTCACGCGTTTTAAGCTCACATATATATATTTTTCCAGTGTACAACATAAAAGAACAGACAAAAAATGACCAGTACTAAAGAAGACAATTGGCACTAACAACTGTCAAAACAAACCAAGTATTTTTAAATTGATACAAATATACTATATGTTTATAATTAATCATTTGAAGATACTCCTTTCTTGTTAGGAACAACACTGTATTCGTCACACGATCTGGCATCTTTATAATTAATTCATATTTTTTAAATATTGGTTTACGTCTAACCGTCAATCTCAATGTAATAAATCGTAATAGAAGTCAAATTAAAGAGTTGTCTTTTATTCAAACTTTAAAGTACAACAAACGTGACAACGAGGATAATAGTATAGGAAATTAATTTGAAGAAACTAAAAAGAGCAACAGTTACAAATAATGGATTTTTTGGCCAAGCTCCTACACAACCAAGAAACAATATCGCTAACATCAAATCAACGTACAAACACATCCAAGGCGGCCTTAATAGAATCTCTCACACATTCCAAGACAAATATTTTTTTAGGCCTGAAAGGCGGTTAGTTTTTCGTATAATCCTTATATATACGGTTTTGAAAGAGTGGATATCATTTTTGAAGAACAGGTCCGAGTATTACTTCTTTAGAGGAAAATGTCGAACGCTTGTTACCAAAGTGAAATTCCGAAATGACTCTTAAGCTAACCGTGAAAATACTCAGCAAACTCTTTAGCAAAGTGGACACCAAATTAAACCAGTATTATAAATGATTATAGCTCATGAAAAGGGGTAACTAGCATTTCCGAGAATAAGCTTGTAGAGTAAATCTTCAGTGTGGATTATTTAAATTGAGCGAGATTAGAAATGACAAATTTAAAGGCCTCATTCTTGTCTTGGTTCAAAGATAACGATATCCGTATAAACTTAAATTATTGTATGATGCAAAGGATTTTATGAATCTGGATCACCTTTTAGACGATACCCAGAAAATTCGCGACCGGGAGCGTTTCAATGCATAATGGATGAACTTTGAGCAGGTATTGACGGATCTAAAGTCTATATAGACGGCATAATATTATCAAGTAAAACTATTAATGGTAATTCCCTTAACATTCCAAAGTGGAACATGAGGACTCCTCTCAGTCAATGTGTTGCTCCCGATTCTATTTTTAGACTCATTGAAAGGGACTTACAATTTAACTCCGGCTCTGAACAGCAAACGCTTTAGAGAAGTTTTTTAATACTCATAACCAGTTAAGATCCGATCCAGACGATTGTCAGATCTAACAATATTGTCAGTCCTGCCAATTTGCTAACAATGACCAGACAATGAAGAAAATTGACAATACAATATATATTGTACTACGGTTGAGAGACATTTGTAAGAAGAACTAGCAATCCCATTATACATATGTGTCTCTGACAATGATGTGTTTGTCAGATGTTAAAAGTTCAGCAATTTGACAATTTTCTGCACATTTTTTTGAGACTATTCTTATATATGACAATCGTCTAAACAGAGTTTTACTAACTAATGAAAATATTTTGTCTGTTTCAGATGGTCTAGCCGGAGATTAAAGCGAGGACCTCTTGGTTGGTAGGCGGGTGTCTTACCTACTGTTTTTCCTTGAAACATGCGCGTAAACACCTACCATACCACAGCGGCAGACTGAAACCGTTGGGGAAGACAAAATTACTCTTGACAGGTTATTGCACGTATTCAAGAAATTTTATTTCGGCTAAAATTTTAAAAGTGTAAATTTTTCATATCACAAATAAAATATTTGGATCAAGTCATTGATAACGAAGGCATACGACCTGATATATATAAAATCCGAGTAAACCATAAAGTACCAGAAAAACATCAATGAGATACATTCACTGTTAGGTTTTTTAAATCATCATGGTGAATATGTATGTATCCGTACCAGGAATCTGCGGAAATCTCTCGATGATCTACTAAAAAGGATCAAGAGATCAAGTGAACGCCACAGGGCCAAAACTTATTGAATAAAATTAAAAAGATTCTAACTTCAAAATTATTGCTGACGTACTACAACACAAATTTGTCTACACATGTCGCAGCCGATGCATCCTCACATGGCATTCTGATGGTGGAATGAAAGCTATACAACACGTGTTTAGATCTCTCACTACACAGCCGGAAGAAAATACAGCAAAATAGGAAGGGAAGCACTAACTCTCATATTTGCTATTTAAATATTTCACTAAATGTTATTAATGAGAAGAGTTACCCTTCATACTGATCATAAACCCTTATTAAAAATTTATGTCACCAAGCGGGCATTCCAATTTACACCGTTAGCTAACCACAACATGAAAAACTATCTGATGGTTTTATTATCGCATCCATTTCGATGGAAAACGGCCTTGACCTTGATGAATCCATAGTAACTCTACCTATTTCTTTAAATGTGGTGGTTCAGGCAACTAAAAATGATTCAACTCTTCAAAAAGTATCAAAACCAATAATCGCGGTTGTCCTGAAAATAATAAGAATATGGATACGTCATTAGTAACATTTTATCGAAAAATTCGCTAGAAATTTATCGGCACCAAATTCTCATTACACAAAGAACACATTTCATAAGAAGGAAATATCTTGATCGCTAGAAGTTATGTACATTGACCTCATATCAACAAGGACATAGGGGATCTCAATTTGTATCGTTTTAGGTAAAATGAAATTCTATAATATATATTTTTGAAAAACTAATCGCTAATATAAATATATTTTTCATAGCTTTAACAAATATTTTAAAATATTTGCCTAACGTCTTACAAAATTTAAAAGATTGTTAACAACTAGCTGTGCGTTGGAGTTTAAATTGTGGCAAACTTTTGTTTATGCATAAGGTTGTGTAAGTTTTATTGTTAATATCTGAGCTTACATTTTTAATATTCTTTTAAATCTCATATATTTTACTTCGTAGAATATTTACACATATACAATATTCATTTTCTCATTACACATTGTAGTTATTTACATCTAGCAAAATGTATTTACTTTAAGTATTCATAACATTATATAAAATTTCTTATAACACATTGAGCGAAATTTTTTGAAACTGCGTTAAGTTCTATGTCTGCTGTAAAAAACCAAACATATTTGAAGAATTTGTGACCAACATTCGATATGCTTTTGCCAGAATAAACGACTCATATATTAGACCAACTGATTTCCGGGCGTTAGAGTAGCATGGACTACCATTTGAATGATATGCTATGACTAAATATATTTATATTTTGGCCAAAATCACAGCGTTTTTAGTGTTTATTTTTATATATATTTATTTATATAACACTGTGCGACAAAAAAGAACGAAGTTGAAATACCTGAGAAATAATACTACTTTTCTGATAGGCGCTGTCGAGTAGAACAAAGATCTGTTTTTGGAATTATCAAAACACCACCAAAATCTGATTAAAAAAACCGGTTTGTCGGTTGGAGATTGACGGAGTTATTAAGCTTTTTCGTAATGCAAATCATGAAAATCCGAAAAGAAACTTAGAATCTGCTAATATTCAGCTAAGTTATTAGCATGAAGGTCCGAAAAACTGGTGTGTTACCCGTAACTTAAGATTTTAGAGGTGTTTTGAAAATTTCAAAAAACAGGTCCTTGTTCTGCTCGGCAGCGCTTGTCAGAAAATTAATATCACTTTCCTGCTATTTTCTTTTTGTCGCACCGTGTAATTCCGTTAAACATACATAACATATGTATGTATGTATACTCAAACAAAAAATGTTAACTTCCAAACATATTAAAGTTCACTTATATCTATGGTATATTCTGCACTTTGTTGGTTATCTATAACAGTGTTTCTCAACAAAAACGTTTGAAAGGGGCCACAAACATGAAACCCTTAAGAAATTTTATAGAATAAGATACATTTTTTTTACTGCATATTTTTTTTATATACAGTTAGTGTCATTAATATTCAGTTTTATTAAAGAGATATGTTTAACTGATTCGTTTTAAGCTAAATTTATATCTTTTTCAACGTTTTTTTCTTTTCATTAATAGTTTATTTAGACACTTGAAAGTTCACATTTGTATTTAGAAAAAAAGAATAACAATATAACAAAAAAAACTAAATAAATCAGGTGGCATAAAATATTGCGCGTCAATAATATTCGGTTTTCTGTGAAAAGTAACAAATAATACATTAGAAAAATGGTTTTATATAAAATTCAGTATTTTGTTGGATAACCCTTTTGTTTTATAACTTCACTTAGACGGTTTGACATGTTTTTTACTATTTTAGCTGTATAAGCTGCAGGAATACGATCCTATTCTTCTTGAAGCCGCAATTTAAAGTCTTCAATGGATGTTATTTTGTAGTTGCGGATTCGCCGGTCCAGCTCATCCCATAAATTCTCAATCGGATTGAGGTCTGGGGATTGTGCAGGTGGATGGAGAACTTTAGTGCAGTTATAGAGCAACCATTCTTGAATTAAACGCGACTTGTGCTTTGGGTCGTTATCTTGGTAGAATTTAAAAGAATCTAAAACGCCCAGCTTATTTGCACTTTCTTTCAAATTTTGACGGAGGATATTCAAATATGATTCCTTATTCATAATTCCACTGATAAAAACTAATTTTCCCGTCCCTTTAGCTCCCATACAACCCCACACCATAACATGTCCATTTCCATGTTTTACGGTTGGTTTTGAATTTTATGGTTGTAGCTCCTCATTTGGCTTCCGCCACACCATTACACGCCCATCGGATCCAAATACGTTATACTTGCTCTCGTCCGCAAATATAACGTCATCCCACTAAGTTTCAGGTTTCTTAATGTACTCCCTGGTAAAACTCAAACAAGCTTTTCGGTTGCGTAAATTAACCAATGGCTTACGACGTGCTACTCGGCCATGAAAACCTTTTTTTCTTATGGTTCTTCGTATAGTAGATGCAGATATTTTCTTTTTAAACTCATTGAACACCTCTGTGACTAATTTGGGAGCACTTAAGCGTGGGTTAGATTTTATGTTTCGCACAATTGACCGAGCAGGTAGGTCAATTTTTTTGGCTGACTTGTCTGCTTTATGAAATGTAATCTTTCTTCATTTTTGTGCCTTCTGACAATGTCCCCAACTGTATTTGGTTTCATATTCAGAATTTCAGCAATCTCTTTGTACTTTTTACCTTTTTCATAATGGAAAATAACAAGTTTTCGCTGTTCTAAAGGAGTGTTTTTTCCTTTGCGCCCCATTTGTATAATTTGCAGTGAAGTAGAATTTTGGACAGACAAGAAAGGAGGTGTTATGCACTTTTATTAAAACGTATCTCTATATTGCTGGAAAAGTAGCTGAATAACATGTTTTTTTGCAAATAGCATATAAATAGGGGAAAAACCGAATATTAATGGCGCTTAGTAAACAGGGTTAACAAACTTTGATCGATTTATCACGGTTGCAGGGTTACCATAGACCCATTTTTTTCCATATATTTGAATACTCATACTGACAACATTTATTTAAGTTTTTGCTATTCTTCTGATTACCTATCCATTTCGCTAATGCCAGGGTGTTATTATCGATAAACTTAAAAACCGAATATTAATGACACTAACTGTACATATGTATGAATATTGTAGAAAATATCAAATAAAAAAAAAAATGAAATAAATTCATTTTTTTATAAGTTGGCCCCATCGCGTACAAATACATTCTTTTGAGAGCCATGATTAAAAAAACGTTGATAACTCCTTGTCTATAATACTGTTGAATTTAGACCCAAACATAACTTATACCTAATTGATATACCTTATTATAAATACAGTTACTCACACGTAAAATGATACACACAGAAAATCTGTCAAAACTATACTTTAGACCACCAAATACATTAAGCCCTTGGTTTAAATTATGAACTTTTTTATCATAGCTTTATTTCTAAAGGATTTAAGAAAAAAAATCAATCAGTTCAAAAAAAACGTCAAAATTAGACATTTTATAATATACTTGCTTAAGTCGAAGCCCACACTCAAATTGGGAAACTTATTTTTCTTTTAACTTTTTGAAATAAATATATTTTTAGTACTTGAAACACTTTCCATTATTTGCAATCACAGCTTGAATACATCGTGGTACACTTTCACACAAGTTTCTACAAAGTTCGGGTTCAATATAGTACCATTCTTCTGCTATGACTTCCTTTAGGGGAAAAATTCTTGATGACCTTCGTTTGATTACTTTCATTTAAATTTTTGCCCACAAATGTTCGATAACATTTAAGTCTGGAGACTGATGAGGATTCTCAATTACTTTTGGGAACTTTATAACAGCTAATTTCGTGCAATCCAATACTTATGCTTGAAGTCATTGTTCTGGAAGAATAAAAAGTCGTGCTTGTTTCCATGATTTTTGGCACTGTTCTTAACTCTTTCTTTTACCAATATCAATATAATACCTTGCAGTCATTATTCCGTCTACAAAATGTATTTTGCCAACACCATATGCACAGCCCTATATCATAGCATAGCGAAATTATTGATGTTCCTTTAGCTTATGATACGAAAATACATCTTTTTGTACCAAACAGAAACAGATTTGTTTGATTCAAACCTCTTGCTGAACTTCAAGAGATGGTATGACTAAAGTATAATTTTAACAGATTTTATGTGTGTCCCATTTTACGTGTGAGTAGCTATATGTATTTTTGCTGAGTTTTATCAAAATAAAAACTATAAGAAGTTAAAACTCTAGACTTATTTATATATTATTTATATAGACATATTTACATACATCCATATGTAAATATGTATAGAACTAAATTTTAAAATTTTGAAAAATAAACAGTTCATAAAAAATATGACACCTTACTTCCTATACCAGCAGTAACCACTATTGAGGCATTCAATTGTCTCAAATGTCAAATCGATTAACTCCATAAAACAAAAATTGTGAAAAATGAAAAACAATTTAAAAATTTATATCGTTATCTAAAATCCAAAAGTCGGTAATTATAATGTATTTTGTGCGGACAGGGGAAAATATTCGGTGCCGTTCGCAGCAATTTGGTCTCTGTTACATTTTGCAGAAGGATTTGGAAGTAATATATTTTAAAATACAGCTGGTGCAAAAATTAAAGCCACACGACCACACAATGGCAAACTTTTGGTGAATTGGCGAATGATCCACTTTTTTATCAGAAAATTGTGTTCAGCGACGAAGCTCATTTTTGGTTGAAGGGGTACGCGAACAAACAACATTGCCGTATTTAGTGTGAAAGGCAGCCAAAAGCATTGCAAGAACTTCCAATGCATTCCGAAAAATGCACTGTTTGGTGTGGTTTATGAGCCGATGGCCTTATTGGACCGTAAGTTTTCAAACACGAAGGAGGCAGGAACGTTACTATTAATGATGAGCGTTACTGTGCGATGATTACGATATTTTTTTTTTTTTTTTTTGCCCAAAATGGAAGAGCTGGACTTGGCTGATATGTGGTTTCAACAAGACGATTCCTCATACTACACAGCACGCGAAACAATGGCCTAATTGAGAGGCGAGTTTGGTGAACAGTTTATTTCGCGTTTTGGACAGTCTTGATCGTGCGATTTAACGCCTTTTGACTACTTTTTGTTGGGCTATGTTAAAGCTCATGTCTATAGGAACATGCCTGCAACGGTTGACGTACTGGAAGTTGTAAGGCTTGCAGAATGTTGAATTTTTCATCAAAATTCAAAATTCTGGTTGAATGGATACTAGAACAAATAAAATTGTCTTATATGGTGTGAGGAGCAGCCAGAAGCATTGCAAGAACTGCCAATGCATACCGAAAAATGCACTGTTTGGTGTGGATTATGTGCCGGTGTCATTATTGGACCGTACTTTTTCAAAGACGACGAACGCAGGAACATTACTGTGAATAACGAGCGCTACCGTACGATGATTAAAAAAACTTATGTCCAAAATGAAATAGCCTCATGCTACACAGCACGCAAAACAATGGCCTAATTGAGAGGCGAGTTTGGTGAATAGTTTATTTCACGTTTGGGGCAGGTGAATTGACCGCCTATTAACACCTTCAGACTATTTTTCGTGGGACTATATAAGGCTAATGTCTATAGGGACAAGCTCGCACTCGCTCGGTTGACGCACTGGAAGTCAATATTGAAGAATTATTCGTGAGATACCGGCCGATATGTTGGAGAGAGTATGCCAAAATTGGACCCAGCCTATGAACCATTTGAGGCGTAGCCACGGTCAGCATTTACATTAAATTATCTTTAAACATTGAATTATGTAAATCGTTTTATCGACTCAAATAAAGATTTCATACATTTCTCTAAATTTTATGTGCTTTTTAAATCATTCGGATTTGATTTAAAAATCACCCGATAAATACATTTTGATTCGAATTGTTTGTCGGTTTGGCATCTTTGATATTCTGCACTCCATTTCGTATTGATTTTTTTCGATTGCGTATATTCTGCATTACGATCATAGCTAAGTATTGTAGCTGGAGGTAAGGTCGAGTGTCTCAGGGATCTATAATGCGTAATGTAGCAACCCTTTTAAAATTGCCTTAGCCTCCAATAAGTCTATGCATGGTGAAGAATCATACCTTGCCCGTGGTACTTCTGCCAAACAAAACATAGCGGATTTAGATTGGAAACTCGATAAACTCCCGTAATCACGGTTTTAACCGTACCGTGAATGGCACCACGTTAACGTGTCTTATAACTGGTTTACGGACAGTGTCCAAGTCCGGTTGTATTTATTTATGAAATGTCCTGGTGAGACGTACACAGAGGAAACTTGTGAGCTTCCCAATACTCACTTCCCAGGATTACTATCGTTACCAGGTGATCCAATAACCTACAGCTTACCGTCGGTAGGCAAGAGGAATATGAGACTATAATAACATCTTATTCTAACTATCTAGGATCTTCTCTTGGCTTGCCATGTGCCTGCAGTCTGCCGCGAGGTAAAAGTTGACTTCATACTTAAGGCTGGTGGCAAATCTAGTCGATTGCCAAAATCTTATAGACCAATAAGCATGAGATCGTTTTTCGTTAAAACGATGGATAAACTATTGGATAATTATATTGCGGAAATCCATCTTATGATAAAACCAATTTATCGTTTACAATTTGTTTTTCAGTCGGGCACACCCACGGTGATTCATCATGTTACGACGATGATTGAAACGGCTCTAAACGCTACGCAAGTGACCTTGTGTGCCTTCGTCGACATTCAGGGTGCCTTTGATAACACTTCTTACGGTGCTATCAACGGGATCTACTGGTTTTTCGAAACAATAATAAGACCAATTCTGACCTATTCTGCTTTGACGTGGTGGGCTAGAACGTAACAGAACAATGTGTGGGTTAAAATCTATCGCCTTACTTCACACTCGCCATGGAGGCCATTCTATACATAAATTCATTGTACATTTCGGTGGGAGCAGGCATATAAAAGTGCTCTTAGACTGCCTGGTGTCTACGGTTTGAAAGCTGGCGACAAAGTGGGGCACATGATGATATTGCGCCTGTTTTTTTATTGATCCACTTATTGGGATAAATGATTATATGACGCTCACTTTGATGTTAGGCAAGAACTTTGGATTTCGTGTACATAAAAGGAATTTATGTTTGGAAGAATCGTGATGGCGTAACATTTCGCACCAGGTTTGGCTCACCGATGGATCTAACGGTGTGGCTGGATCCGGTGTAATTGGTCCCAAATCACAAAGGATTTTGAATATAGACCCTTCGATTTTCCAGGCGGAAGTTTACGCCATCTTTACTTGCATTAAGAAATGTCAGAGGAGAAAATCGAAGGGTTTGATTATTTTTCAGCGGCCCTGTAGGATATACAAATGGGAGACTTAACTGCTAGACTGAGGTGGGAACTCGCTCGGTTTTTGTTGAGTGTCGCTGGTATCAAACAGGCGAGGAGCTTTTTTGAGACCCCTTTATTATTGCTGCTTAATAAGAACGAGCCGAAAGTTATCAAAATTTACATTTAATTTGTTAGTTTTTAATTTGTTATAATCGTATCTTTAATAAAACACGGGTTAGTAATACAAATAACCTAAAAAAAATTGCTTTCACAGTTGGTTAAACGATGATCAGGCAGACGAAGTTTGTAGGAGAGGGGTGAAGAAGTGAAGTGTATATAGGGTTGCCAGATGGCCTTGAATACGCTTGATTTATAAGATTTTTTACAGCTTGGAAAGAATCAAGAAAAAATATTATTTGTCAAGATTTTTTAAAACAGATTTTTTAAGTTTTCTTTACACAAAGTTTTTTAAAAAGCTATTGAACATTTTAGTGAAGATTTTCTAAGCGGAAAGCTAATCCAATTGCTTTTTGCAAGCCTCTACTGAATTTATAGTTACACCATTAAGAGAGTTCTGCAGAGATCGAAACAATAATAATCTAAATATGCAGGGTTCAGGCTGTATGGTGGATGCATCAAAACTTCCCCAACCAAGCTTTATCAGTTTCCGCCGGGTCATCAAGTGTGTGTGGCCTGACATTGACATGGCTTCAATATCCTTAATTGTTGGCAGTAGAGATCAGAATCCATTAGTTGACCAGGTTGTAGAAGCTCATAATGAACAACTACCTTCCAATGCCACCAGACACACAGCCTTATCTGTTCTGGTGTCAATCCTAGCTTTGCCACCATCTATCTACAACTTGTTCGTCCATGATCTTTTTCGCAGATTATTGTCATGCGTGATCCACTTTTCATCGCCCGTAATCATTCCAACCTATCAAACAAGCTATTGTGTTGTCTAATGCAATAATTATTGTCGGAGATATTAAATTTTAGAGCCATCTACCGAAGATTTGTAACCGATAATTTTTTGACACCAATATTTTTGACTGTCAAGATTTTTTTCAAAATCAAGATTTTTTCTGTAAATGTCAAGAATTTTGCTATGTTGAATTTGGCAACCCTATGTGTGTAGTATACGACTGTTTATACCGGACACTTTTTGGTTCTTTTTTACTTTTCGTAATTTTCTTGTTGTTGCTTCATATTACTTTTCTTATTTCATGCTCATTTGAAATTGTTGAATGAAAAGAAACAGAAATCAAAAAGGAGAATTGGAAAATTAAATGCTCATCGTTCAATCAAGTGTGAAAACGCACTAAATGAAGAAGAAACATTAATGAAAAAGGAACACGAACTAAAAAAGCATGAACAAAAGAGACAGATGACCGATAAAGTAACATAAACGAATTAGGAACTAAAAAGAAACATAAATGAAAGTGTCAGATGACCGAAAGAAACATGAAAGAACGAACGAACTACGAAGCTAAAAAAAATTATTATTATGACCGGGTTTCTTAGCTCAGTTATATGAATAGTTCAATTAAACAAGGTCGTTCACGAATTACACAAGACTACTGGTAACATTAAAACTGTTGCAGAACTAACTAACCTTGACAGAAAAAATATCAAAGTAGCATGAACTACTTATATTAATTTGTAGAAAATATGGTGCTTTAGAGAATCGACGGTCATGCATTTCAAAATAATATCTTTATAGTAAGTAAAGCATGAAACATATGTATATTTCGTAGAAAGAGCAACAGAAACTACATAAATATTATGATTAAAAAAAGAGAATTAAGTTAACAAAAAAAATAAATGTTTACATAAATCAACATTCAAAATCTAAATAGTTCCATTCAAATATTGCCTCGTTGTTTGTGTTTTTTTTTTTTTTTCATGCGAATGCCTTGGTTTTTTGCAGTCACCTTGAAACAAAGCATTTCCCAAAATCAACCAGCAATAATTAATTACGAGCAATAAGTTATTGTCGACATAAAATCAGTTTTATTTTAACTTTTTTACTTTAGATGTGTTTTACGGTCACGTTCGATATAAAGGAAATGCCTATACCATATTTTTAGTGTATGAGTTAAAAGTGGTTAGGGCTCGTAGAAAATTTAAAAGTTAAACATTTTTATGAAATTTTTTAATGTTCTTTCTTAATATTTGTAATGCATTAAAAAAAATTAATTTCGCTCAATGTGATATTTGTAAAATATTTTCAACTGTATTGAATTCAACAACACACGTACATATACATATTTCATTAGTCAGATATCTTGCTGGTTTATTAATTAATAGTCAGGCTGATTGCTTGAATAGTTGGTTTATATGGCTGTATAGTTAATAACGAAATAACTAATTGCACACAATGTTACAAATGCGATTGTCAGAAGCACGATTGTAGTTATTACGATTTTAATATCCATCTCAGAAACTTTGCCAAAAATTCCTGTAAAAGTATTACACAAAGTATACTAATTTATCAGCGGTAATAATGTAATATTCTAAAGAGAATATAAATGTCGATTATGGTTATCGACAAATTTATAGAAAGGGTGAATACAAAAAACATAAATGTAACTTAAACATAAATTATAAAAGCAAATGATATGTATGATACATATTAGGGAGATCGGACGATTATTATTCGACCGGTTTTAACCGGTTTTTTGGATTTTGCCGAATACGGTTTTCTTAAAAATCTTCATTTTTCGAATAGCGAATAATCCGGTTAATTTAACACGAATAACCGGTTAATTTAAATAAGTATAATTTTTATATGTTTGTATATTTTTTATTGAAAATATGCTCACTATTTGTAAAAATTTAATTATATATATATATATATATATATATATATATATATATATATATATATATATATATATATATATATATATATATATATATATATATGACAACCTTGAACGTCTCAAAAAGAACGTGAAAACCTAAGTAGATCGAAAAAGATATGCACTCTTGAGCAAAAATAACCTTTTATCATCATCTTTAAATAAATAATGATTTTTATATATGGAGAATGATCAACTAGACTCATTGCAAGGCCACAAACCCACAAACGCCGGTTCCGAACGACAGATATATTAGTTAGTGAAATTTTTCACAACGTAAATACATATAACCATTCACTAGTAATGTTGTGGGGTGATATCGCTGTTGAAAATTGTCAGATGGTGTGGCCTGAACCGACGACTTCTTACTTCATACACACCACAGTGACACACACACTATTAAATACGTAGTGCATAAATTTATATATTACTGCACGAAATCTAAGCAAATTTTCCATACATTACATACAGTGCTGCTCGGAATCTAAGCAAATTTTCTTATGGAGGCAATTAAGGACTCGTATATTACTAATAGATTTATTCAAAGTAAAACATTTAGGTTTTGTTATCTTAGGCACCTAAGTTATAACTATTAATTCCATCTCTACCAAGTAATACAACAAAAACGAAATCAGCAGCTTGAGCGCTTGTTCGAAACTTAAGCATTTTTCAGTACTTTATGTAATAAAATTTCTTTTTAATGGCCTTCGCACATCGTTTTAGCATAGTTTTTATAATATTTGTTAGAATTATTGTTAGTATTGATTGCCACTTTAATTTTAAGCTCTCCATCAGCTTCTGCTTATTTTTAAAACGACATGGTCCAGCTCTGCGTTTCAAGAATTAGGAACAATTTTATTTAAGTGAAAGACGGTTAACCGGTTATTTGAATTATTATTAACCGAAAACCGGTTTTTTAAAAGTGCTACTTTTCGAATTATTCGAAAACCGGTTTTTGAAAAAAGGCCGAATAACCGATCTCCCTAATACATATGTATATTTATACATTTATTGTAATATAATTTTTCAGAATAATTACATTATTTTTTTTATTTTTTGCATATATTGTATCATAGAAGAAAATAATATTTTTTTAAATATGTATGTATTACCATGTATATTATATAAATATTTTGAGAATAAATGTTTTTTATGTATGAATTTTTACTTGCTTTGAGCATATTTAGTAAAAAAAAAGCGAAATATAAATTTTCACTGAAGACGTCTATTTATATGGATATTAAAAATGGTTCTAAAATGTATATTATGAAATGAAGCATTATTTTTTAAATTATTTTAGCTACATTAATTTCAACTTCTAAGCAAATTTTATTCCTGATTTTATGTAGAAACCATAGTGAATATTTTAATATTATTCCAAAAATATATAATATAAATTTTGAAAAAACGTTCCAATCAAGTTATGTATATTATAAAAAAGCAGAAAAGGGGTTTAAAAATCGGATCAATATAAAAATTGATGTAATAAATATGGTATATATTTTCCTAGTGCTTTTTAAATACCCCAAAATATTTCGTCTATTCTACAATAATATAACTTTTCCAGTAGTACAAAAGTTATTACAAATTAAACACATTCGATTGCATACTATTTTGCCAATAGGAAACATTGAAATAAAATTTTTAAGCACATACAATTAACATCCGATTTGGATGAGTCTCATTCCCAAAACATTGTAAAATTAAATGTACATTAGAAATACAAAAGCTATCGCACTAGCATCTGATTTGGATGAGTTTCTAATGCATTACATTGTTATTGTAGTTTCGATTATTTTGTTTGTTTTTTGCTGCTATTTTTCCAATTGTTCTTTTTAATTTTCCCGAATTAAAATGGAAAGAAAAGTGTTTTTAGAAGTTTAAATGGACTAACCGTGTGAGTGGAGTATGGAGCAGTCTATATGGAAGCGATTATGGCCTATAAACTGGATTTTCATTATTAAATTTGTAATGAATAAAATAAATATTTGACAATTAAAACCCTTCCAACTTTCACTTGAAATGTCTGTAGCATTAGACACATCCAACCTTCACTTACAATGTCTGTAGCATTCGACCCAAACAACCTTCACTTACAATGTTTGAAGTATTGATCCCCTCATCTGACGGCCTAGGCCAACGCTGTGCAAAGGTAAATAGGAATTGTATACAGGCATTGGATGGGTCCTACCTACATTGTGTGTGGTCTCGGATCGAAGATGTATGTGGTAAAAATTTTGTTGGGTTTATAACACTAATATTACTTATTTAATTTTGAATTTTAATTATATTTATTTATTCTCTATCCATTGATGATAATCACTAACACGATTATTTAGACAACCAAAAATATGCTCTGAAATAAAAACATCTATTTAAAATATAAGAATAAGTTGAAACATTTTGGTTGAGACTATTTTATTGTTCTTAAATGAGAATACTACGTTATCAGAATATTTTGCGTTAAATCTGACCGTCAATTAATTTATTATATAGGGTGTTTTTTATAGAGGTATATAACTTTAAGTTGGCATTACTTTTCAAAATGGTGACCGGTTTAACAGCTGTCAAGTGATTTATTCTCAGTTTGGTTTGGCAATTCACCATAAATAGACTCACGCCTGAACAACGCTTCGTCGAATGGGCCCAAAACGAGATTACCGTTGTTCCCGATTTTCATAAGCGAATTTTGTTTAGCGATAAAGCGCACTTCTGGTTGAATGGCTACGTCAACAAACAAAACTGCCGCATTTGGAGTGAAGGTAATCCTCAAATATATGTGGAAACACCGTTACATCCAGAAAAACTGACTGTTTGGTGCGCTTTATGGGCTGGTGGAATCATTGGTCCGTACTTTTTCAAAAACGACGGTGGCCAGAACGTTACAGTCAATGGTGATCGGTATAGAGCCATGATTAGTAACTTTTTCATTCCTGAATTGAATAACCAGGAGATGTGGTTTCAACAAGACGGCGCAACATGGTTCGCAGCTTGTGCCACAATAGATATATTGAAAGACACGTTTGGTGACCGCCTAATTTTATGTTTTGGACCTGTGAATTGGCCTCCAAGATCTTGTGATTTAACACCGCTAGACTACTTTATGTGGGGCTATGTAAAGTCATTGGTCTATGCGATAAAGCCACAAACGCTTGACCATTTGGAAGACAATATTCGCTGTGTTATTGCCGATATACGGCCACAAATGTTGGAAAAAGTCATTGAAAATTGGACGTCCAGATTGGACTACATCAGCGCCAGCCCTGGAGGTCATATGCCAGAAATCATATTTAAAATGTAATGCCACAATATTATCTTTCGGATAAATAAAATTCATGTCAATCGAATAATCCATCGTTGTTTTATTGCAACTTAAAGTTCTATACCTCTATAAAAAACACCCCGTACAAAAATATTTTTAAATTACATATTTCCCAAAATCAAAAACCTAAGTCTAGCCACAGTACTGAAAAGCTTATACTTGCAAAAATGCTGTTCTTTAAAAGAAAATAATGCCAACAAAGTATTACTGAAATTTTATGTATTACTTATTTAATTTTATTATTGGATTTATTATGAGAAGATACGAGTAGTTTGATTTTGTTATTTTTAATGTAGGGTTTTTTATTAAATAATTTTTGTGTCTTTTTTATAAAGCTTATTTAAATCAGTGATGCTCGTTCATATTGCCCACGTTACTCAGTTGTTCGGCTATTTCTTTATTCTCGTCGTAAATATTACACCCAGAGGGGCCAAAAATCTTCCCAAAATGTGCCTAAATCAATCTTTATTAAATAGTCTTTCGATTTAAGCACATACATATTTATTGATATGGCTTTTATAATTCCTGGGAAACAATTTTTGTTTTACTTTCCTATCAAAAATCGTATATATATTTAATTATGAACGTGTTTGGGTTTGTTTGTTTGTGCCTTATGGATGACTTTCTTGAAATTTGTACAGTATCTCTCTGTATGCCTGGAAATAACTATAGGTTAAATAAATTTCTAAAATTGGATGGTGCCACGCCCATACAGAGTGTATATTTCTTTGTCTATATCTTCAAAATGGTAACTGAAATATTCTCTAAATTTGATCCAAACAGTTTCATAGTACCTTTCATACATAGCAAATCTTGTTTTTAGTATATGTATCTTGAGAACGGTTAGACCTAAAGTTTCAAAATTTAGTCTGATTGACTTTATAGTCAATACAAATCAGAAGTCAAAAAGTGGGCGGAATTTGACAAGTGGCCGTGGTATATCCAATACAAACTAAATATTAATTTGAGAACGGTTAAAGCTAGTTTTTGTATTTGGTCTGACAATGGTCAATACAAATATCAGTCAGAATGCGGGCGAAATTGAATAAGTGGACGTGGTACCTCCCATACAAACTCAAAATTGATTATAAAGGGTCCGCCATCTAACGTTTTTTTCAACTAGTGCTTATTTCGTGAATGGTAACACTTAGCTCATGTCTGATTTGACAGATAATTAGTTTTATCCTTCCGCTGAACGAATATGGGTGTGTATACGCTTGAACTTCGCTTCGCTAAGTGAGCTTGCGATCGACTTACAGAAGATGCCGATTTTGCCAAAAAAAAAAAAATCTACTTTTCAGATGAAGCTCGTTTTGATCTTGGCGGGTATGTAAACAAGCAAAATTGTCGCATTTGGGGCACAGAAAACCCGCACGCATACATTGAAAAGACGATACACCCAAGACGTGTCACTGTTTGGTGCGGACATTGGTCCAGAGGCATAATTGGGCCATTTTTCTTCGAAAATAAGCAAGGGGTGGCCGTTACAGTCAATGGCGATCGTTATCGGGCCATGTTGAACGAATTTTTGTTCACAAAAATTAAAGAGGAGGATATTAGCAACATTTGGTTTCAACAGGACGGCGCTACGTGCCACACAGCCGAAGCTACACATGATGTTTTGCGCCCTGTTTTTGAAGATCGCATTATCAGCCGCAGAGCTGATGTCGTTTGGCCACCTTGGAGCTGCGATTTGACACCGTTGGACTATTATTTATGGGGTGCCGTCAAAGATAAGTGTTATGCCAACAAGCCAGAGACAATTGACCCTTTAAAGGACAATATTCGTGAAGCCATTGGTGAAATACAGCTACACACAATCGATAATGTGCTTAAAAATTAGTACGATCGTGTAGGCTACTGCATGGCCAGCCGAGGCAGCCATTTGAATGAAATTATTTTCCATTATTAACCGGAAGGATTGTACTTTCAAATAAAAAAAGAAATTTGGGAAAATATTCAGTAGTTTTTTTTATATTTTCAAAAAAAATTATTTGGTGGACCCTTTATTATATCTTGAGAACGGTTAAAGCTAAAGTTTCAATATTTGCTCTGAATGACTTCATAGTTAATGCAAATCATTAGTCAGTAAATGGGCGAAAATGGATAAGTGGGCGTGGCACCTTTCAAGAATACTAAATGTTGGATTTTGTATACGTGGAGAACGACAACTATTAAAGCTTCGTTATATATCCCTATCAGCCAAAAACCCGGAATTGCAGATATCACACTTAATAAGTGCAATCCGTATATAAAAATTAATGTGTGTTTGTTTGACGACTATATACAGTTAAAAGGCAGATATATAATTCACCTAACATTCCATGAAGGAGCATGGGGACTTCTCTCAGTCAATGAGCTGCACCCGATTCTATTTTTAGACTCATTGAAACGGACCTACAGTTTAACGCCGGATCCGAACGGCAAATGCGTTAGAGAAGTTTTCAATAGTAGTAATACTCATAACCAGTTACAAGCTAATGTTATGAGGTGATACCGCTGTTGAAAAACTTTTTCTTTTTTCTTTTTTAGATGGTTTGGTCTGGTATTAAGCCGAGGACTTTCTGGTTGGTAGGCGGATGCCTTACCACCATACCACAGCGGCACAAAAAGGCAGATATCATTTAAGATAATAATTAAGATGGAGGCGGCGAAGCACGCCGGGTTTTAGCTAATCTATCATAAAAAATGCATATGCTTTGTTTACATTATTTCAAACGGCAGCAGTGTTGCCACAATTTTTTGTAACCAAATTTCAATAAAAAAAAAAGTAACCAAAAATAACTAAAATTTTAAGCCCTAATTTCAATACAAAAATATTAAGACATAATTTTATGTATAGAATTTATAGCAGTATTGGCTGAATATAGGCCGATCAAATTAACTTGGTACAATTCCTATTTGTTCAGACCTTTTGAACTATGTGTTAACAAGCTTCGCTCAATGGAAAATATAATTATTTCATATGTTTGGTTATGAAGAGGTTTTAAAATGTATTTGTGCATAATTTAGGCAAAATACCTGAACCAAATAGTAACGTTGAAGTGCAATATTTAACAAAATTTTATAATAAAGGGACAAGGACTTACAGACTTTATTCCATCATCCTCAGGCGCAACAACTCACCAGAAGTTTTTAAAAAATATTGTACCTGTTTAACTAACAGGTATTATGGAACGTATATGTATGTAATTATAAACTTATACTATTATTTATTTAGATTCAAAATTAAAGGCTGCTGACCAAATTTTGTACTAAAACCGATTTTTAAAAATAACCTCAATTCAAAAAGAACTTCTAGGCTTATAGGCCTCTAATGCGAAAGAGTTTGCACATTCAGTTTTGCAAGCGGCTTTCTATTCTATTTACTGATAATACAAGTTAGCCTTCTTATAAAGGACTAACCTTATACAAGATCTCTTCGTTAAACTAATAAAAAAGAAGGCTGAGTTCCAAAACGTCATTTGCAAAGCAAGAGAACAATGTCATGCGTTCCTAAAAGCCACCATACAAACATGTACAAAATCATACATTCCTAAATGTATTGTAAAAGTTTTAACTGCGCAAACAAAAGCAATACATTAATTCCCATTACATTCCATGAAGGAACATAGAGACTTCTCTCAGTAAATGAGCTGCACCCGATTATATTTTTAGACTCATTAAAAGGAATCTACAGTTTAACGACGGCTCCGAACGGCAAATGCATTTGGAGAAGTTTTCAATAGTAGTAATTACTCATAACCAGTTTACTAGCTAATGTTATGAGGTGATACCGCAGTCGAAAAACTTTTTTTTTTTTTGTTGTTTAAGATGGTCTGGTGTTTCGCTCTTTATGAGCATCACTGATTTAAATACATAAATGAAAAGCTAAATTAATTTCCAAATTTGAATGCACAAAGTTGTCTATTATTGGGAAATCTATCCGGTTCAGAGTTGGATTTATTGCTTTGAATTTATAATGCGTTATCGTTTCAATTACCACTAAACGACTTAGCACTAATGCAGCAATATTGCAGCCACCACTAGGGGCAGATGGAAATAATTAACCACTAACTCAAACAATTTTAGTGGTAGTGGAAATTGAGTGCACTAAATAAAACGATTTTAGCGGTAGTTGAAATTGACCACACTAAATGAAGCGATTTTAGTGGTAGTGGAAATTTAGTGCACTAAGTGAACCGATTTTAAATGACTAAAAAGAAAATAATAATACACAACTTCAGGGACAGTATTGTGGGATTTTGATCTATTGGTTTGTGTCAAGGTTGTGAATGTATTACCCTGGTATTGTCACACTGATTTGTGTATTTGACGGCATTGTTAATTCGACCATCTTTGGGTAACACAATCTCACATGTTTAAAACGGAAATAGAACTAAAAATAGAACTTTCTGAACTTTCCAAACTTTAGACAATTAAGTATATAAGAAGGCTGCTTTGCCTACGTCGATATAGTTATCGTTTTGCAGTCATAGTCTTGTTTAGGAGTAAATAAAAGTGTTATATAAACGAAAATTTTTTAAAATTAACGGACGTAAAATAGAGGATTTGAGAGCGTTTGAGACATTTTCTGAACTTTCCAAACTTTAGACAATTAAGTATATAAGAAGGCTGTTTGCCTACGTCGATATAGTTATCGTTTTGCAGTCATAAAGTAGTCTTGTTTAGGAGTAAATAAAAGTGTTATATAAACGAATATTCAGCGTAAGATAAATAAGTTGGAAACTGTATAGCTCTAGTTGTACACTGTAAAAGTGAGGAAATAAAAACTATAAAACAACAACAACGTAATATTTATTTTATTTTAAAGTAATTAAAAAGAACTCAAAGGTTTTAAAAAGATTAAAACGTAACAATATTAACACTAATGTTTGTACAAAATGTCATTAAATTGTAGTCATATTTTTCTCCGTTAATGCATTTTTTAATTTCTGAATATATGGCAACGATACGAATGCACATTTCAAATTTTAACATTTTCTTAAACTTTTATTTACCATTACAAAAATCAAATAATGTATGTATTGGTATTGAAAGATGTTCGTACATAGGATTTTCCATCTGACTCAAACAAATTAATTTTAGTTCCGTCGGGCCATAGCACATTGTTCTAGTTATTAGGTGAAGGTGTTGCTTGGCATACTCTAAACTTATATTATGTTTGCTGAGTAGGGGTACTTTTTGATGACTCTTACCCATAAGTCCACCTTCCACAAGTGTTTTTCTTATTGTTCGGCTTGAAGCAATTAGTTAATTTTCGAAGCTATTTGATGACTTTGAGGTATGGATTAAAAGTTTATCAAAACAATCAGTTGTTCCACGCTTTATTACCCTAGTCCTGTAATTTTCTTTCACTGGATCGCATTAAATACTTCAGTTTTGTAGCACTTTAAGGTCTGAGCATTTTTTCTTATCGAGGTATCGCTTTTAGATTTAAAATCATATGTATGTATATACATATGTATTTTATTGCACTATGTCTATTTATAAGATGTTGCCATAAATTTATAAGTTTTTGCAATTTTTTGGTTAGCGTACATTTTTAATAAAAAGCTATTTTCGAAAATAAACTTTTAAAATTACTCAGTTAATAAATTTTACTTGGAACTATAATAATTATTAACTCTCTTCTTTAAATCAGCAAGAAGCATAACAAAGAAAAACACTTGTACATATTTTTGGTTGCTCTAATAAACCGTTGTTTCTATCTTTAGTATGCATTGCTTTAAAGTATTTTATGACGAAAAACATAGATCGATTTTAAAACATAATAAGTCGATTTTTGCTTCCATCTTATTGTAACTAAATCCAAATTTTTTGCTATTGAAGGATATTAAATCAAATTGATAATAATTTATATTGTTTTAAAGTTTTCTTAATTTTGGAAATTTGTTTAAATATCTAAATTTGTAAGCATTTCTACATAAAAAATAAATTATAACAGCAAAAATTACATATTTTTACAGTTTCGGTTCTAAATGTTATTAATTATAAAATAAAATGTCGTGACTTATTTGGTAATTTCTTACATGACCGATGTTTATTAGCTTTTATAAGAAATAATTTTAATGATATAGCTTTAACTTGAAATTGTAAACTATATATTATTTAATTAAACTAATCTCACGGGAAAGACCCACCTGATGTACATTTAATTTCACTTGGCACGTAAATAATATTGTCATCCCCTTCGTAATACTATGTAATGTAACCAACAAAATAAAAAGTTTTTTCAATAAACGGTCATTATTTAAAAAAAACCTAATCTATAAAAAACATGTGTGTTATTAATATATTTATAAATAAAATTATTTATTCGTAATGTAAAAGTCCTTATAAATATTTATTGTTAAAAATTATTGTAGTATTTCTGGTAGGTGGGTGCTGAAAAATATATTGTTGTTAAAAGCAAAAAGTTAAAATATAAATTCACAAATTTTAAACAAGTATATTTATGTTACATAAAGAATTTATATTATTTTTAAGCGTTACCGTAGACACTTTTCATTTTAGTTTAATTTAGAGTTTTCTTCTTTTCTTTGTTTGAAAAATCCGTTATTTAAAAACTTTAACATGAGAAACACATTAAAATTGGTTTCCATTGTGATATTACTAACTAAAGGCGGGTTTACACGGTAATACAAATTGTGCGACAAGTCAAATTTTTGTGTAGAAAAGAGTGTGTAATATCGTGTAAATTCTCGATAATGCGAAAAATTTGGCAGTCGTACGATTCTCTTTGATTTCTGACAATTTTCAAAAACCATGACACTTCATTAGCTCAGGAAAGTATTTATATGCAAACATATAAAATAAAGAAAAAAAGCTAATTTTTTCGAATGCAATTTTAAAACAGCTGCTTTTATTGTACTACGTTTATGACTTTTACGTATCGTGTAAACCTAAAAAAATCAGTCGTAAGATTTTTAATCTCATTTTAAAAATGCGGATAGAATTTTATATTTTCTCTTTGATTTTACGTACGTAGTGTATTATCGTGTTAACTACCCTTAAGAAAATTCTATGAACTTTACTTTAACCCTTATATGAGTGAGGGGGTACCCAGGTACCCAATTCATTTTTGATAGAGAAATAGGGAACGGAAGTTGTAGGTCTAGAAAGCCAAAGCTTCTTGAGAACTCCTATAATTCTACCATTTTTAAAAGTAAACCTATTTTAGCTCTTTAAATTTTTTGGGAGTGGTGCAACAAAGAACCCTTTAACGGAATGACAGGGTACCTGGAAACCAAATTCATTATTAAATAAAAATTAGTGACAGCAGTTATTGGTCTAGAAAGTCAAAATTTTAATTATGCACTCTTAACGGGGTGATAAGTTACCTGGGTATCAAAAAAATATGCAGTTTATGTACATTTTAAAGCCACACTAAGCTCTCTGTTTTTTATTACGAAAAATATTTTTGTCGACCCTTACTAGCTACCCACCCCTCGGGCAAGAAAATCACACACACAACATGATAATTCCTCTGTCAAGTTTTAGAGTATGTGTAATGTGTTAAAATTATATTTTTTTATGGTTCATGCCATACTTTTTTTTTAGCATGTTTTGCTTTTTTTAGCTCATGCTTCTTCTAATTTCACCAAATCACTCAATACCAAAATGACATATTTATTATTACATTTTTTTTTTTAGCAAAGGACAAAAATTTCTTATATATCCAGCTTGTAGTAATGACAGTTCTTTTGCATAAGAACTTTTAAGACTACTCTGGTTAAACCTTCTTCGTAGAGTACGTGACTAAACACTCAAATTTAATTAATCCTTGATCTCTTTAGAAAGAGAAAATAGTTGTTTTTAGTTATGTTTATTATACGATTTGTTGTGTTGATCTTTCTCCTAGACACTTTTTAAACTTTAATTTGATTTTATAATACCAATAAAAAGCTCGAATTTTTATACTTCTTTGGCAAAGCATTGTATTCCATTATATTTTCTGTTACTAATAGGTACTTAACAGTTTACGGCTTCATTATGTTGTCCAACGCAGTAATATACAAACTGAATTATTTTGTCAATAGAACAGGAATGAATCATTGAACCTAACATCTACAAAATAAACACAACATGTGCAGTTACAAGCGTATAATATATAAATATAGTACTATTTAGTATTTTAAGAGCTTTGGCTTTAAATAACACTTACACATTTTGTTTGTCTTATGCTTTTGCACTCTATTATGTTTAACATTGGACATGATAAATCAGAGTACTGTAGAACATGCACCGACCCTCGGAGCAATTTTGTCTGCTCACTGGAGATATCTGCCTATCGGAGATTTATTTATTTGAAAAATCCTCCAAAAATCTTTCAATGTAAATGTTTATAGTTCTTTATGCATGGATACTTCCATATTACAATATGGAAATTTACTCATTTACAAATCTTCAAAACCGAAATCCACAAAATAAAACGTTATAAATATTTTTTTTTATCATCATATATTACGACGGAAGTTCTTGCCATCGCTTATTGTGTCGTGAACAGGCAGAATTAAACATATTTATATGTTTTTCAGACTACCATATATGTAAGTATATAGTTATGAATATCTTATCATTCAAATTTAATAGCCTGGCCCACGATGTCGAAAGTTTAAGCGAAAAAAATTCAGTCACTCACTTTTTTTTCAAATATCGATTTATCGTTCGTTTGGCTTTACGTTTCAAACGTAATCCAAAATAACTAACTGGATTGCCAGTTATTTAAATGTATAAAATGTACAATTAAAAATGTAATGTGTGCCACTGGATATTAGCTGTAGAAAATAAACAAAATAAGATACAATATAATAAATCCGTATTCGTACAACCTTAAAATCTTGTTTACTTTAATTTCGTTATTTTTCTAAAATCGCCCTCTTTTATTTGTTTTAAGAATAACGCCTCTTGTTTTTAAAATCGTATAAAAAAGATTATTTTTATTTATTTATTTTATTAATAAATGGTTTTTGAAAAGGTGTAAATATCAAATAATTGAACAAATAAATAAAATGTATGAAATTATAGTGACTACAAATATATATATATATAGTGACTAGCAACGAAATACGATTCAATAAAAATGACACCAGAGCGCTCCAGTGTGCATTATATAATAACAAACAAGAGAGTGGTTTTGACATTGGTGTTCGTACAAATATCAGAAAAGTAATATAGTGAGCCGTAATTATGTATTCAAATGCTTACGTTATCGTTCGCATTCATTTCCTGTCGACTAGAAAATATTACTGTGCCGCAAATCCGCTGTTTAGCATTCTAAGCGATAACGTTCAACATCATGGCTGTATAAATATTATAAATTTGTTTTAATTAATATAGTAACAGTAGTACAAACGTAAACTTATTTGAAAAATATGATTCAATTACTATTATATTACTTATTTGAAAAATATGATTCAATTACTATTTTTTTATTAACACAATTAATAAAATGTTGTTAATAAATACATAAATATCAATAAAATTTATAAAATACAGTGCAAGACACAAATGTGTAAATGAGTTTGGAAATATCAACTATGTGCATTTTTCTGTTTAACTATTAACCATATGGTAACTTTATTCATAGTATGAGATCAAAATTAGTGAAGTATACTGATACCCAATAAACTTCATTTGAAGTAGCGTATTTACATACCACGCGATCAAGAATATAAAAACTGAATTACACAATTTTGTCACATTTTGTAAAAAGTAAAATAAACTTGTTATTAATACTTAATAAAGCAATACGTTTTAACAATTTCGTTAGTGAAAGCGATATTTGAAGTCTTAAATATGCATATGCCTCAAATGACAAATCCACTTTTTGAACCTTTTAGATAATAAAGTCAAAACGCTGTTTTAACCCAAAACTGTTATATTCAAAACTTAACATTCTCTAATCGTAATTATTAACACTACTAAATGACAAAAATACTTCAAATTTTTCACTAGCTTTTTTGTTTCTGATTGTTTTCAATTTTTTGTTTTATGAAGTTAATAGATTTGGTATTTGGGGCATTCAAATAAGAACACGTAATAAAGTTAGGAATATTTAATATGAAAAATATTAGTACCGAAGTCGAAAAGTCTGTAATACAAAATCTAAAAAATGGTCTGTCATATTGCGTAAAAAAACTGTCAAACAATTTAATATTTCATTTAAATCGATTGAAAACATATAAACAATTAGTAGCTTAACTTTTTTGGCATCACGTTGTGGGCAACTTTCAATCCCATCAATAAGATACAGAAGTGCTGTATCGAGTCTAAATGTATAAGAAGAAGCAATTAGTCCACGCAGGTACAACCAAAGCTTCCTTCATGCTATCAAATTAAAATTTGCTATCAAATTAAAATTTGATAGCATGCCAAGCTCTTAGATGAAACTTTCCAGCAAAAAAGAATTAAGAAATCTCGTTTAACTGGAGATTTAACGCTCTTCGATTAGTTCTTGCAGAAAGTTTCAAGAACTGCATTGATTGAAAAAAAATATTTGGGCCAATGAATCAAAAATTACTCTTTTAGGACCCGATGGACCTAAGTATGTTTACAAAAAACCAATGCGCCATTAAACGAAAGTGACGTTATGCCGACAATGAAATTTGGAAAATTGCTATTTAGAGGATCTTTTTTTTTAACCCGAAATGGTGAAAACACTGCAATAATATAACACCCATAAACGCAAAGCTAAAAATACTTGATTTTTTCAAAAGTGCAAAAATATTATAACTGGACTGTCTCCTACAATCGCCAGATTTAAATCCGATTGAAAATTTGGGGGTAATAGCGTAGACAAACTACAGCGTTAATCTACATTAGAAGTTTTAATGCAAATTAACTTGTAAATTATCACCATCTTATTGTGCATTAGATTTGATGTACAGTATGCAAGACCCATATTCGTACACCGGATAAAAATAAGAAAATTTATCATATAAATCAACTGCTAGATGGCGGAGTATTCACATAATGGATAACAAAAACCGTATTCGTACAGATGACAATGCCATATTTTTCTTGTTGTTAACGCAAGTTTTAAACTATTTTATTTGTGTGGTTCCCCGTTTTTATTGTTGCAGTCTGTATTTTAATAAAATATCACAGTCAGTTGAATTATTATAAATAGTTGGGAAAATTCAACATGGGCAGAAAATATGCATTCATATTGCATTTAGGTTTTTCAATATGGCAATATTGTGGACAATCAACCAGCTGTTGACAAATTGTTTACTATTGTGAATGAACATTTAATTGAAAAAATTAAACGTAATTTCAGCTTTTTCTTAAAATAAATACTGATTTTTCACCAACAGCATATCTCCTAATCGTACTTTGTCTTCTAACCACTTGATCTAGGGATATAAACGCAAAAAAAAAATTGTTGACAAGCAAACAGTTGTTTGGGTAATGCAAAAACTGTTGTCTGTCAGAGTAAAATTTTAATTTGCATTAGTGAGTTTTTAATGCAAATTAACGCTGTCGTCTGCCTACGCTATAATTCTTAAACGTTGAGTTTATAATTATCAACATTCATTTAAAAACACATCTGAGCTTTTGAAGCGCTGTCATGAAGTCTGGATATCTACAACGCCAGAAGAGTGTTGCAAACTGGTTGGTTTGGTATCCTGCTCCTAATGTGTTTAAATAAGTTAAAATTATTGTAATTTTGTTTAATTTCTAAAGTATAAGAAGCTTATGTTCTATTTATTATATCTAATAAATATTGTCCGGATTTACATGTATCGTACTATTACTTCGAAGTACAATATGTAGTAAAATTTGTAAACATATACAGTATATGACACCTAATTCGTTTTGAAAAAATATTCATTCGTTTAAGGCCATTTCTGTTTCGGAAATTATATTAAATTGTTGTTTTTACATTGTGTGTGCTATTATTTATCACAAAATATGATACAATTGTAACTTATCCATCTAAAAATAAAAAAATAAATAAAATACGTAAAACTTTCAGAACATAGAATATCAATGCTTCACTTAAAATCGTACAGAAGAAATCATGGGTGTTTTCACTAAATTTAAATAATAATTAATTAAGTAAAGTGTCTTTTCAGTGTAATTTGCTATTAAGAAATTGATGATCTAAAGTTTTTATTAAACTTATTTGCATTTCGAAGGAGTTTGAGTGAAAAACTTAAAAAATTAAACTGAATAGTGAAAATGAGAGGCAATTGGTAAGTTTTCATCATATAAAAGGAACATTTTTATCTCCAATATTAGAAATAATTAACCATAGTCATAAGATAAAAAATCGGAAAACAAATAAAACTAAAACATATTTTAAATTCAAGTTAATTAGATAACACTGGTCTATAAAAAACAAAAAATGTTCTCGCCTTTAAATAAAACTATATGAAATACATTGATTTTGATGCGCTGAATTCAAGTCCGTTTTTAGTTTTTTCCATCGGGCTCAAATTTTTTTTATGGGCGTGGAAAATTTTTCGCCCAAATTATGGTAATTATATCAATATATTTTATCATAACTTGAAAACGATTTGACCGATTTTAATGCAAGTACCACCAAACGTTTAGGAACAATATTTCCTATAAATCACCTGCACAACATATTTTGTAACTTCAACAGTTTCGGAAATGTTCGAAACTTAGCTGCGAAAAAAAATTTTCGCACAAAATTAGAGCATTTTTTTCGAAGTCACTAAAAATTTTAATGTTAAGCACTTGAATTAAAGCTTAAAATCTTAAGAATAAAAAAAGCTATAAGTCATGAAAATCTGTTGGCTATTGCTGATTTTATTCAAAATTAAATGCAAGTACCTAACTTTGACCAAAATTAGTGAAAAAATGTTTTCTTGCATAATTAGCGGAAAATTTTTATCTTGCAAAATTAGTGGAATTTTTTTTCTTTTATTTGCAAAAAGTTGTAAAAAAAATTCTTAGAACATAAATTTTACATTTTAAGCACTTTAAAAGTGGCAATCTGCAATAGCTGGCGCGAAATCCGCTCCAACGTTCTGGACAAAGGTTTCCCGCTACCCATACCGCGCAGATATTATTTAATTTATAAATTAAAAAAAAAAATAACAATTGCGATACCTTCTGATTAGATTATTAATCACTGACCATTTGGACGCATTGAATTTTGCACTTTTTTACATAAATTTAAATAAACATAATATAATGGTTCATCTCTAAATCAAAACCGGCTTATTATTCACTTATATGAATGGTCACCTTATGCAAAACAAATGGCGTGGAGAAAACTTAAAAAAGTAAGGGATAATACCAACTTGAAATCAACTGTGAAAAATGGTGGAATATCACAAATGGTTTGGGGTTGTATATCAGCTGCCGGAGTGGCTAACTTAGTATTTTTTAATAATTAATGTGTATTAATTTGTCTATCTGAGAGTTTTAAAGCACAATTTAAAAAAACAAAACTGGAAAAAAATTGGTATTTCGAACACTTTTAAGTCGTACTTCGATAACGACTTAAAGCTATCTTCTCAAGTTGGCCAGCTCTAGACGCTTTATAGTGTCTAGAGATAATTCAAATGACGTCCCAGTTATCAACTCTGATCGCTATTGAACATCTGTGGAAAACACCAGAAAAAATAGGGAGTACCCATATCTAACATAAGGGTCCTATGGAAAGCACTTCATGAAGAATGGAATAAAATAACGCCAAAGAATACCCAACAAAATATTAAAACTATTTCATATTAATATTTTTCTTATTTTTATGTAAGTGTACGATTTTAAGTGAAGCGTGCATTTTGCGATATTTTTTTAAATTTTTTGTAATACTGTTTTAAAGAATTTAATTTTGTAATTTTTTTTATACACATTTTTCATTATAATTAATGGTGTTATATAATTTGTAATATAATACATATATTTTCATTGCATTTTTAAATTCAAATTATTTTAAAAATATTGCTGTACGACTTTAAGTGACTCTCACTGTATGTATGTACACTGCGTGTCATCAGGTTGGCTCCTTTTACTGACGGCTAATGTTAAATATTATCTGACTCCTATCAGACTCCTATCAACTCCCTTTAAAGTAAAACAACAATGAGTGCTGTACCATTTAAGAGTATTTTAATTAATTTTTTTAGAAAAATTATACTATAAACGTATTGAAAAAATTGGTCGTCAGAATAGCGCCATCAACTAAAATTTCAATTTAATTAGTATTTTAAGCAACTATATAGCATTTTAATTCTTAAATACTATATTTTAAACAGTGTTAAGGATAATTGGTACTGCGTGGACCGCCTTTGTCTGAAATATCCTCGAAAATTCGATTGGAAATTGAATTGTATAGTTTTTCAACATAATTCAATGAAATGGTGGACTCCTTCCACTAATTCCATTTTTGTGTAAAGTAGCCATTCAAGAGCGTTAGATTTTTGACTATAAATACACAATTTAACGGCTCGGACTGTATTGATTGGATCATTTTAGATTTCCAAAATAAGTAGAAAAGTCGTTTTCGCAACGCTATAGTAGTTCTCTGCATTCATACGCGGTATTAAAAACTGTAAATCGCAGGTGCCATAGTAGCATATTGCTTCCCACACTATCACAGTCCTCCATCTTCTATTGTGTTTTAATTTTCTGTAGGAGAGGTCACACATGATGATTCTCACAAGAAATTATAATGCTATATGAAATTATAGCAGATGGCGCTATTCTGATAACCAATTTTTTTTTTTTTTTTTTTTGGTACAGAAGTCATTGTCAGTCATTTTAACGACATATCTCAATTGATTCAGATACTTAACATTAACCGTCAGTAAAAGGGGGAGCGATATCCTTATGACGCGCAGTGTATATTTGTTTTTGTTTTCAAAATTTTGTTTGTTTTACAACATACAAAAATACAACACAGATTGAGAACTCGTCCATTTGTTTTTAAAACCACAAAACTTATTTTAACATTTTGTCACAAATATTAAAATATATTTTTTCACAAATGGTAAAACTATAGCCGTCATTTACGCATTTTTGTTTCACACTGAAAATAAAATACATATACTACACGACAATTGAAAGTATAAATTAGTAACTTATATGGTTTAGCTGCTATAAATAAATACGCATTTGAAATATTTTTAAAATTCTTATCAAACTACAAAATAGGAACGTATCTGCTTTATTATGTATATAAAAATGAATTTTGATTTGTTCGAATGCTTAAAACTTAAAACGACTGGGCAACATTAGATACTTCCTCTGCGATTTTGTTCGTAATTTCTACGTGAAGGTTTAGAAAAACAGAAAAGTCGAAAAATTCGCAACTGAAGGCGGTCACTCCCTGTACTCTGCTTCTGTTAAAAGTATTTGAATAAAATTTGGTACGTCGATTCAGTGCACATATTCTAAGTTCGGCAGCAAATATGAACATGATTGAATAAATGCGCATGTACATCCCACATAAATAAGATATTGATCGGATAAATAGGCATGGTACATCCCATACAAAGTAAATATTGATTTTTGTATATCTTGAGAATGATTAGAGTGGAAGTTTTCAAATTTGGTCTTAATGACTTGACGGTAAATACAAATCATCAGTTTTAAAGTGGTCGGAATTGGATATGTAGCGTTGCATCACCCACACATAGTGACTATTAATTGTTGTATATCTTGAGAACGGTAATAGTAGGTTTCTAAATTTGCTTTAAAAATTAATCAATAAGTGGACGAGATTGGAAAAGTGGACGTGGCAGCTTCCATTCATACTAAATATGCAATTTTGCATGTGTGGAATATGGTAACAGTCAAAGCATCTTTATCTATCCACATCAGCCAAAAAGCGGCAAAGGTTGGATAAGCGGGTAAAAGCTATTTATGTATTTTATATATATATATATATATATATATATATATATATATATATATATATATATATTATTATTTTATATATATATATATATATATATATATATATATATATGAACATGATTGAATAATATATATATATATATATATATATATATATATATATATATATATATATATATATATATGTGTGTGTGTGTGTGTGTGTATTCTTATCTATATACAGTTAATCACTTAAGTAAGCAACAATTCAAACTATATATTTCTTTTTAAAAAATGACCATAAATTTATTCAAACAAAAAATTTTGTTTAGTTTTGTAGAATTAAAGGCAGTTAACAATATCAATAAAAAAATTAACAATATTCTTGCACTTATTTAATTTGTGCAAGGAAAACAATAAAATTCCCTAAATTATCGCCACAAAAACTAGATCAAATTTTTAATTGTAAGTATTTTGTTTTTGTTTACTTTTATTTGTAT
This sequence comes from Wohlfahrtia magnifica, assembly GCA_023159175.1. Classification (NCBI taxonomy): domain Eukaryota; kingdom Metazoa; phylum Arthropoda; class Insecta; order Diptera; family Sarcophagidae; genus Wohlfahrtia; species Wohlfahrtia magnifica. Next base: position 726,091 of record JAKWBJ010000025.1, on the reverse strand, counting down.
TTTTCTTTTGTAAAATCCTTTTATTTCTATTACAAAATTGTATATGTCCTTAAACAAATTAGTAATATTTTTAAAAGAAATTGAAAAATTAAAAAATTTTCGATCTGGAAGCGCTGCAACGTAAATTACAAAATTGACGCTTGTAAGTATGAACGAACGAAAGCTTTCGAGATAGTAAGTAAAACTCAAAACTATCCGATTTCGAATGGATTGCTTTCGTTTGCATAGGCTTTTTTCAAGATTGTTAAACAGGCTATATATATAGCTAATTAATAATAGTATGTGTTTTCGGTATGGTATGTACTATATTGAGAGGAATCTGTATAAAAGTTATAATGTTAGCTTTGCTATTTAAATCGATTTCGGTATCCACAATGATTTAAAAGTTTTCTATGGGGTTTAAATATTATGGTTTAAATGACACTTCAATTTTTGACTCCTGTTATTTTTAAAAAAATACTTCGCATTGCGTAAGTTGCGCTTAGAATCATTGCTCTGCTGAAAGATCAACGAATCTAATTTAAACAATTCGAAATCATAATACTGCTTCCCGATGCTTTACAGCATGATGAACACTTTTTTACCATTTCCAAGCTTGAATTTCAAATCAAAAATTAGCTTTTATTTTTGTAATGTGTTCCTATTTTAACATTTTATTATGAACTTTCAAAAAATTTCAAATTCATTTTTATCAGAGTTGGGTTTATTGCATTGAATTTCATTTTCCACTACTTTTAATGGTAGTGGAAAAAAGTGCATTATCGCCAGTAGTAGTAAAAATTGAATGCACTAAATGAAACGATTTTAGTGGTATTGGAAATTGAGTGCACTAAATAAAGTGGTTTTAGTGGTAGTGGAATTGTTTGAAATCGTGATTAATTATTTCCATCTACCACTATTGGTGGCTGCAATATTGCTGCATTAATGCTAAATCATTTAGTGGTAATTGAAACGATAACGCATTATGAATTCAATGCAATAAACCCAACTCTGATTTTTATTTATAGCAGAATGACGATATTAAATACTAATTTATACTTTCAATTGGAGCCTGTTACATATATCAACAAAATGTTTCATAAACTTTTAACCAAGAGATTACAATTACTGTCATATACATATTTATGTATAAACTAACAGCAAAAAGTCTACATCGCTATTTAAGAAACAATTTTAAATATATGTATGTATATACTAAATGTCTTTTATTGAGGAAACCAAAATATTATACTTTGTATTTAATAGTCTAATTTAAGCAATTCTTTTTTCTAACATTTGCAATTGATTGTGCACATTTAAACCTTTTTCAAGTTGAAATCTAATTAAATTTATATTTAAAATAAGAAATAATATAAAAATACGAATCGATCATTGTGTTATAAGCTATCTTGCTGTAAATAGCAAATTATCGTTTCAAAATAGTTTTTCTGTTTTCATTACTACTACTTTAAACAAAATTAAATGAAACATATTACCGCAAATGTTGGTAATAATTTAAAATTAAAACAGTTTCGGTCTAATAAACTCACTCTAAACAATGTAACTTACGATGGTACAAGGCACGACAGCGCCAAAACAAAGTAAGAATAGCTCTCCAACACCCCTCGAAAATGAATAAACATTACGATTTAAAAGTTTTCTAAGCATTTTAAATTAATATTATATGTGTGAGTTCAATTGTAGTTTTATAACAGAAAAAAAGTTTTTCTTAAAAAAATTAAATTAAGAAGTAAATGTTAACTCTTTCTTGTCTTATTTATAATTGTGTTTTAAATAACTGTCTAAATTAAAATATTTACCTTTTTAGCTGGAATTTGAGGTATTTGTAAGTGATATCCATCTTCACAATATCGTCGTAACAGATGAATGCCCTCAATTCGGTTATTGGCATATCGAGTTTCCCAAGCGTCTAGTAAACGATTATAATAACGTGGAGCTTCAGTATACTTTAAATATTTGTAGGTTTCTATTGTTGGAAAAATACGTTCCAAGGGCGAACACCGAGCTAATTCGTCTTCAGCTATTATAAGACAACGCACATCATCCGGTGTTAAATGATCCAAAATAGCATCAATGTACTTGCAAGCAAAAACAAATTGACATTTTTTTAAATATTTAGAAGAATAAACATATTAAAGGATTATTTATTTGATATTTAAAAATAACCAATTGCTTAATATATCAAAATTATATTTAATGGCACCCTCAACAATTTTAGTAAAAAAAAAAAAATACTTATAACAGATACAGAAATTTGGTGTAACAGAGAAACATTATTATTAAAATGTATGTGTGTTTTCCAATCTCATCCTTTAAACAAGTGCTTAAATAGTAAGATATTCTACAGTTCTCTCAAATCTTAAATTTTTAATGTGAATGTATATTTATTTGATATTAAATACAGTCAAGGAAAAAAGTCTACATACACTCTTTGATTTAGGGGTTTTAGAGTTTGTGAAGAAAATTAAAAAATGTTTATATTAATATTTAAGGCATTAATAAATAAGTTTATTTATAAAATAAAAAAGTAATTTATTTGCATAATAAAACAACAATAACAAAAAAATCAAAAATTCATAGGAGAAAAGTGTTGTTATACTGTACTTTTGCCATTTGTATTCCGTAAATAAAGACGACACTGTGTGGACAATTCAAAGGTTTATTCAGAAATGAAACATAAAAATCAGTTTAATTTAAAATACAAAGCATAACAAAAAAAGAATAGAAAAAAAAAACAGAGTAGTAAATATTCGCATTGTCAAACAGAGTTGCATTGTATATGCACATTTAATTCCAACACTCCTCCTCAATGCTAATATTTATATTCTGATTCAAAATAAATATTAATTATTTAACCAAACCTAAAAGTTTCGAAAAACATTCATGGTTAACTTTCTGAAGATTCTTGGTCAACACATCAGCAATCATATCATTAGTGCTGCAGTACTTCAAATCTATCAGCTTGTTCTCATATCAATTCCTGACATGGTGGTCTTAATGTCTATATGTTTACTACGGGCATGATAGATGGAGTTTTTAACCAGTTGTAACGCTCCCATATTGTCATCTTGGATTACAATAACAGTGTTGTTGTGTAATTGGATTTCCTTCCATAACTTTCCTATGTATGTTGCTTAGAAGATAGTGCCATATACTTAGCCTCAGTGCATGATAAGGCCACTGATTGTTGTTTGCGACTTTCCCATGAAAATGCGGCACCAGCTAAAAGGAAAATATAACCGGTATATGACTTACGGTCAATAGCATCTCCTCCCCAGTCTGCGTCAACGTAACATCTGATTGGATGGCCAGTTTTACAATACTTTAGCTGCATCTCCTTGGTTTAGCCCAAAGATTTTACCATTCTCTTCAATGATGTAAAATGCTCTATATGTGGTTCGCTGTTCTTCTGAGATAGTTTTGATATAGAGTGCATTATATATCAGGTCTGGTAAATAAACCAATGTACATGAGAGAACCAACTACCGACTGATACTCAACCTGGTCAACTCTCTTGCTATTCTCGTTATTGCATGCAATTTGGAAGTTCGGCTCCAAAGGTGTTGATACTGACCGACAGTTATCCATATTATATCGCTTCAGTAACGTTGATCCATCTCTCTCTATTTCAATGTTCAAAAAATGGATTACTGGCCCTTGTCCACTACCTCGAGCCTCTTAGAAATTTCACGTTTTATAAATTTCATATCATTAATATCAAAGCACGCAATTAACATGTCATCCACATATACTGCAATTATATTCACCTTATTCTTACTCTTTCTTATATAAAGGAATGGCTCACTCTCACACACATAAAATTCAATTTCATTTAACAAAATTCAACTTACGGTTCCACTGGCGGCCTGATTCTTTGAGGCCATATAATCCTTCTTCAACTTCAATACATGATGTGGTCTTCTCTCGTCAACAAATTTTTCGGGCTGTGTAATATATGTGTCGTCATCCATTTCACTGTTAAGGTATGCTGTGGAAACATCCATTTGGTGTAATTGTAACTCGTACTCAGCTGCAAGCGCAGCTTGCACCTTACGCGAGAGAAAATGTTTCCCCATAATCTACTCCATAAACTTGCGAACAGCCTTTCGCTACCAACCTACCTTTAAATCTTTCGAAGTCAACTTCTTTGTTCCTTTTAAGCGAAAACACCCAACGACAACCGATTGCCTTTCGTTTCGGAGGAAGTTCAACCATGTCCCACGTTCCATTCTTCAAAAGTGCATTATGCTCACTCTCCATCGCATTCCACCAAAACTCGAATATTCGTTCGATAGAACTGCATTAACGGTTTCGGGAACGTTTATATTTTCAGCACATTACATTTACTGTATTGTATATTTTCCTGGGTCTACCTAGTGCACATATACGATTAATTTTGGGTCTGCCGGCTTTCTTTCTTTCAGGTACCTCTTCAAATCCATAAAATTCATCAGCCGATTCATAGTCGCTTTCATCTTGGGTAACTTCCTCAATATTCATTTTCTTATTATCATTTTATTGTACTGCCGTTTTCGATAGTATTTCAATATCAAAAAATTCTCTTGTTTCTTTTTCAATGAAGGGCGTGTCGGAATACACGACCAGAATATATTCCTTATCCTTTGGTTCAAACTTATCATGCTGTTTCTTATCGAGGGCAATAGCAGTTGACCCAAACGCTCTTAGATGCTTAATCACTGGTTTATGTCCAAACCAAACTTCATGCGGAGTTACATCACATAATGCTTTCGTGGGGCAGCGATTTCGTAAATATGCAACCGTATTAATTGCCTCGGCCCAAAGATTTTCAGCAACGCCTCCATCAACCAGCACGTATCTCGCCATCTCGACCAACGTGCGGTTGAACCTTTTCGCAACGCCATTTTGTTGGGGTGTATAGGGAACGGTCAACTGCCGGACAATTCCATGTTCCTTAAGGTACTCGTCAAATGCTCCATTTACAAATTCAGTGCCGTTGTCACTACGCAATATTTTAATTTTCCGATCGGTCTGCCGCTCAACCTTAGATTTAAATTCTTTAAATTTCCCGAACACCTCGGATTTATTCTTAAGAAAGTAAACGAATACATATCGACTCTTGTCATCGATGAACGTCAACATGTATTTTGCACCGCCACTGGATGTTGTATTCATGGGACCGCAAACGTCACTGCGTATTATTTCCAGCAAATCATTGGCTCTGTTCTCCGAATGTTTAAATGGTCTAACACTGCATTTACATTGCAAGCAAACCTTACAGCCAACCATTTCTTTATTTATCAGTTGTCTCAAGCTAGCAAAATTCATGTGGCCAAAACGTTTGTGCCATTTCATTGCCTCCTCAGTGGTTTCACATGAAAATAAACATTTATTATTATTTACACCACACAAAAATAAACCACCGACTCTTTTGGCAGTTAACCAAACCTTACCACCTTTCCTTATCAAAGCCTTTGTGTCGTCGAAAGTTACAGTACAACCATTACTTACTTCTATTGCAACCGAAATAAAATTACATTGCAAACACGAAACATATAGAACCTCCTTCAATGTTAAGTCAAACTCCTTAATGTAAACTTGCCCTTTTCCTTCAGTTTGCATTCTGTTACTACCAGCAGTTAGAATTTCCTCTTTATGTTCTTCAAGCTGATCAAACATGTTATTTCGTAGTTCACAGTCATTTGAAATAGAAAAAGCACGATGTGTTCGATCATCTTTCTGTTCTGCTTTTGCAGCTTTTTCTTTGCATTGTGCCGCATAGTGACGAATTCTGCCACAACTAAAACATTTGAAGTTTGATTTTCTTCGAGTACCGTTGTTTTCATTTGTATTGTTGTTGCTTTTCTTATAACTGTTTCGTTGATTGCCTTTCTCCTCTTTCGCACTAAAAACTTGCACGCTACTGTCCGCAACTGTAGTTCCATTGTCGTTTACCTTTCTACGTTCCCCTTCTTCAATTAACTTAACCTTTAGTGTAGATAATTTTGGAGGGTCATCTCTCGCCTCAAGAGCCACCACAAGGTTCTCGTAAGATTTTGGTAGACTAGCGAGTAACATAATTACATACAACTCCTCCTGAAAGGTGACACCGGTTTCTGCCAATTTGTCAACAATTGTACCACATGTATTGTTGAACACACTCATCTTCTGACATGCGGTTTTGTAGAAGCTGTCTAAACAACGTAACCTTACGCACGGGTCCCTTTGGACGATGTACCTACTTTAATACTCTCCAGGTATCACTAGACGTTTCACACTTCTTTATGTGAGCTATTTGCATTTGGGTTGAATACATTATTATTGTTGCTGTTGCCTTTTCATCTTTTCATCTACATACAGCTTATAAATAATTATTTAAAAATTTTAGATATGAAAAATAAATATTTTTCTTCTAATATTTGGTTGATCCACCTTGGGCATTAATAACTTTTTGGATCAAGTGCAATATTTTGTTTTCTCCTAACTTTGGAACAGCCAATTCTTCCGAAAATATTATAATTACTTTCGTCAGTAAATATTTATAACACGATTATAAAAATTATACCCTTGTCTACATGTGCTTTAGCAAATTCGAGACGAAGTTCACGATTGTTTACTGAAGTTAGTGGGTTTCATTGTCATGTAAAACTTTTATTATTGTTCGTGGAGCACCAATTCAATTGAAACATTTTTTTGTCGGATCCTGATGAATTAATTTCACAATACTGGTCATCACGTCTCAAAAGCTTCTTAAGTCCGCCAGATCGTGGTTTATTTTCGGTTTTCGGTTGTTGTTATAATTTCAAATGATCGTCTGTACAGTCGAACTTCTGAATTTTGTTGTCTCAGCAATTGCTTCATACGATTTATTTTCCTTTTGGAGATTTACTATATTTCGAACCGAAATATGTATCTCTTTTCGATTTGCCATTTTCGAGGATAAAAATGCAAATAATATCTTCATTTATTATCGATTCACTTCAACAACTGTAATGCTTGTAAATTTTAATAAAACAACGAAGTTAACTATTGCTTCGCTTTTTTTGTTTATATATTCATATTTGGTATTAGTTATATTGCACGTTGTATGTAGACTTCTTTCTTACAAATTACACTGGTCTACAGCAAAAAACGCCTTTAAATAAAACTATATGGAATATAGTGATTTTGAAGCGTTGAGTTCAAATCCGTTTACAGTTTTTTTTTCCATCAGGCTCAGATTATTTTTATGGGCGTGGCAAATTTTTCGCCCATAATATAACTACCATATGTATGTCGTAACATGTAGTTATGTCAATATATTTCATCATAACTTGAAAATAACTTGTCCGGTTTTGATGCAAGTACAACCAAACGTTTAGGAACAAAATTTACTGTAAATAACTTGAACATCATTTATTTGTATTTTCAACAGTTTCGGCGTTATTCACAACTTTTTTTTGCGCAAAATTAGATTTTTTTACAAAAAATCATAGAAAAATTTTCAAAATTATTATTTTAGATGTTAAGCACTTAAATTAAAGCTTAAAATGTTTAGAATAAAATAAGCTTTAAATCATGAAAATCGATTGGCTATTGCTGATTTTATTCAAAATTAAATGAAGGTAACTAACTTTGACCAAAATTAGCGAAAATAAGTTTACGTGCAAAATTAGAGAAATTTTTGTTTCTTTTATTTCTAAAAAGTTATACAAAAATTATTAAAATATAATTTTTACATTTATGTATTTAAATTAAGGCCAGATACGTAACCTATAAAAGGAGGTACCTAACTTCGACAATAAATTTGTAGTACATTATTGGCAACACAAACATAATGAAAGGAAATGTCTGGTAGGAAACAATACATACGCATATATGTATGTTTTCCTTTGATTAATCAATAAAGAGTCGCCATTCCTCAGACTTTTCAGGGAAACCCAGCTTTCGTAATAGTCCACATCATCACAAAATACTAAATCGCCATTTTTGCTAAAATAGGCCAGAAAATCTTATTGTGTATATCGAAAATATGAGACTTTCATGTCCTTATCTAACAAATTCCATTGCTGTCATCTTGACGCAAGAAGTTCTGACTTTGATTATTAGAGTTCTAAGTCTCGCACAAGATCATTCAGTCAGACTGTTTTATAAAGTGAGGTTTTCTCGATATGCAGATGAAGTAGGACCTACAGACGCGTAACTGGTTTCACTCCGAACATAAAAAACATCTTCTTCATTAACCATTTCGTGACGTTTAGGAGTGATTGGAGGTAAAGAAACATTATTGTTTTGAAAAACTGGTCGTCGGGCAGATAAAATGTTCGCATATATGATTTTGTTCTTACTTTTTTCTTTCATCGATAGGAAATCCAAAGTAATGTTTATAAGCATCCTTAATTTGTTATTGTATGGCATTGTGATTTTTAAGTTAATGCCCCTCGGATGTAGCAAAACAAATCTGGAGATTTTTTGCAAGTTCAAGCCATTAACATACTGTAATCTAAAACAAAAATCCATTAAAAGCTAACTCTATGTATAAAATTTGTAAAACATCATAATAAAAAAATAGAAAATGGAAATAGCCCTTAGAGTACTCTTCAATATTAACTTTTGGTTTTAATAAAATCAAATATCGGATACGATTTGTCTTTTTGGTTTCGCAAACAAGTAAGTGTTGAATAATGAAAATAATTGTGTTAACTTTCTTAAAAGTGCATTTTGTACTGGGTTTTTTACCACAATAATAAAAAATCTTATTCTTAGAATATTTTTGACTTGCAATAGCCATAAAAAATTAACCCTTTACTTTTGTCAAAGTTAGGCACCTGCCTTTATGGGTTATTTTACTTTCAACCTTCATTAAGGTGCTTAAAATTTAAAATTTATATTCTTAGAATTTTTTTATAACTTTTCGAAAAAAATAAAAAAATACACAAATTTTGCAAGAAAAATTTTTTGGTCAAAGTTCTGCATTTAATTTTGGATAAAATCAGCAATAGCCAACCGATTTTCATGATTTAAAGCGTAGTTTATTATAAACATTTTAAGCTTTAATTTAAGTTCTTAATATCTAAAATTTTCATTCTGAAATTTTTGTATGTTGTTTGAAAAACAAAATTGCTCAAATTTTTGCGCAATTTTTTTTTTTTTTCGCAGCTAGTTGTGAATAACTCCGAAACTGTTGAAAATACAAAAAATGATGTTCTGGTGAATTATAGGAAATTTTGTTCCTATAAATTGGTTGTACTTGCATCAAAATCGGTCAAGTCGTTTTCAAGTTATGATGAAATATATTGACATAACTACCATATTTTGGGCGAAAAATTTGCCACGCCCGTAAAAAAATCTGAGCCCGATGATAAAAAAACTGAAAACAGATTTGAATTCAGCGCATCAATATCATTATAATTCGTATAGTTTTATTTAAAGGCAAAACATTTTCTTTTTGTAGACCAGTGTTATTATGCTTTTCCCTAATAACTAATAACTTCTAAGTTAAATTTTTTTCATATTATTTTTTTTTCAGATAATCTGAATTATAAATACCTTAAACATTGGTATAATACCTTTTGCAAATTTCGCCACTAATTCTCTAAAACATCAAAATTGTAGGGTGTATGTAGACTTTTTTCCTTGACAGTATATTATTACATATATATATGATACTACATATATACATATTTGATATTACATATGCATATTAAGCATATTTAAGCGACATGTGACTACGATATTTTCATCCATGAATTATCCTCTCAATATCAATATCAGAATTAGCCTCCAGTTACTAGCTAATGTTATAAGGTTATACCGCTGTTGAAAGTTTTTCTTTTTCACATGGTCTAGCCTGGAATTGAACCATACTACAGCGGCACGCATAAATTCAATTGCTTGCTGAATTTTTTTTAAATTTGTTTTTATTTCTTTAAATTCAGCTGCTATAGACGCATCTCTATTTATAATACCATAGATTTGACACAAATTATTCACTCTTGTTATCCAATACTTATTTGTATTGACGTTTATCGAGTTTCGTATATACAATACAAAATCTTTTGGAATATTTATTGCCATACTTCAATAAATTTTAAAATAAAATAAAAATATATAAGTATGAATACTTCACATATCAAATCGATTAACAACAAAAGAACAAATTAAGAAATATGAAAAACTACAATAGTTTAAAAATGTACAGTGACACATTAAAGTATTGGCACAGCGAGCTCTTTCAACTTCAGAGGTGATATTAAAGAGATTTATGATAAAATAATAGATTACCACACTAGATAGAATGCTTTATTTCCTACAAAATGCAATTTACTTCATTCCAATACTTTCACTACATTGCACGTTAGGGCAGTCAGAACAAATTTCTGGAAGAAAATCAATTTTTAATAATTAAAATTGTGGAAAAATGAATTAGGTATTTAATAGCTTACTCTTTTCTTAGTTGAACTACATTTAATTTTTTTCAATTATTTCGTGTTTATCGAAGGACGCGCCCTCAAAGAACAACTTTAAACTAAAAAAAATTATTTATAAAATTTTGCCTTTATTCCACCAACTTTAAACGGTTACAATACATGAATGCCGTCAATTTAATTATTATTTGTTTTACGTTTAGATACATTTGCATATGCATATGCATAACGCTTATTTAAACTACTTTAATTCAAATAATACGACGGCTATAAGACCAATTTAAAAAAAAACAAATTTTGTTTAATTCGTATATATTTTAGTATGGGTTATTTGGTCCAGTGTCTAGTTTCCAGAGTTTCGTTCTGCCAACGGCTGCTCACCAGCACTTTTTTATGAAATTTCAGACCTGCTTTGTAAGAATTTTTGTTTCGTTCTATTTCATACAAATAAATATCACGCTGCGAGAAATCAACGCCAGAGATGTGATGCTATTTTTCTGATAGACACTCTTGAATATAACAAAAATATGTTTTTGAAACACCTCAAAAACCTTGAGATAATGATAAAAACTCGTTTTTCGTACCTTCATGAAGTTATGAGCTAATAACTTATTCGAATATTATCAAATTTCAAGTTTCTCAGTGGATTTGAAAAAAAAATAAAGAGACCTTTTAATTGCTATATATTTCGTTTAAGTAGAAAATAATTAAAAAATATTCAGAGTTTAAAACAGCTTTTAGACTACATATAGATCAATCAAATCCTGGTAGAGGTACATAATTATAATGAATAAATAGACTTCCAGAGTATTTTTAGGCAGTACAAAATTTTTATAAAAATATCAAGGATAATGTAAAAAAAACAGAGCCCTACGACTGCCAAATTTTCATCCGTGTTTTCTGTTAATGTCGTATTCTCTCATTACATATTGAGTTAACACATTACATATTTTGCTTAATGCAGCGTCCTTTAGGCCGTAATGGAAAAAATGAATCTGTGTTGAGATTATCACGGATTTTTAAAGATTTACACTAGTCGGCATGCCGTACACTTTTGAAAGTTTATACATTAATGCGACACTACACATTGTTTCGAATGGTAATCGTACTTCTACTCGTATACATTATTTATACAGTCTCAACGTAATACTTGTCTTGATTGTGCAGACATAGAATAATTTTTCACTAAGACTCTGTTGCTTCCTTCAGCTTGTTCCACAGCTTCTTATTCTGACATACGAAAACCGTTAGATTAAAAAGTGGATTAATACGTACGATCTAAAAAACTTGCTTTGAATATACAGATTAGGGTCAATATAGTGTTTTGACATTACTATATAATAAAATTCAAAACTCATGTTAATCGATTCGACAAATAAAGCAATCATATATTAATTGAAGTGTTAAGGCTAAAATGTTAAGAAGAAAGGGAATATAGACGTGAGGAGTCCATAGCATTTAAAAAAGACAACGGATAGTTAACATTTTATGCCCATAACGACAAACGTAAAAAAAACGAATGATCCTCGGCCTATGCTGAGGCCGAAAAATAACTTCCCAGTTAAACTAGGTCTATCCTGGTCCAGTTCAGGTCAGGATTTAGCGGAATTCAAAACAGTTATCGGGCCAGGATCATTCCTGGATCTACGAATTTATGCCCTCAATATCACCAGGGTCCACACAACACGGCTGACTTATTTAATTGCCCAGAGAGGCGAACCGACTTGACCTTTAAGACCTCTGGACCACAGTGTTGTGCTCACAATTAAGAGACGCATGAAGTCATGCCTTATTGAGCCACCCTCGTAATAAAATTTTCATGTGTAATGTTTACTTCTTGGAAATAAACTATTTTTCGCAACGTCATAAATTTCAATAAATATAAAAAACAAAATGAAATAAATTGAAAACAAGAAACTAAAAGCTTTAAAATTTTTTAGCTTTTTAATAATATAGCTGTATATATATATAATATAGCTGTATATAATATAGCTGTATATAATATAGCTGTATATATATATATATATATATATATATATATATATATATATATAGTATATAATATATAGTATATATATACATAAATATATATATATATATATATATATACTATATATTTATATATATATACTATATATTATATACTATATATATTTATATACTATATATATATATATATATATATATATATATATATATATATATATATATATATATATATGAGGTATATATATATATATACCTCATCACGATCCTCCATACTTTTCCGTGTAAATGTGTTGTGCTTGATTTTTTCAATTCGCGATAAATAATTTATATACATTCGTTTGTCATAACATATTGGACCAGGCGGTAATGACATTTCCATGGCGATTTCTCTTTGACGTTCTATTGGAATTTTAGGTGGTATCTGAAATGATTCAATTCATTCTTTTACTATTAGTTAATTAACAAGTAGAAAAAAATTACATTATAAAGAGCAGTATTTAAAACACTTTGTACAAGTGGTGCTTTTACATGTGAATCTAATGGCAACTCGGAGTGCAACGATGGTGATATATTAACTTCCAGCAACCAAGGAACCAGATCAGCGTCCAGTAAAACGTCAAAACCAAAAAGTTCAAAGCAACTATATTTTGATTCAACATTAGCTCTTATCATGTTGTTTATTGAATTTTCTCCAGCTAATATTGTACGTACTATTAAACTTTTTAAAGCGGACCATAACAACTCTGTTCTAACGCCTCGACCTCCCAAATAAGACCACAAAGATTTTATTGTCCATTTATGGCCATGACATGCGTTAAAATCCTCATTCTTGGAATAGTTTGACGAGTGTTTGTTAATGCTATAGTTGGTCAAATGCATGCAACGATCATTTAAAGTGTCTGACTTATCACTGTATTTTACTGCAAAAAAAAATTTAAAAAATTAAACATTTTATTATAAATTTTTATCTTATTCTCTGTTAATAAAAATATTCTAATATTTTTAAGAAAGTATTGCTTATAAACATACATATAGAACAATACAATAATAAAAACAAAATAAACAAAAAACATTTTATGTTTTTAATTGATATTAAAGATATTGCACCCTATCTATTCATAGTCACACACTAAAGTCGACTCTTGCTAGAGTAAATCTCTAACTTAACCCCATTTGCTACCCTTTTCATATTCATAGTAGAAAATAAAGTATATTTCAAGTTAAAATGGCTTTAAATTTCTTATTAAATATTTGAAAGTGGCAACTCTGAATAGGTGGTTTTTATTTTTTATTTTATTTTTTAAACGCCCTCACCACTGCCTTCATTTAAAAATTCTTATTCGTATGACCAAATTAAAGTGTTTTGATTTTAGTGAAGATGATTTTTATCCCTTTTTATTAAAAAAGTAAAAGAGTAAAATTTGGAGCGAATCTGTTAACGTTTGGTGGACACGGAAACGACTTTTATATACCTCTATAGAAATTAATAGATTAGAATTAATTTTTTTTAATAATAACACTTTTTAATGATTTGCGTTAATATAACAACAATAAAATTGGAAAATAGAATTGTTTTTTGGATCTTTATTTCTTAAAATATGGATTAAATCAGAATTTCTATTTCTTTTGTAAGTCTCAACAACCTGAAGCAACAATTGCTTTTTCTCTTCATCATTAGTTAAAATTATATCGAAGTCTTGAATAAATTTAACGCCTCTCTCAGCAGTATCATTCACAACAAATAAGTCCTTACTGAATGTCCAACCTCACTCAAATTCAAATGTTTCCCTAGTTGAAGACTCAAACTCTAGAAATTCTATAGATAAACTAAACAGAAGGAAGAAATACTAAGCTTTTTCTGAAACAAAATCACTTAAGGTGTATTTTTAAATGTCTGCTAAATTTGAATAGTTTCGGCTATTTCTTAATTTTACAGTTGGTTCTTTTAATTTAAGCTTTTCAACCATTTTATGTTTTTTTTCAAAACTTATATTTGAATCAGAAAAAACTAGAGTTACTGTTGCCTCAGAAATATACCATAAATGATTGCTAATTTTTTTAAGAATTACTGCTGAGATTTCTGGTTTAGTTTTCGAATACTTTATAGCATTGAATAAAAGTAAAACTTCAACCGGTGCGTCTATGGCATTGGTACATTTGTACCAGTCTTTAATGTAAAGTTTCACTAGTAAAATGCAAATATCGCGTAATCCATTTGATTTACTTTTCGTAAGTGACAATTGGCCACGGAACAGAAATATTTTTAAAGAATATATTGCTTTCGACATCCATCGTTCGAAAATTATAACGCTCTGCACCAAGAAAGATTAAGATTGTAGTCATCTCGATTTTGAGATTTAGTCAGTTGTTCATTACAAAACTTTATACAATTTGCAGGTTCAGCTGGACTGATTTGTAATAAAACGGTTGTATCTTCATTGCCACTTCTAAATAATTCTTTTTTAAAACTTGACATGATTTGGCAAATATTTTAAATACTGAAACTTCTGAAGCAGATGTAGAGTATAACTTTGTTTCGAAAACGCTGCACAATATTATTTCATACACTACGTTCTATTTTTTTCCAAGAGGACAGCAGCACCTGTGTCGATACCAGTATATGTAGAGGTTGTCATATGACAAGCCGTTTACTTGGTCCACAATATTCCATTTAACTAATCTTTCATAAACTGCATCCGCAACATTTTTGCCTGTTGAAGATTCTACTTTCGGCGCTCCAAGAAACTTCGATGTGCCGTTATAACTCACCAAAATTGCAATCCGTTCAACTTTTGTTGACCCGATTAAATCTTTCATTAACTTTCCATCAAAATGAGCTACCACCGACCCATTTTACAAACCTATAAATGATAAAAGGATTGTAACAGAATTTAATACTACCTTTACTTAAAAACACAATAACAACTTACATTATCCGTAAAACCAGCTGAAATTTATTTAGATTCTTTTATATGGTTTTCTTGGAGCAAACGATGAATAGTTGAACGGTTAATGACAAGTTTTTACACGGTGTACTAATGCTTCAGCTGCTGCTATAAAAATATGAACTGTCATTCCATCCGACACTTTGGCATTGTGCAGTGTTACTACTAACCGAATTGTAATAAAACTTTAGCGACCACGTTTTTGACCTAAAACAGAGTTTGAGCCTAAGTTTTCTTTCTCGATAGTCGTGATGTTAATTGGTAACTCGATAAGACTATCTCCATCAGTCCACACCATAAGTTGAGAAACATCTATAGAAAATCGAAAACTGAATATTTAAAACTTAAATTTATTCATATACAAAACATACTTGATTAGCTCGACTTTTCCCTTTTCGTGCAACTTCTTTATCTTTTCGTTCCTACTTTTCTCGATTCAATAAAGCCATATCGACACCAGCCATGCAACCAGACGTCCTTTTTATCTTTGCATTTCTAGAAACAGTCTATCTTCTACAACCCAAATTTTGTCTAGCGCGTCGACGGTGGCAATATCAAATAACTCGTCCAGATTTTTAAGAAATGTTTCAGAAGCTTGCTTTTTGGCATTTGAGCTCACAGGAACGTTTTTTTTTTAATATTTTTCCACTTTACATATAATTTTAATAATTTGTAAACACACTTGTACTTTTCTCGAATTGATATACGTACTTGATGCCAAAGTGTTTGAACGGAATCAATTGCCAATTTTGTACTTTGCTTTGCTAAAAGTTTTACAAAGCAAATATTGTAAAATAGCTCTTGCAAGATCTGACGATTTGACGGAAGTTTTGCGCCAATAATTTGATGAGAAACATTCCCAACTAAATAAATTTTATTTACATTTTCGTTGGCTTTACGTGTTTTAACGATTTGAGTGCCTGGTGCTTCTTCCGTAGTCGATTTCGATTATATTTTTGATATCTTAATCTTAATTTTTATATAACTTTAGAACATTTGAATGACAAATTATTTAATTACACTGTTAATAACTCACTTCACTTAGATCAATACTTACATAATAAAACAAAACTTCAGTTAAATCACAATTTTTATAACAATGGTATTTGCCGTTATAGCGACAATGCTTGCAAAAGTTTCTCGTTATCAGCAGCAATCGCCACTGAGTGACTTTCGCTAAGGAATATACAAGTTCTAGGAATAGTTCACAGAAAGAGTAAAGTGTTCTAAAACAATAATCTTGAACTGCATATGCTTTTAAAGTTTTACTGTGACTTCAGCTTCAAAAAATACACAGAAAATATCGTATAGCCGATAAATTTATCTTGTGCAAACAAAAAATTTTTTTAAAAATATACCA
This sequence comes from Wohlfahrtia magnifica, assembly GCA_023159175.1. Taxonomy (NCBI): domain Eukaryota; kingdom Metazoa; phylum Arthropoda; class Insecta; order Diptera; family Sarcophagidae; genus Wohlfahrtia; species Wohlfahrtia magnifica. The sequence continues at coordinate 709,412 of JAKWBJ010000025.1, read as the reverse complement.
ACGAAACAATATTAAAACTTTATTTTATATTTTTTACTTCGTTCTCAAAAAGCAATACAAAAGCAAAAATACAATTAAAATTGCAAATGAAAATCTTAGTAACATAATAAATAACACCTAAAAGGGTCTTTTTTTTATAGAAATGTAAAAACATGGTCAACAATTGAGATGTCCTATTTTGCCCCAGTTCTCACTTTACCCTACTCTACCCTATATAATATTGAATAATGCATGAAAGAAGAATAAAACTACAATAAATTTTTTCTTTCAGTATTTTTTTAAGAAAATAATGAATAGACGCCATTAAAAAGTGACAAATGTATAAAAATTTATGTTTTGCCCATATTAACTTGTTGAATATTTGAAGTCGTCACCGGGTCCATAAAACGTTATCAGATTCGGTCCAAAATTTACATACTTACTTTTCAAAATAAGGACACCACTTGGTCATTGGTAGCAAACTGAAAATATAATAAGTAAGCAAAAGTATATTATAGTTGGGACTTACCTTTATGTTATTCCCGAAGGCATGTGCGAAAATGACACAATAAAATAATATTGTTTTTGTGTCGAGAAACTGTAGAAAAAAGAGAATGTAAAAATATTTCTTCTTTGATACTTGAACCATATTCGGATTTCATTGAAGGTTTCGTAGGCAGAAAAGAATAAGCTGAGTCCGAACGGATACATACTTGCTTATGCGATTCAGTATGGGAAATATGTGGATTAAAAGTTAGTTTTCCATCAAGCAAATCGCCACGATCGAGAATTCTATCGGCATTTTTAAGACAACAGGACTGACTACATCTATTGAACAGCAAGTATTTACAGTGGCTACAAGCCAAACTCGGACACTATAATAAACTGATTTTGTTGATAAAAATCGAACTAATAAGAAATAGTTAATGAAAGCTTTTGTTTGATTTTTTTATTATAAATATATTAAGCTATTAAGAATAGAAAACAAAATTAAATTTAAGTAGTTGTAAGTAGAAATAAACTAAAAAAAACTTCAATTTGTTAAAAAAAAAAACAGTTACACAAGCGAAACTCGGATGGCTACATAAATGTCTGAGAGTATTACTTATTGTTATAAAATTAATTTTTGTGTGCATACCCTTGTTTTTTATAACCATTTGGAGTATTGGAATTAGGTTCGACCAATTTTTGATAGTAACCAGCTAGTATTTTTTCCCATTCTTCTAATAAAACCTTCTTAGCTCAGAATTGCTGGAAACCGACTGCCGTGTGCTTAATTTGATATACAATATATATATATATATATATATATATATACAATATATAATTTGATATACAATATATATATATATATATACAATATATAATTTGATATACAATATATATATATATATATATATATATATATATATATATACATATATATATATATATACATATATATATATATATATATATACATATATATATACATATATATATATATACATATATATATATATACATATATATATATATATATATATATATATATATATATATATATATATATATATATATATATTGTATATCAAATTATATATTGTATATCAAATTAAGCACACGGCAGTCGGTTTCCAGCAATTCTGAGCTAAGAATATATATGTATATATATATATATATATATATATATATATATATATATATATATATATATATATATATATATATATATATATATATATATATATATATATATATATATATATATATATATATATATATTAACTGTGCACGACATAATAAAAGGTTTCAAAGTCAATAAAACGGTGCAAAATAGAACAAAACATGCTCGCAACAAAATATATTCAGAAGCAGACGTTTTTTTTTTTTGTCAGAAAAATAAAAGCAAATCCCTTCCTTGGTGCTCCAAGACTTGCTACTATTGCTGAAAGTGTCCTTGGTAAGAAAGCAAGCAATCAACAATAAGAAACTTGCTTTACAGAGTTGGTCTTAAGCGCAATCAAACCAAAAAACTTAAATTTGCAAAACAGTACCAAAATAAAGTATTTTCTTTTTCGAGAAACGTTATGTTCACCGACGAAAGCAAATTTTACTTAGTTGGGTCGGATGGTAAATCAATATTATGTAGGGGATAAAATCAGGTACTACGTTTGATAACTTGTAGGGAGATCGATTATTCAATTTTTTTCGAAAACCGGTTTTCGAATAATTCGAAAAATTTAAATTAAAAACCGGTTTTTGGTTATAAATTTATCGAATAACCAGTTAACCGGTTCTGTTATTAAAAAAATTCTTCTCAATTCAAGTTGCATTAGCAAATAAAATTAAAAAATTTTTGCCTCAAGTCGTAGTTTCTAGCAAGTAAGAATGATAAAACAACGTTTGGCTATGGCCTTAACGGACATTTTTTCCTCGACACCACCGCAGCGTTCTAATATTTCATCCAGTGATTTATTTTTCGCAGCGTGTTTTGTAAGAGTTCTATTTGGCAGTGCCTACAGACTACTTGGTATAGAATCAAGTTTTCCTTGCTGCACAATAGCGCCAATCTCTTTAACATATTTAAGGTGGTTTCTGGTGTCGAAGGTGTCTGAACTTATCCTTTCCATCAATTTCAAAATATTTTCACACTTTAGATGACACGTGTAGAAACATAAATGCATGCATCATGTATTTATTAGTGTGTGCCACTGTGGCATGTTAGGTAAGACACGCGATTACCAACCAAGAAGTTTTTAGTTTAATTACAGGCCACACTATCTGATATCTATGGTTCAAGTATCACAGAATAAATACTTTTCTCTGCAGTTTCTTCACATAAAAACAATATATTTTATTGTGTCATTTTTGCACATGCCTTCGGGAATAACATAAAGGTAAGTCCCAACTATAATATACTTTTGCTTACTTAAGCTACTGCCAAAAATCAACGAACAGTTTGTCAAATACTTAATCAACTTTTTGGTGACTAAAATGTACCTTTTTAAATTAAATTCAAGCCGTCATTGGCTGTCTTTATATTTCCTAAATACAGAATTTTCTTTTTATCGCGAAATGCTGTTTTAGAGCAGGGTTAAAAATGCTTAGACTATTTTCAATGCAATTGTAATTGCTTAACTAAACTTAAAGAAAATTACACAGCAAAAGTAAAAAGCAAAAGCAAGACTAAAATTTTTGTTTTACAAAAGCTAAAACTTCTGCTCTGCTTCAATTTTTAGCTGCAAATGAAATAACTCTGTTTCTGAATGCTTACTGCCAGCAAAAAAGTGAAATAGTTAATAACTTGCTTAGTTCAGCAAAGCAACAGTTTTATCAAAAAATGATTTTTGTGTAAGCAATAAATTATTGTTTATTTTATTTTTTCTTAACTGTTTACACTTGTTCGTATTTTGCAAGTATTTTAAAAATCCTTGGACATGCGTTGACTGAGACGTTCTGAATGAGACAAAGCTCGTAAGATAAAAAACATTTCAACTTAGTTGCGAGTTGAAGACGACGACATATAACGTCCATTCTATGTGCCTTAGCCATTAGTCTTGAAAAAGCCGTAGGCTGTGAGCATGTAAATCGTAAAATGATTGAAAATTATTTTGACCAAGTGGTGTTCTTATTTTGAAATGTCGTATTTTTATAAACCGCCGGGCAAATTTTCGTACCTTTGTATTAAAAAAGTAAGTATGTAAAATTTGGACCGAATCCAGTAACATTTTATGGACCCGGAAACGACTTCAAATATTCAACAAGTGAAAATGGGCAAAGCATACATTTTTATATATTTGTCACTTTTTGATGGCGTCTATCATTATTTTCTTAAAGAAATACTGAAAGAAAAAATGTATTGTAGTTTTATTCTTTCTTACATTATTCAATATTATATATGGTATTCAATATTATATTGTTGAAAAAATATAAATAAAAAAGTTTTAAGATTGTTTCGTTGGAATATGATTTATGTGCTGATAACACTCACCTTTAATATGAAGTATTGGATCTCTCCAAATTACTGGAATATCAAATTCGATGGCGTTTCCGTTTTTTTCCACTTATTAAAATTATAAATGCACGTTGTACACACTATTAATGGTGGCCAAGTCTTACCACATATAACACTTAAAGAAAAATGTGTTCCATACAATTTAATTATTTCAATAGTTTCACTACGGCGACTTCGCATAATTGTACATTTCCCACACATAACAAAAGTAATTAAACTTGTTACAAGCCTACATCTTAGATATTTTAATATAACTGATTAGAGACAAGCGTGTCAAAAACTTCAAAGTTAATACTGACTTTAATATTTTTTTTTGTGTTTGTATATATCGCAAGACATAGTTGTTTCGATCGGGAATGCCAAATGGTATTTTGATACAATTTATAAGCTTTTATAATAACACAGAAATAAGTTAGTATATTTGGGTAAATTAAAAGTTGTGGGCTGATTTTAATGTTTTTCTTATAATTTTCTTCAACGGTTATTTTGAATACTGTATTTCGTAAAAAATATCGCTTTTCACCATCGCAAGCAAAAGACATATGGCTATGAAGAGGTTAAGTAACTGTTATTTATACTGTAGTTTTTGAAATCAGCGCACCTGTCACCACTTTCATGACAAAATTTTGTAAAAAAAAAAAAAACATAAGTTGGCAATATTTATATCTATTTCTACCTGTTCGAGGCATAACAATAAAATATGTTTAAAAAACAACAATTTCGAAATTTTGCTAAAAAAAAAGTATTTTATTTTTCTTTTGCCAAAAAAAAAAAAAAAAGTTATTTTTAACCCGACTATTAATGTTTCTTCTTATTTTTTGGCATTTTTTATTAACAAAAATTATGCGTCGTTTCTTTATTTTTCTTGACAGATAAGTTGATGGTACATGTTGTAAGGTAAAACATTCGTTTACATTTGCAACATCTTACATACTTTGTACGTAATGGTAAAAAGGCTATTATTATGCAGATTTTCGTGGAACCAATTGATCGAATAAAACGAGTCTGAATGTATCTAACTTTACTGTCATTAAGTTTATGCAAAAATGCAAACGAATATATCTATATTAAATAATTGTTTACATCTTTTAATAGAACCTAATAACAAAGTTTTAATGACTAAGATAACGTGTAAACCAGAGATTAGCAATGAATACTGAAAAAGTGAGTATACTGATAAATTCTTATATTCATACGCATTCATACTTATTGCAATGGCTACTCGTACGCATTTATACACGAAAGCTAGAAGTTCTCATCATACTCATACTTATCAACATTTATGACGCAATTAATTCATACTCCTCAGAACTCATTGTGTATAGATGATGCAATTATTAATATAATAAAAGAATAGTTTTATAATTTTTATAAAGCTAGTACCAAAATTATAAGTATTTTTGTCAGTTAGCAGTATTAAAATTTACGATTAGAAAAATTTGTTTTGAATATAATACAATTTCAAGTCAATACAATGTTTTTAGATTACTATCTAAAAAAATTTAAAACTGTAGTTAATCTATTTGGCACGCATTATAATATTGAAAATTTACTGAACACTGAAATCTTTTTTTTTTTTTTTTTGTTACTATATCTTTGACGAATTTTTTTTTTAAGACTTTCCGAAACTGAAATATTTTTAAAATTCATCGAAAAAACTACGATTTTCTGATTTTTGATTGTTATTCCTCTTTTAAACAATATTGCTTGTTTACTTGATGAGTACTACTCGAATCACTTATTAGTATTATGAGCATTTTCTGACGAATAAATGAATGCTATAAGTATGAATACAACTCGTTTCTATTTATCATGTCGTATTAAATAAGGTGCTTATTGTAGATCTGCATACAACAATTTTAACAACAATAAGAACAGTAATTTTTTTTTATTTTTTCGTGTTCGTTTTCCGTTCGAATGTGTCAACGACAGCTGATAAAACATAGGGTTGCCAGACGTTTTGTTTTATCAGTAAATGCACTGCCTTTTGCTTAATTTTTGATTTCTAATGAACGATATCGAGTTTACGATCGCGTGTGATCTCGTAAAAGTTCTTCGATAATAAAATAGCTATCGTAAGCAAATAAAATATGTTTTATTAATAGCAAATTCAACGAAAAGATGTGGAAAATTAATGTTTTATTTATTTTTAATTTAAAATACAATTAATATTACATTTTTAGGATAAATTTAAAAAGTATTAAATTACAAAAATTTCTTCCGATTCCGATGAACACAACTAAATAAGTAATTTTTAATTCATACTCTATTCAATACAACGTTATAATTAATTTATAAAAGTATAAACCCTTATTAAAAATCATAGTGTTCTCTTTGCTTTTGTTTAATTACCTCAACATATGTTACGAATTTTTTATTAATATGATAAAGTAACACAATAAGCTTGAAATTTCGATGATAGCAATCGAATGCGGTGATTAGCTTACTCGACACGTATCGAAATGTTATTTGACACGATAGTACACTCGATATCATATGCGGTGATAAGACCCCAACGTTTTCCATTGATATAAAATATCTTTTGCATTATATATGGAACTGTCAGCTAACATTAATAATTTTTTAAGAACTAAATAAAAAGATGATTATTTAAAATTAGATAAGATAACAAGTTCATTTGCAGTGTTAGAAAAAGTAATCTAATAGTTATTTACCTAATAGGTTTTAATAGATTTTGGTTGTTTGTCTCATGTTTTTTACTATGCATTTAAATATCTATAAGGTTATTAAAAAATAATTCTGAAAAAATTATGATTTTAGCTTTGCACAGAAATACAAACTTTATGTATTTTGTTTTTGAAGCTGATTATATAAAATTAGATAAGATAACAAGTTTAATTGTAGTGTTAAAAAAAGTAATCTAATAGTTTCGGAACATTAAAATATATTTAAATAGTAAAACTAAAGCCATAAGCTTGTCAACAAGGATACATGTTAAATGAACAAGGATATCTTCAGAAACATTAGGCAAGTTGGTTAATAGTACACCGAAACGACTTCGGCTTTATTATTCTTTATTTTGTCGTGTGCGAAATATTCTTTGATTTATAAAAAATCCATAAAAAATATTTTTTTCTATGTTGTATATATCAAAAATGATTTTTATTTTTCAGATGCGTTACTATTTTATATTTAAAATGAATTTTGGAAATAATTTAAGTGGCTTTTAATTCTTAGCAAAATTATGTGCCGATGTGCACAATATAAATTTTATTTAAATCGGTCGGTTAAATTCTTACTAACACGTGGAAAGAAAAAACATTTTTATGTGTAGTTACACATAAAAAACAAAAGAAAATAAAGTGGTTGTCAGCTTATTTGATGCAAGCAAAACTGAAAACTTAAATGAGCATAACTCAAAAAGTAAGCGGAATATTAACATGAAACAAAAACCACTTTATTGGCATGATGTGATCTTTAAAGTCTATTGTTTTTTTAAAATTCTCTTTTTCACTATTAAAAAAAAAACGATAATCAAAAAGACTTTTTTTGAATCATTCAGCTTATTTGATGCAAGAATTATAACTGTAGTTACCGTTATATTTTAATTTACTTTATTTGCTGTCATCTTCTACGACGTTTTTTATATTTTAAGTTAATTTTTCGTAGAGTTTGAATATGGGTCGACGCACAACAATAGAACAGTGAAAGTTGGTTATTCACCGCTATAAAACTGGACAAACTCAGCGAAAAAAAGCAGATATATGGAATTTATCTTCAACAGTATAGCACATAATAGAGCGCTATTCAAAAAAGAACAGAATTGAAAATAAAGGTAAAAATGCTCCTAACAAGAACTTTTACCAAGGCTGTTGTGGATCAAAAAGGTTACCATACTAAATATTGACAACATTTTAGGCAAAAACCATTATAAATTTTAATTCACAATTTCTTGCATCAAATAAGCTGCTTCATTTGAAACTGTACGTTTTTATTGTTTTTCTTATTCTCTCTTATGTTAATATTAAATATGAAATAAATGATTTAGTAGTTCTAAAATAAGAACCATTTCTAATTAACTGGCCTTTAAAATTTTTCAAAAACAGAGGCAATTTAGGAGTTACAGGAATTTTAATATTCCATCAAATAAGCTGACAACCACTATATGAATGTGTGTATGTATATTTTTTTATTTGTCATATAAAAGCATATACTTTTTTAATTTTTTAAAAATAAATTTTTTTTGAAAAAAATTATTTTATATTTTTAGGCTTATGTATGAAAAATTTGAAATGAAATGTATTTAAAACTAATTTTAAATTTTATACAAAAAAATATGTTGAATGCTAGAATGCGGCTGATAGTGTCAGCCGCTACGTCCACTAATATTCATTAAAAATTTCTACTTTATTTTGTCGCATAGCCATTGTAGACTTGCAAGTACCTTCTTAAGAGTGCCCTGCTATTTATACTTATGAATCAACTTTATTGTTAGTATGAGTAAATCAGAGTAGTTAAATTTAAATGATGTGTACTCACTTATACGCTCATCAGTGAGTATGAGTAGCGAAAAAGCGATTCATTGTTGATCTCTGGTATAAACTAGTTATTTTATCAATGAAGTATAATATTCTAAGGTATTAAACAAATTTCATACCTGATGCAAAACGAGCCAATCCATTGTGATACATATAAACACGTAGTGGATTTATAGATGTAACTAAGACATATAAACGGAGATCAAATTTACTCCCATTTATTAACAGTGGCCTTTCAATATACTTTTGGACAATTAATGGTTTTCTCTTTGGAATTTGAGCCCATCTATCTACAACTCGTATCCCGGTGCCTCGTGCACTTGCTGGAGGTTTAATGATCCATTTAACATTCCTTTGTGCGTATTTCGGCCAATTTTTGCGCAATTGTTTTAAATCGTTTGGTATAATATATGTCCTATTGAGAATTTATTTAGCATATCCGTTATAAAATAAAAAAGCAGTAACTTTTAAATTACCTGGGCATAAATCCAAAATCTTTTTTTCCATGCTTTGCCATCAGTTTAACCAAATTCTTCCAACATGAATCTTTTCGTCCAATTTTAAATGATCCCGGTAAGTGATTAATTTTTTGATATGGCCGTATCGTCTTAAAACATGGTGACTTCATATGCTTTCCCCAAACACCCATCCAGTCGTTTGTTTCTAAAAAATAATATGTATATTAAATTTATTTAAAGAATAGATTTCGGACATACTTTTTAGTAAGCGCATTCCACTATTAGCTAAAATTGTCCGCACTACTCGTGGCATAACGTTTGTAACTCTCCATTTGAGTATTCGATATAAATCAACTGGAACCTCAGGACCCTTCTTAGTACTTGAAGAAAATGCTAGGTATGGTGGTACATTTGGAAATAAACTAGGTACTAAAAGAGCATCAGGATTATCTAAGCTATCAGATTCACTAAATACCGAAGATTCTACCGACAGTGTGGTAGAAAGTACATCCATTGAATGAGTTAATTTGTAAGCATATGACCTATAGCCTTCTTCAGAATCAGATGAGATATCTGAATCTGTACCGCTACCAAAATCTGAAACTTTATCATATATGAATTATAAATTCTTTTTTATTTCAGTCATTATACATACGGTCATCGAAATCGGCATCATTGTCATCGTCGCTGTTATCACATTCTTTTAAATCTTTAATTTTATTGCAAGTCGTTTGCTTGTTTATATCACATTCATTTTTGCTTGAATCACTAACAGGAATCATAGAACTAAGTACTCGCACTTGATTTGCATTGACTTTATTTTCGGACGTTGAGACATCAGAATCTTTACTTTTATTTTCGATCTTAGTTTCATTGTGGATTTTTAATTTAGACCGATAAAGTTTCACATTCGATGTTGACAAACGTGACAGTCGTGGACTCTGTATGTTATAAATTAAAACGCGGCGATTTTTTGGTGGAGGTGATGATTTTTTCACTGTTATACCTTTTAAAGAGATAAAAAAAGTTCATATTAAATTTCATAAGTACACAAAACTTTAAATAGCAAATTCATTTGCATTCATTTAAATTTTTACGTGTGAATCTCGCGTTCTAAATTGACCAAATTTAAAATCAATTACAATTTCAATAACCAATAAAAATAAAGTGCCAAAAATGCTGAACCGATTTTCTTGAAAATTTTAAAGTATCTCTCTGTATGTCTGGAAGGAACTATAGGCTATATAATTTTCATAAATTCCTACTGGGCGCTACCACGCCCATACAAAGCGTATATTTTTTGTCTATATGGTAAGATGGTAACAGCAAGATTTTCTAAATTTGGCCAAATAGATTCAGTCAATGCAAATCATCAGTCAAAAAGTGGGCGGGATTAGACAAGTGGGCGTAGTAACTCCCATACAAAGTAAATATTGATTTTAGTATATCTTGATAACGGTTGAAGCAAAAGCTTCTGAAAATGGTCTGAATGACTTTTTTATAGTTAATACAACTCATAAGGTAAAAAATTGGCGGAATTGGACAAGGCATGGACCTCCCATATAGAGTAAATATTAATTTTTCTATGTCATGAAAACGGAAATAGTAAAAGTTTCTAAATTTGGTTCAAATAACGTCGTGAACAATACACATCATGTGTCAGTAACTGGGCGAGATTGAATAAGTGAGAACACCTTACATTCATACTAAATCTTGATTTTATATAGTGTTACGAATTTAAGGTTGGGCATCACAGCACTTATTACATCGCTAAAATAAATAAACAAAAGCTGCAAGAACAACTATACATGTTGTTTACAAACATCAACAACCATTAGCAGAGATAAAGTAAATAAAAATAACACTGCAACAACAATAATTAAGCAGCAAAGAAAACAAGTAACAGACAATAAACAAGGAACAACAAATACTAAGAGCTGAAAGAGGTAGATGTTTACATACGCATGGCTACAAAAGAACTAAAAGAAAATTAAAAGAAAGAAATAGAATCTACCTGAAATATCGAGAGGTTCGAGAGCTTTCGATGTGTTGTTTACTCAGCCATATAAAAAGCACATCGATGCGAACAGCAGTTAGTTTATGTGTCGTAAACTCAGCGAGTGGAGTTTAAACAAAGTAAAATCAGCGAGTGCAGTTTGTGTGAAGAGAGTTTATAAGGAGTAAACTCGTGAAGTGAATCGTGAAGTAAAAAACCAATTTAGTTGGAGCTAACTCAGTAAACAGAGTTAAGTGTGGATAACTTCTGATTCAAAAGGTTGTGATCGAACCTACGATCGGGTTGGAAGATCTTTAGGAAGAAAGATCTGTCGAGTAATTGCTGTTGTTTGCAAAGTTGTAAACAGACGGAGTAATTAAGAATAAAAATTGTTATTGCTTGTAAAAAGATTACAAGCACTGGTACATAAAACTGTGTTAAATAAAAGATTTTTTTTAATTCAAAACCAAACACAACATTTATTTTATTTTAACTACAATCTACGAACTCATAAAAACACGTTTTTAAAAAAGTAAAAACGTAACAATATGTACAGAAAGATGGCTAATAATGTTTCGTTATCTATCCACACCACCCAAAAGAGTGTATTACATAAGGCACACCGGATAAAAGCCGTCTATATACGTATACTATTATACTATATAATAATTAATGTGTGTTTATTTGAAGAATGTATACAGATAAAAATCAGAACCTACAGTGTCTTTCTGGAAGGAACAAATGATTGGATTTTGAACGGAAGGAGGCAAAATAGGAAAAAAGAGTGAAAAATATATCTAAGATAGTATTTATGATAATAATTAAGATGGACGTAGCGAAGCACACCGGTTATTAACTAGTAAACTATAATAATTGACTTTGTGTAGAGCTATATTCTATACGTGCCTATTTGCCTTAAATTGTTTATTTACTATTGTTTTTTTTTTTTAATTATTATTAAATTGACGTTTTTTATTTGTTTTAAGTAATAAAACCTCTTTTTTAACAGACTCGGTTATAGTTAGTTAGTTACGACGGGTAGCCAGACACTGGTTTAGCTGCCCTAATTTTAAAAGATTCGGACATTGGTACAAGTAGTGCTCGTCAGTCTCCTCCTCTTCCTCATCCTGACAACTCCTACAGTGGTCAATTAACGGCAAATCCAATCTTCTAGCGTGCGGATTAGCCACCCAGGATTCGGAGTCTATATCTCGGCATCCCTATAATAGACTCTGAACGAGCCCGATCGTACAGGGTCCAGATATGTCTCGGTACAGAGCAAGTGGGTTCATTATCCCATCTTATCTGTGTCTGTCTTGTCCAACATGTATCGCAGAACCAGAAGTCTGCAAGAGGAAAGTGGCATCCCAAACAAGTGGTCATTATCGAGGAGAGAGCCCTCTCACTAGTCCATCTGCCACACAGTTACCACGGGTGTCAGAGTGACTCCATACCCAGATATTCTGAAGGTCTGAATGTCTCGCCATCTCGTTCAGAGATGCCCGGCATTCACACACCCGTCACGATGTCGATTAGACACCGGAGAGCGCCCTAATTGCAGCCTGACTGTCCGTACAGATCCGGATATCAACATCTTATACCCTATAGTACACCAACCAGTCGGTTATAGTTACACATAAACAAAAATCTCAGTTTCGTATTTTGACTATAAATTTTTAAAAGCAATTACACAACAAATAAAATTACAAAACAAAAACCAACCAGTTTAAAGTATCGTACGATGGTAAAATCCCGGGAGACGAAACCTCGACATGCCGACTATCGAGTCACTAATTTTCAAGATCGAAAGCGAACTCGCGTTTATTGTATTGTTCGTGGAATTTCAACACGGAAGGAGCAACATGCACAAATTATAATAGCTATTGTTCGTTATCATATATCAAAAAGGCGTCAAAAATACGCTTGAATAAAGTATTAAAACAAATGAATCTTAAAAAATACCCCTGTGTGCCGCTGTGGTATGGTAGGTAAGACACCCGCCTACCAATCAGAAGGTCCTCGATTCAATACGAGGCCAGACCATCTGAAACAAGAAAAAAAATTCAACAGAGGTATCACCTCATAACATTAGCTAGTAACTGGTTATGAGTATTACTGCTATTGAAAACTTCTCTAATGCATTTGCCGTTAGGAGCCGGCGTTAAACTGTAAGGGACAATGAGTCTAAAAATAAAATAGGGTGCAGTTCATTAACTTAGAGAAGTCCCCATGTTCCTTCACTGAATGTTATGGGAATTAATATATATATATATATATATATATATATATATATATATATATATATATATATATATATATATATTAATATATATATATATATATATACATATTAATATATATATATATATTATATATTTTATTATATATATATATATTAATATATATATATATATATATATATTAATATATACATATATATATATATATATATATATATATATATATATATATATTAATTCCCATAACATTCAATGAAGGAACATGGGGTCTTCTCTAAGTTAATGAACTGCACCCTATTTTATTTTATATTTATATATATTATATATATATATATATATATATATATATACATATATATATATATATTAATATATATATATATATATATATATATATATATATATATATATATATTAATATATATATATATATATTATTATATATATATATATATATATATATATATATATATATATATATTATATATATATATTAATATATATACATAGGACATATATATATATATATATATATATATATCATATCATTCATATATATATATATATATATAAAATATATATATATATATATAAATAAAAAATAAAATATATATATATATATATATATATATATATATATATATATATATATATAAAGCTCACACTTTTTTGGATTAGTTTTTTTTTAAAGGAACACAAAAAAGGGCAACAATGTACAATTTTTTTTCTCAAGAAAGAAATACGCATTAATTTTCCTTCATAATATCAGCAATGGGAACATGACGACGGTATGATGGAAACGGGCACACATCAGGCCGCACATCAGTCCCCCATCTACATGCCCTACGATGAACTGGACCTACCGGGCAGACGTATTTGTTAAGAGGACGTTGTACCACAACATTTACAAACTCGAAAGGTTCTTCGCTAAGAGAGCTGGTGACCTCTGGAACAATGAGCCAAGATGTAGGGTTTCAAGTTCCATCTGGCCGATTATTTCTAATCGAAGGACATCTTGCCTTCTCCCCATGAGTATATTAGAAGTAAGGGCTGGCTACAGACATCACTACAGGCCACTGCGGCATACATTCAATGACTATGAGAATTGATCCGAGCGCGGGGCTCTTCTGGACCTTCACTGCCTGCATCTTGTTGGATGTCTTCTCTCTTTCTTTCTTTCTGCTCTTTTTATCGATCTAACTCTTCCTCATTTTAATCCGAGTGATGCAACCATCGATTGTTATGGTGGTAATGCCATAAGAGTACAAATAAGAGAAATCCAACTCCTCACCGGTGATGGTTGCATCGGGTGTTTTTTAAAGTTACAAAATTTTAAATTATAATAAAACAAGGAAATATATTTTTTAATATCAATGAAACCGGCTTTGTTGGATAGAAAATTTTATGGTAATGTTTAAATATGATTTCGGCCAAGTGGCAGCCATGGCTGGCGGGTACAAGGCGCAAGCGCAATCTGCAATATAAATTTTCATAAACTTTTCGCAGCATATGCGGCCTTATTTCGCCAATAGCTCTTCGAATGTTGATTTCCAGGTGTACAATTGTCTCTGGATTATCGATGTAGACAAGTGTCTTTGCATAACCACCAAGAAAAAAAATCCAATGAGGTTAAATCACAGGATCTTGATGGCTAGTTAATTGGATCATTACGTGAAATTAATCTTTCATCAAAGGTGTTTTGGCTCCGTGCTGTTAGAATCACATGTTAGAAAGATTAATGCCAGCTAATTGAGGTACGAAAAAATGTTTAATCATGTCCATATAAAGCGTGTTTTTTATAGAGGTATGAACTTTAAGTTGACATTACTTTTCAAGATGGCAACGGTTTTAACAGTTGTCAAGTGATTTATTCTCAGTTTGGTTTGGCAATTCATCATGAATAGACTCACGCCCGGCGTAGATTCGTCGAATGGGCCCAAAACGAGATTACCGTTGTTCCCGATTTTCATAAGCGAATTTTGTTTAGCGATGAAGCGCACTTCTGGTTGAATGGCTACGTCAACAAACAAAACTTCCGCATTTGGAGTGAAGGTAATCCTCAAGTGTATGTGGAAACACCATTACATCCAGAAAAACTGACTGTTTGGTGCGCTTTATGGGCTGGTGGAATCATTGGTCCGTACTTTCTCAAAGACGATGGTGGCCAGAACGTTACAGTCAACGGTGATCGGTATAGAGCCATGATTACTAACTTTTTCATTCCTGAATTGAATAACCATGATGTCCAGGAGATGTGGTTTCAACAAGACGGCGCAACATGCCACACAGATTTATTGAAAGACATGTTTGGTGACCTGTGAATTGACCTCCACGATCTTGAGATTGGTCTATGCGGTAAAGCCACAAACGCTTGACTATTTGGAAGACAACATTCGCCGTGTTATTGCCGATATACGGCCACAAATGTTGGAAAAAGTCATCGAAAATTGGACTCCAGATTGGACTACATCCGCGCCAGCCGGAGTCCATTGACTCCGCAAGCACATAATGCGCACCACACAATAATTTTCTGCGAATGTAACGGTATTTCGATAAAAGCTTGTGCATTATCCTCACTCCAAATACGACAATTCATAGATCGAGAAAAAATTTAAATCTAAATCGAAGTACGTTTAAAAATATTGGGTTTTTTTTTTAGAGATTTATAACTTTAGAGTTGGCACCAACTGCTACTGGACAACCGATTTATTAACTGACAGTTGGTTTTTTTAGTTTGGTTTTACATTTCAATTGAAACAATGTGACTTCATTATATTTGCATTTTTTCTTTCAATTTCACATTAATTTGGCTGTCAAACTCAGAATTTTATGTCAGCAACGTCATAACAATTCCAACTAGAAATAGTTTGTTTCATAATACGAAGAAGGAGTTTGGTTGTGTTGAAGTTGGATTGACTCTCAGACGACCAAACTGATTTGACTTGAGAATAACAATAGGGACAATAGTTTTAAATATTCTATTGATCAGGAAACAATTTTAATAAGCATATTCCCTTGGGCAGGAACTAATATAAGCCATTTACCAGTGTAGATATCAACTACCACAGGCCACGCATTTAAATTTGAAAAGGAAATTACGTTAAGGAAAACAAATTCGAGCTCGTGAACGCTTAGAATATCGATTATACAGTCAGTGCATAAAATTTCTTGCTAAACACAGTCATAGAAAACTAAGCGCTATAAAGAATCAAAAATTCTCATATCTTTTAGAGAATATGAAACTGGGGGACAAGCGGAAAATAAGTCGTTCCTTAAGATGTTAAGGTAGGTCGTACCAAAATTATCACCGATACCTATAAAGCTCAAATACATGCTGACTTTTAAAATTAAGCACAAACTGTAAATAAATTTAGGTAAACTTAACAAAAATATTTCATACCAGAATTTCAGAATATGCTACAAAATTCAATATAATTTCTGAAAATCAATTCGGCAGAACGTAGCACTACACATAAAATTTGACGTATTAAAATAATGTACAATAAAAGCCCAAGAAAATATACTGGTTACTGCCAATATACCCACATATCTTTGTAAGATTGCTTCGTAGTTCTTCGAAAATAGATCGTATGTTGGTGTCCCGGTAAACACAAGCCTGTCATCGTTAAGTCCACCGCTAAGGGTGTACTATAATTTTCTATACTGTGTTCTCCAACATTATATACGATCTATACTTCGGATTTCAATCCTCTCAAAAAAGTTGATACAGCCTATTATGCAGGTGATACAGCTCTCATAACGTCTAGTAAGTTCACTAAGACTCTTTTAGAGAAGATGAAGTTAAGCTTAAAATTTTGTAACAAATACTTTAAAAAGCGGAAAATAAAATTAAATAACACAAGCCATTATTTATCCGTTCCGTATGATTTACTAATCATAAAAACAGTTATTAACGTAGCAACTACATTTTGACAGTAATTAGATCAGTATTTCAGACGGAGTAATTTATCTTCGAGCAACATTGTATAAAAAGTTACATTATAAATCACCTAGTCTATTCTGACAGCTCGCGGGCACGTAAATTTAATACATACATACATATGTATATGTGTATAACATAGAAAATTATGAATTTGGAAAATTTTTGTGATATAATTGATGATGTTTGCAAAATCAGTTTTTAAAAAATTGTTTTGTTAAATTATAATTGGAACGAAGACATAAATTTGTCAACTTAAAAATATACGTATACAAATATTTATATAGAGGTACAATAAATTTACTTGCTGAAGTATCGTTAAGAGCTTTTAAGTGGATTGATACAATTTTAAATTAATTAAAAAACCTCTAAGATCGTATGAAAAAAGTATTTTAAAACATTATTTTATTTAAAAAATAATGATTTTAAAAATGCTATTTGAAAAGGTGTATGAAATTGGGTTTTGCATATGGTTAAGAGTTGTCACTCCTCACTGAACATAATTCAAACAGTTTGACACAATTAATATTGCAATTAAGTACTAATTACGAATTTATTAATTGTTCTCTTGTATGATAAACTGAGCCCAATTAAGGCCTTAATTGCGACAAATTCCTTAATTGCACAATTGTTTTATGTGTAAGTGATCATGGTATAACTTTAACTTATCTTAGCACTGTGCTTACCCTTTGTTTTTTCTGGTGTTGCCGGCAATTTTATATTTCTATGAAAAGAATCCTCGGTATCATCTATGAATTTTGTTTTAAGCGTTTTCTTCACATGCTCGTAGTTATTAATAGCATTCACATTTTCTTCGATCTCAAGTTTGTTGCTTTCTGCGAAATGGTTATCGTAATTACCTTTTTTTATCATATCGATAGAACTAATCCTTAATTTACGTTTACTTTTTTGCTGGTTTGTCTTATACAAAGAAGTATCTTTTGGGACTTCACAAATAGTGTGAATTTTATATACAGGAGTTTCTAATGATTTTACATCAAAATAATCACCCCCAGCACATCTATGCCTCTCTATATCATTTAATTCATACTTCCAGTTTTCATTATCATATTCCACATCGTTATTGTTGGAAGATTTTTCCTTTAGAATATAATTAACATAATTTACACGAAGGCCATTTTGCGTATTGTCGTTGTTGTCCACCTTCAAATTATTTTCGTCACTGGATATTAATTCACTTTTGGATATGAATTGGCTATCTACTGAATTAATGTTTTTGTTTGAAAATGGCATTTTTGAGGTTAATGGCAATTTTCTACCTCGTCCCGGCTTTTTAGATTGTTTAGGACTACTGCTATTTGGATAATAAAAGTAAGAATAATAATGATGATAATGTTCTTCACTCACTGTATTCAAATTTATTTTATTAGAGCTGAAAAATAATATAAAATTATGTTTTTAGAAAAATTTGAAAAGGAAAATTAAAATTAAACATAAGCATCTAAAAAATTCAGTGTACAAGGAAGTGTATGGATTTGAATATTAATGTTTTAACAAAAGCAAACGAACTAAAAGTTTAACTAAAATAATGAAAATGTAGCAACAAAATTAAACTGTATAAATATGTATGTAATTCAGTGTGATGTATACAACAATGTATATCTAAATAATAATACTAAAAAAAAGTTTTTGAAATTGATAAAATTTAAATTCAAATATTACTGTTGGAATTGTAGATATTCTGTTGCTGGCAGTGATTGGCGGTATTCTTCGTTAAATCTTTTGCCATTATTTTTATAGTTGCTATTGTAGTTATTGTTATTAAAGTTAAAATTGCGTTTATAAACAAAATTTGGATGAACACTTAATGGTGGTATACCATGCTTGTCGTAACCATCTTCATAAGAATGTTTCTTAGAATTTTGATGGTAATGATTGTGATCTTTATGATTATGGCGATGCTCACGATTATGTAGGCGGTATCGGTGATTTTGTTGCATTTGCTGATATTCTCCCTCATTGAAGTAATAATGATCATATTTATTTTTATGGGTATTAGATTTAGGGGTTGGAGATCTTGAAAGTAAATTTATCTCATCGTTCCTTCTAAAGTCAGCTTCGTATTCAACTAGTGCTTCGTCAAATTGTTCTAATTCGTTTTGAAATCGTTTTTGCTTCTTAGAATCATATGCACTATCACCAAACTTCAATATTTGCGTAGGTTGAAATGATCGATAATTTGTATATTTTCTTCCATTGACAACATAATAAAATTTACCGCTTTCTTGAAATTCCCCATCATATTGAAGTTTTTCGCTGTCTATTTTGTATTTTGAATACATATCACTTTTTTCATTGAATTTAATTTATTTTTAAAATACGAAAACAAGTTGAATCTACGGATCAACAAATCAGCTTATCTATGGAATGATAATAGTGATTAAAATAATTACTTATTTTATAAAATCTTTAACGCAGAATTAATATTTAATACATACAAAACTTAAGAGAAAAAATATAACATAAATGTGTATATACACTATAGGAATCAATAAAACAGTTTTGGTGAAACAATAACAAACAACATTTTATATACATACTCGTAGTACGATGTGCAAATGCAAATATTTTAAATAACTTTGTATAAATATAAAAAACATAAAATATTAATTAAAAATGACAAAGTGAATAAAAAAAAAAAAATAATATTTGGGACGAAACTGAAGTGTTTTTTTATTGTACAATGTATTTTATCAAATACACAACGTACTTATCGACCATGTTTGAAAAAAAAAATTTTAATGGTTGTGAATTCAAATTCGTTAATTTCATTTTATCATGTACTGAAATTCGCGCGTTGCGTTTAACAAGAATATGGGTAAACTGTGGCGGTATATATACCTAATTACCTACAGCGTGGAAGGTTCCGGAAATATCGGCCCTCTTCAATTTCATATCCATTAATTCAAATGTAACGTAAAGATGGTCGATTTGGCATATTTCGGTCGGTCGGTGACATATTTCTACTAAATATACCAAAATTTTTGGATTTTTTTATTTTCGTAACACTGCCGCCCACTTAAACTTGTCCGTCCCAAACAGGCCCAACATCTCTCTTCCCATAGCTCGCAAGTCGCTCTAGATGTAATACTTTCATTTTTGATCGCGGGCTATTGTGCTTCTGTATTTTATATACTACATCGTTTAACCTCTTGACTACTGTATATGGTCCATCTCAGTTAGTTTGAAACTTGGGAGATAATCCTTTCTTCCGCTGTTGGTTGTAGAGTAGAACCAGTTGTACCTCATGGAAGCTCTCCGTATTTACTGCACGATCACATCTGGCTTTCATTCTATCACTATTTTAATTCGTGAACGCACCAACTCGTGAAGCTCGTTGAAGCTTTCCTGTCTTTCAGCGTAAGTGGCATTCCTCTCTGTGGTAGGCTTAACTACAAACTCTATGTCACCAGGTAGTTTTATTTCAGTCCCGAAAATAATCTTGGTTGGTGATCTAGATGTTGAGTCATGGACAACTGATCAGTACGCCAGTAGAAACCTCAGTAGGTGTTCGTCCCAATCTTACTGATGATTGCTCACTACTTTTCGCAAGTACTCCTCCAGAGTTAGATTAAATCGTTCTAACATTCCATCGGTCTGCGGGTGAAGCGGCGTCGTTCGAGTGTTCTTAATACCGTATATCTCCACACATTTATTTGAATATGGCAGACTCGAAATTACTACTTTGATCGGAATGTAGCTCTATTGGAACCCCATAGCGGCATACCCAGTTGTTCACAAAAACATTTACAATTGTGTTTGCCTCTTGATTGGGTATGGCATATACTTCCGGTCATTTGCTGAAGTAATCCATCACGACGAGAACATAACAATTTTCGGCATCACTCACAGGAAAAGGGCCTGCTACGTCCATTGCTATCCGCGCGAATAGTGCGTTGAATGTTGATGTACTTATGGTAATGTTTTATACATTCTAGCACTGCCAGTAGCTCACGTCGAGTCGCACAATAATTCCGTTCAGGCTTTGACAGCGTGTGGCTATAGACTTTCTCCGTCTAATTGACCACTTGCGAAATAATATCACCAATACCATATCCACTGGCATCACTATCAAGGATGAATTTTTCACCAGGGACTGGATACGCCAAAACCGGTGCCACACACAATAGGTATTTTAGTGTCTAGAACGCCTTTTCTTGTGACTCTCCCCAATGATACGTCTAAGACTTCTTTGTGAGCTCTTGAAGGCTTGCTGCCACGCTGGCAAAATTAGGCACGAAGCGTCTGTAATATGTGCAGAGTCCCAAAAAGCTACGTAATTCATGAAGATTTTTGGGGCGAGGCCAGTCCTTTACTGCTCGTATTTTATCTTCATCTGTTGAAATACCATTTGCTGTAACTAGATGCCACAAATATTTTACCTGTTTTTGGAACAATGAACACTTATTTATGCTTAATTTTAGACCATCCTTCGATATTCGTTGCAAAACTTCTGTCAGATTTTTGAGGTGTTCGTCAAAAGTTCTGCCCATCACTATTATGTCGTCGAGGTTAACCAAACAAGTCTTCCAATATAATACGCGCTCCATAAGCCGCTCGAATGTGACCAGCGCATTGCAGAGCCCAAATGGCATAGCTTTAAACCATAAGCCACCGTTGGCACTGAAAGCAGTTTTCTCCTTATCCTTGTCTGCGATCTCTACCTGCAGATCCAATGTAGAGAACTACTTTGTTCCAGCTAACGTGTTGAGCGTATCGTCAATTCTTGGTAGCGGGTAGCTGTTCTTTTGACTGACATCATTCAGCTTTCTGAAGTCTACGCAGAATCTTGTATTACCGTCTTTCTTTTTAACTAAGAATACGGGTGAGTTCCAAGGACTCGATGATAGTTCAACTTCTCCATTTCATTGACCAGCTTCTAACCTCATTACGCTTCGCCAGAGGTATACTTCTGAGTGCCTGTTTTATCCGTCTCGCTTCGCCAGTATTAATTTCATGTTTGACTATAGCTGTTTTACCTTGACTATTTTTCATGGCGAATACGCAGGTGTACTTCATTAGCAGTTTTTTGGCTTTATTTCGTTCTGAAGCTGCTAGATCTGCTACATTTTTGTCAAATACCTGATGGGCCTTGGCTGATATATTGGCAGGTTCCGGCAATTGTTTGCTCTTTATTACCGCCTCTACAGAGCACATTGTGTTACCTCGGAGTTTTCACAAATGAATTGTTCGTGGCCTGATAGATTAAGCACTCTCACCGGGACTATTCCTTCTTTGTTGGATTTAACAAGGGCCTTTGCTGACAACAAGTCCGTCTTAATGTCGGCTGACACTACTACCCACAAGCAGTTGTTCTCACAATCTCCCTTAATAAGCGCCCATATCAATGATTCAGTCTGAGGTGGTAATTTTTGTCGTTTGACAACAAGTAACCTTCTGTTGTGCACTTGATGCTAGTATCCCACGGCAAGAGGTATATCTACATTATGCCAACCCATTATCTTTTGCCCCATATTCGAATTGATGGAATGGACTATCATAAAATCATCACCAATGATAACCTCGTCTACAACGGCAAAAATAAAAACATGGCTTATACTGATGTCGGCTCTATATACCTTCACCTCTATTTTTCCGTAGACGGTGGCAGACTCTCCAGTAGCTGTTCGTAGTCTGATATTATTGAGTACCTCACACTTTCTCTTCACTATATCAGGTCTGATGATAGACTGCGTCGCACAAGTGTCAATAGTGAAGGTGTATTGTCTGCCATTAATGTACTTGCACGCTGTAAGGTTGCTGTTATTTACCTGCATCACTGATATGGAGATTGTGGGGCCCTCGTTTGTGGAAGCTAGTTCTTGCCCCTCAGTGCAAGCTCGTTTTAGATTAACGGGGTATCTTTTGTTGTTTGATGGTAGTTGGCCTGTTTATTATTCACGATGGTGAGCCGGATCTTGACCTTTTGCGTGGCGCTTTACAGTTTCTCTGGAAGTGGCCGCTCTTTCCATAGCTGAAACATTTTAATTTTGATTTCTGCTCAGCTAGAAGCCTCTTGACCACCTCATATATTTTGTTGATTTAATTTTCCTTCTCTGCCACAACTTCCATATTACGTATCTTGTGTATTTGTGACTGTGACATCGCGCGATTAGTCTCCTGCGCTAGTGCGAAAGCCACGGTGTCTGCAAAGATTATTCTTTGTGTAGCACACACAGCTAGCTTAACATGCCGTTAACGAAGACTTCGGTCTTGACATGGTCTACTAGTGAGTAATTTTCCCCTGGATAGGAAAGATGCACCAACTTTTCGACTTCCATTGCAAAGGCTTGAGGTGACTTATTAACCTTATGCGTTCGGCACCTTAACTCCATGCGGTACAAATTGTGTTTGTGCTCGTCGCCAAATTTACGCCATAGCGCTACCATTAAGTCGTTGTAGTTGTTTCTACAGCTGACTGGCGTGGTTTTAAAATTTCTGTTGCAGCACCTTTAAACGCCAAAATTAGTTCTAGAGTCTTCTCTTAATCGTCCCATTCGTTTCTACCGGCAACTGTCTCGAATTGGAATTTAAATACGGATAAGGGTGAGCTACCATCAAAGCAAGGTGTTTTTATTCTGCTGGAAACTTCTGATATAATAGGCACTGGTTTCGGTTGCTGGCGCACTGTAGACTGTCGATTTTCTCTTCTATTACATAAAATTTCTCATCAAGTCTTTTCTAGAGTGACAACACTCTTGTGTCGACGACATCAATTATTTTTTTCCATCTCATATATTTCTTGCAGCTACTCTGTTGCTGCACGACGCCTCTTCAAATTTCTTTTCAATATTTGCCAGAATTCTCGTTTTCGGCTCTAGAAGTTTCCTGTACCTGAGCTAACAGCTCTTCAGCTTATCAGCTTTAGAAATTTTTTGTGCATTCGCCACAGCATTAATTTTTTTCATAAGCTTTTCATTATCAGCTCTAGAAGTTTCACGCACCTCTGCCAAAATCTTTTGATTCTCAGCTCTAGAAGTTTCATGTACAGTAACCAATACCTGCATTTTTTCCATTATAATGACTAGCACTTATCTCAGGATCATCAAATTCGTGAGTATCGATGTCTATACCGCGCCTCTGAAATTTATCTAACAGCTCTAATTTATTTAATTACCGTTTAAGCCTGTCCACTTTTAAATCTTGGAATTTTATTTTACTCCGTGTTTTTATTCAATTTTTTTTAATCTTACTTTTCTAATTTTTATTTATTTTATTTTATATCGTAATACCACTTCTGACACCAAAGTTACGTTTTAACCTTTTTAAAACGTTTGAGTTCGTTTAAATTACCTTGAAATAAAATAAACACCGCTTTATTTTGTTGTTTTACAGTTTTTATTTTCTCCACTCTAACTTTTATACTTTTTGTCTTAATATAACACTTAGTATTAGCTTATACGACACTTTTATTTCAGCTTTAATACAACTTTATCTTACGACAGCAAAACGATAACTAACTGACTTGTAGGTAAAGAAGCCTTTATATACCTAATTGCCTACAGCTTGGAAGGTTCTGGAAATATCGACCATCTTCTATTTTCATATCCTTTAATTCAAATGTAACGCAAAGATGGTCGATTTGGCAGTGCTGCCAAATTGATAAAATTACACAAAATATACCAATATCTCACATTACAGTTTTAAAACCCTGATGTGTTGTATTTTTATATACTTTTAATTAAAGTTAATTTTTCCGATAAGTTTCTAAGTATATTCTTAGTTCAGTATACTGTAAATCATAATTTAGAGATCTGGTATATGTAGGTCTGCCATTTTAAAAGAAGAGTCAGTAACTCAGTAAAAATCGGTGACAATATCGCAGCTAATGTGTATAATAAAATGCTAAAGAAAAATTTTAAGAAATCTGCCGAATAATGAAACTGTGATCGATTCTGTTCTAACGGGATGGGACATCAATCCTGAATACACATTACGCATTATAACTGTAATTTTTTGAGTACAATAAAACCCAAATATGGTAAACTTTGTCGGGCTGATCAAATTTTAACTCTACTGATAAAATATCATCAGTTCGGGACACTAAAATATATTTAATGTGTGTGAAGATAAGTTCGAATTTAAAAAGCCAAGACAATAGCCATACTTTTTTAACATGCTCAAATTTTGCGTTAACAGAGTACTGTTAAGAGATTTACAGTGACTACAATAAAAATTTAAAATATCTTCAGAGGATAAGTGATTATTTCGGGAAAATATTAAGCTGCTCCCATATACCACTATATACACATGCTAGCCAAAAGGGTCCTGAACGGAGAAAATGGAATTTTAAAAAATCGCCTTTTGAAAAATCTGAAAATTCTTAGGAGATGTGTGGCGGGCGAAAACCCTTCTACTGAGCCCTCCTAGAGGGTGCCTGCTGGTAATAAACGTACAAGGCATCTTGTGATGCTGGGTTTAGTTAAAATCCTTAGGTGGTGCCAGAACCTAACTCCTTATAGTTCGTGCTTTGGAGCTCGCTTCTTGATTATGGTGGAAGGTGGAGGGCTGGATCACGGTGTTATGCGACCCATGCCAAGGATCAACCTGGCCAGAGGCCCTCCTTTTTCCTGGAATTGGAAAAGAAATAGTTTGGTCGCGAATGGAATTTTACCGATACCTGGTCACCTCGGTGAATAAGTATGACCTTGCCAGGTTAGAGGGGGCTATGACCTGGTAGACATATATTCCTCCACATTCGTGGGATCAAAAATTAATTCTTTAAAATCAAATAATATAAACAATGAACGTAACGTAAATATTTTGCAGACTGCCTGTGATACGAAACCCAACCCAAAGCTTCTTGGCTTTGCTTCAATGGCCAACCCTTCAGGGGGGCCTTCTGTTTCGAACAAGACATCCAACCCTCAAGGGGGTCTTCTTCGAACAAATTGCCTAACCCTCAAGGGGGGTCTTCTTCGAACAAATTGCCTAACCCTCAAGGGAGGTTAAGTCTTTCTAGGGAAAGACCACCTCTTGTGGCCCAGCCCACCCCCGCGTTTCACCATCTTGCAGTAGTGTGCAAGGTGCTCCTTCGCAGAGTAGTGGAATTGCCAAGGTTAACCCAGGCAATAAAGCTACTGCTGTCAAAGGCCCTTCATTTCGACCAGAGTGGAACAGACGAGGCGGTACAGAAATCGGAGCCGCACCCCAAATTCTTCTCTAATTATATTATAGTTGACCGCATTGAAATTACAAAGTTGCAGTTATTAACCCATAAGAGTTATTGTCCGAGTTTGGTTTGTGCAGTCATTTTGCCTTTTAAAGCGTTTTCGACTTCAATGTTGCGTACAATAATTAATTTTCTGAGTTGGTTTTTCCTTTCATGCGTGGAAGATATACACAAATAAGAAAATAATTACTTTTTTTTATAAAATAATTCAAATGTATGATTTTTAAACGATCGAAAATATTTTGGTATAGTGTCCGAGTTTGGATTGGAGCCACTGTAAGTTTTGGTAATTTTTAAAACAGGTTAAAACAATAATAATAATAGTACTAAATAGAGGTATATGTGTACACTTCCATATTTTAGATAAATGCGATTATTTAAAATTCAATTTTCTCAAATCCGGTGATTTTACCAGACATACCACTATATGGGCTCTGTGCAGGACCCTTTTGGCCAGCATATGCATCTAATGGTATATGTGTATACTTCCATATTTTAAAGAATGCCCATTCATCCTCCCAAGAATTTTCCGTTTTTTCAGAGGCGATTTTTAAAATTAAATTTTCTCAAATTCGGTGATTTTCCAGACATACCACCATATGGACTCTATACAGGACCATTTTGGCCAGCATGTGCATATAGTGGTATATATAGGGTCCGACAAATAAATATATATATATATATATTTTTTTTTTTTTGAAAATGCTATAAAAAGAAACTACTGAATATTTTCTCAAATTCTTTTTTTATTTGAAAGTACAATCCTTCCGGTTAATATTGGTAAACAATTTCATTCAAATGGCTGCCTCGGCTGGCCATGCAGTAGCCTACATGAGCGGTCCAATTTTTAAGCACATTATCGATTGTGTATTTCACCAATGGTTTCACGAATATTGTCCTTTAAATCGTCAATTGCCTCTGGCTTGTTGGCGTAACACTTATCTTTGACGGCACCCCACAAATAATAGTCCAACGGTGTCAAATCGCAGCTCCGAGGTGGCCAAACGACATCAGCTCTGCGGCTGATAATGCGATCCTCAAAACAGGGCGCAAAACATCGAGTGTAGCTTCGGCCGTGTTGCACGTAGCGCCGTCCTGTTGAAACCATATGTTGCTAATATCCTCCTCTTCAATTTTTGTGAACAAAAATTCATTTAACATAGCCCGATAACGATCGCCATTAACTGTAACGGCCACTCCTTGTTCATTTTCGAAAAAAATGGCCCAATTATGCCTCTGGACCAAAATCCGTACCAAACAGTGACTCGTCTTGGGTGTATCGGCTTTTCAATATATGCGTGCGGGTTTTCTGTTCCCCAAATGCGACAATTTTGCTTGTTTACATACCCGCCAAGATCAAAATGAGCTTCATCTGAAAAGATGATTTTTGATTCTGCAACATTACCATGATTTTCAAAGTAATGTCGCAAGATTTCTCAGCGTTGTTCAAACGTATACACAACCATATTCGTTCAGCGGAAGGATAAAACTAATTATCTGTCAAATCAGACATAAGCTAAGTGTTACCATTCTCAAAATAAGCACTAGTTGAAAAAATGGCGGACCCTTTATGTATACTTCCATATTTTAGAGAAATGCCCACTCATCCTCCCAAGAATTTTCAGATTAAAAAAAAAACGATCTTTAAAATTCCATTTTCTCAAATCAGGTGAAGTTTCCAGACATACCACCATATAGACTCTTGTAGACCCCTTGGACAACCATATGTATATAGTGGTATATAGAAGCAGCTTCATATTTTCCCGAAATGTCCAGTTATCGTCTGAAGATATTTTACATTACTGTTAACTTCTTAACAGTACTCTGTTAACGTAAAATTTGAACATGTTAAAAAAGTATGGTTGGTGCCTTCGCTTTTCAAATTCGAATTTATCTTCACACACATCTCAAGTCGTCAACTAAATTCTGGAACGATGTAATATTCATTGAAAAGTCGAAATTTAATATATCTTGCTCTTATCGAAAACAAATGGCGTGGAGAAAACTCAAAATAATGGATAATGCCAACTTGCGATCAACTGTGAAGCATGGTGGAATATCACAAAGGGTTTGTGGTTGTATATCAGCTGCTGGAGTGGTAATTTATGGCGTTTTCTTTTCTGATGAAAATATAGCATTTTTTGCGCTTTTACCCTTTGTATGCTCTTTTCTTAAAAATAAGGCTACGTTTAAAAAAGTCGCATGTTCTTTTCTAAAAATTCAATTTTTAAAAACCTAAAATATTTTGTACTTCTCACCCTCAATAAAGTCACAGGGTGAGAATGTTGCACTATTGAACATATGACTCCACCTGCGTTATTTTGTTTTTGGAGCCAGCTGTTTTTGTTTGTTTGTTGTTGAATAAAATGTATGTATTTGTACGAATTTTTAACGTAAAAAGTGTATGTAAATATATAAAAATGGAAACAACTTCTGCGTTTATATGTTGTAACCAAATAAGTGAAGACTTGTTGGAGTCATCTGATGATGAAATCTTACAGGACGAGTGGGAAGAGCAGAATAAAACCGATATAGATTTACGTTTTAATGAGGATGATTTTATTTTAACTATATTTTACCTCAATTTAAGAAAAATTTGTGCCTTAGACGGGAAAGCGCAATGTATCTAAGATATTCGCTTTCTTATGTAGCAAGATCTTATCAAGGGGGAAGAAAACAATCAAAATAAGGCAAGAAAATAACGGCTGGTGAATAAGGTTATTATTCGTTGTGATGACAAAAAATAGGTAATTTTAGAAATGTGAAGTTAACATTTTAAAAATATTACTATTTAAAAATGCAAAATTTTTTTAGAATAGAAAACGCTATTAGTATTTTTGAAGCAATTTGTATAAATTTGTCTATCTAAGATTTTTAAAACAACATTTAAAAATAAAAAAAGTCGGATAAAATGGGTACTTAGAACACTAAGTTGTAGATCGATGGAAATTTAAAGCAATCCTCCCATGTTTGTCAGCTCTAGACTCTATAAAACCGTCTAAAGGTTTAACTTACCTATTGAATACCGAGCAAAAAAAATAGAGTTTACCCATAAAATAGAGTTTACCCATATCTATTAACACATATAAGAGGCTCAGTAATATTTTGGAAAATAAAATATATAGTGGTATTTAAAATAGGATATACTAAAACCATAAATAAAGTGTTTTTACGTATTCTGATTGTGAAATGCATCAAGAACTGTTTTATTGTGTTAAAAACCTAAATAGAAAAATTAAAGTATAAATATGGCGGAATGCCATCATCATAAAACAACAATACGCGGCGAATCTGGCTTAATGTGAGAATGAATATGCAAAAAAAAGTTTATCATTGTGCAAAAAAGTGCTCGGGAGTTGATCAATATTCTCGAGGAATGCTAGATGCTGGTGGTTTCATCAGTTTTATGTGTGATGACTGTGTCCAGTATCTTCATAATGTGGATATGGCTATTTGAGATGTGCAGAAGGATGTGAAAAAGAGCAGACAACACTTAGCTGAATATTAAGGCGAATTCAAGGCATTTAAAACAAAACGAAAACGAAATTAAAAAACTACTTGAGGCCATTGAAAAAAGATATGATGATAGTAGGGAGATCGGACGGTTATTATTCGACCGGTTTTAACCGGTTTTTTTGGTTTTGTCGGTTACAGTTTTTTCAAAATCTTCATTTATCGAATACCGAATAAGCCGGTTATTTTAATACAAATAACCAGTTAATTTCAATAAGTATAATTTTTATACAATTGTATTTTTTATTGAAAATATGCTCATCGTTTAACCATTTGTATAAATTTAGTTATTTTTTGTAAATATGACAACCTTTAACGTCTCACTAAGAACGTTAAAACCAAGGTAGAAAAATATATGCGCTCTTGAGCAAACAAAAGCCCTTTCTCATCTTCTGTAAATAAATATTGATAATATGATCAACTAGACTCATCGAAAGCCCACAAACCCACAAACGCCGGTTCCGAACGACAGATATATAAGTTAGTGAAGTTTTTCACAGCGTAAATACACATAACCAGTCGCTAGTAATGTTGTGAGGTGATATCGCTGTTGAAAATTGCCAGATGGTACGGGCTGGGATTGAACCGACGACTTCTTGGTTGGAAGGTGGGTTCTTACCTAACATACCACAGTGACACACACACTATCAAATACGCGGTGCTCGAAATCTAAGAAAATTTTCTTGTCGATGCAATTAAGGACTCGTATATTACTAATAGATTTATTCAAAGTAAAACATCTAATTTATATTATCTTAGGCACCTTTATTACAGCTATAAAAACAAACCTTTAATTCCATTCTCTACCAAGTAATACAACAAAAACGAAATAAGCCCCTTGAGTAGCTGTTCGAAACTTAAGCATTTTGCAGTACTTTGTGTAATAAACTTTGTTTTTTAATGCCTCCGCACACCGTTTTGGCATAGTTTCCATAAGATTTGTTAGAATTATTGTTAGTATTGATTGCCACTTTAATTTTAAACTCTCCGTGAGCTTCTGCTTATTTTTAAAACGACGTAGTCCAGTTCTGTGCTTCAAGAATTAGGAACAATTTTATTTCAGTGAAAGATCCGGTTAACCGGTTATTTGAATTATTATTAACCGAAAACCGGTTTTTTAAAGTCCTACTTTTCGAATTATTCGAAAACCTGTTTTAGAAAAAAGTCGAATAATCGATCTCCCTAGATGAGAAATTAAAAAAATTGGATGAAACTCAAATGCACTGTGATGCAAATTTAAAAAAATAAGTAAAATGTTCAGAATGATGAATGAGAATCAAAATAGAAGTAAGTAAGTAAGAAAAAAAACAAAATAATGTGTAATGAAATAAAAAAAAAATTAGGAAACAAGTGTCAAAACAAGTAACTTTTAATTTTCAGATGCATTAAAAAGTAATATAGTGATGCCAGATAATTAATATAGTGATATCAGCTAATATAAACATAAAGAAAAGCAGAATGTCGTTAAAGCTAAGGAGGATTTAAATAAAAATGTTAATCCGGTGAATTTATCTGTGATTATACAAAGCGAAAGTAACGAAGAAAGAGAAAAAATTAAAGAAATATGCAAAAAAAATGGCAGAATCATATGAAATTAAAGTTCCTAATCAAGTTGATATGAAAATTAAAATTACTGGAATGTCGTTTAAATTAACGGAAAATGAAATTACTGAAAAATTTAAAAAAGCAAAATAATTTTCTTAATGATAGTCAAACGGAGGTCATAAAGTTATGAGTATAAAAAATGGTGATACGATATACAACTCTATACTTAAGTGAGATAATGATTCATATATAGAGGTAATGACGGCACAAAAAGTTAATATTGGCTGGAAGAAATGCAGAGTTTTCGACGGTACCCACATTATGCAGTGTTTCAAGTGAAAAGAATACATCCATAGATCAGTGAATTGTAAATATCAAGAAGTATGCTTAAAGTGTAATGGAAATCACAAGTCTAAGGAATGCAACCAAGATATAATAAATAAATGTATTAACTGTGTGAGAGTGAATAACTGGTTGAATATAGGTTTGGATGAGAATAATTTAACCAATAATAAAGAATGTCCTGTATACAATAATAAATTGAATGCGAAAAAGAGAAGAAATGCTTTAGTAGCGTAACCATCACGGCAAATACAGGGCATATACACCAATATACAAGGAATATTAAATAACTACAGTCAATTAGAAATATTAATAGAATTTATTATACTTTCAGAAACCCATTTAACCAAAGACGTTAATGAGGAGGAAATGCAGCTTGGGGACTACAATCAATTTATAGCTTTATCAAATTCAACAAGGACAGATGGTGTAATAACATATTTCAAAAAGAATAACAACAAATTTGTGGTTAAATCTGTATACAGATCACCGGGTAGTGCTGAAACTGAGTTTTTAGAAGCTTTTAAGGAACTCTTAGAGAAAATCAGTGATATAATATTAGCTCGTGATTTTAACATAGATTGGTGTAAGGACGGTTATTATAAGAATAAATTACAATGTTTACTTGATGATAATGGGCTTAAACAGATAATAGGAGAGTTTACAAGAATTATAAAGAATCCAAAAACATTAAGTGATTTTGTTATAACAAACAACAACAATATATCTGCAAAGACTAATAGTTCAAATAATATTTCGGATCATGAAGCAATAGACATAATTGATAATATAAAATACAACCACAGTAGTACTGAGTATAAAGAAATTGATATATTCAAATATAATAAACATCAATATAATAGAGAAATATCAAGCATTCAACAAATAAGTATGAATATGGACTTAAATGATATTGTGAATATGTTTGACAGTTATATAGAAAATGCGGTGAAAGATATGACAAGACAGACAGTTAAAAAGAATTTTAAAATTAATTGCTCAATGAGGTAATAAGACGTTCAAAAAGAAAAAAAATTTATAAATACAGAATGGCAAAAATAGAAAATTCTAGTCAAGCATTTGAAAATGAGAAAGACAATTATATAAATAAAAAAATTAATAATGTTACGGACCAAAAACAAATGTGGAAGGAGATTAAGAAGATAATTTTAAGCAAACAAAAGAGTGCAATAAAAAGTGCAATATTTGATCAGGAAGAATGTAACAACAATTTTAAAATAGATAATTTTAATAAATATTTTATAAATAGTATTAAAACGATAAGAGATAAAATAGATAATGTGTACTATATCGATACTGTGATAAATTCCAAATTTAATTTCAAACATTCTTAGAGGAATTAAAGACAATTTGTAGAAGCCTAAAGAAAAAACCAACCTATAATAGAGTAACAATTGACATGATTTTAAATAGTTGGCATATTGTTGGCAGAATAATGCTTGGAATAGTTAACAAATCAATGGAGACAGGAGTATTTCCTGAAAATTGGAAGACAGCAATGGTAACACCAACAAGATGTGATGAGTATAGACCAATAAATACATTAAAGATATGTGTAAAGATAATAGAAAAAGTAGTTAAGGAACAACTGGAGCAGTAGTTAGAATCTAATAAAATACTATCGAAGTATCAGTCAGGTTTCAGAAGGACATTCTCATGTGAAACAGGAATTAATTATTTAATAAACAGATGGAAAAAAAACCAGAAAAAATAATACGATAGTTGGTATTTTCTTGGACTTTAAGAGCTTTCGAAACCATCGATAGAAATATACTACTGCGAAAATTACAATCATATTGCATTGAAGAAATATAATTAAAAAAATTAACTAATAAAGCGATTTTATAAAATATAAAGCTTAACATAGTTGCGAAAAAATATAGCATTGAAAAATCTAGAAGTTTTTGATACAAAATGATTAATTAAATTTTTTCTAATATTTGGTTGGTCCTCCTTTGTTTTTATAACAGTTTTCTATTATGTTTAAATATGGAGAACGCGAAGGCCATTTTAAAATATTAACGTTATTCTCCTCAAAAAAGTTTTTTACTATTCTGGCAGTGTGAACAGCGGCGTTGTCTTGCTGGGATATCGTGGGACTGTTTGTTATATTATGGCAACGTTGAGTTATTTCGTTCCCAATCAGTGCTATGTAATTTCAACTGTTCATTCTGGTGTTCATTTTTCTTTTCCGTAGTAACTAATTCCAGCACATATCATCACTCTTCCACCACCATGTTGACGCCGACTTACAATTTGTTCATCCTTACCCATATAGTGATAATAATAACACCATCCATCTGGACCGTACAGGTTAAATTTTTTTCGTCGGGAAATAAAACCCGACGCCATCTTTTTTTCCATTGTATATGAAATTCAGAAATTCTATACGTTCAGCTTTATGCTTCGCTGTAAAAGGAAGTTAACTCTGCAATTTCTTACGTTTTATAGTTTGCAATATCTTTTGTACATTTCGGATGTGAGTTTTTACATACGCCTTTTCAGCAATTTTACTGGCAGAGACTAGAATTTGAAGCTGCCCTTAAAATTACTCTTTCTCTAGCTGATACGGCTATTGGTCTTCCAGGACTGCGCAATTTTCCGTAGTACTTGGGATCTTTTAAAAGATTCTTGATTATTTTACGACTTCTATTAAAATTTGTTGAAATTTCCGAAATCTTTTTGCCGTTTTCGCGAAATTTTGAAAAAGTCCAATTTCTGTTGAATTAAGCTTCTTTCCGCGACCCATTTCGAATGTTGTTTTATATTTACACTTTCAAAACGAATAATTTTTTTTTTAATTTAAAGATTTTAACTAAACACCTCCACTTGTAATCAAATTGGAAATAACTGTGGCTTAAGACAAATGTGCTATAATTTTTCGCAACAAATTTTACAAAAATTTGATCAACTCTTCCAATATATTTTTTGTTTTACCGTCATGCCTCTCAAAATTGTAATGGAATATTAGTTATTTATTAGCCATTTTTTTTTTTTTTTTTTGTACCAACCTGTCCGCTTTAGAAAAAATTGGTAAAAATGGAATGTGCTATATTTTATTTGTGCACTGTACATAACAACGACTACGGAGTGCCACAGCCATCGATGTTGGGACCACTACTATTTATTATATATATCAATGATATGCCAAGCATATTGGGAAAATGCGAGATAGTTTTGTATGCTGATGACACCCTTATTTTTATGGAAGAAGAATCTGATAATATATGTTATAATAATATCGACGAGGATATTAAACATTATAATTAATATATTGTTTAATATGAATAAACTTCAATTAAATGAAAACAAAACAAAAAATATGGGAATAAATACAGCGTATAATTTTTAAAATAAATAATCAAGTAATAGAAAAAGTGAATGAAATAAAATATTTAGGCTTTGTTATTGATAAAAACTTAAAGTTTAAATCTTATATTGATTATATATGTAAGATCATCAAAAAAATTAATTTTTTTAAACGAATAAGAAACCAAATTTCAACTTTTACCGCAATAAATATATATAACACTATACTAAAGCCTCACTTCGAATACGGTTCACCAATATTATTCACATGCTGCACATCTCAACAAAAAGAGAGATTGCTAAAATTACAAAATAGAAAAACGAGAATTATACTACAGGTCAACAGATATACGTCAATTCACTTCATGCTTCAATATCTTAAATGGTTAAACGTAGAACAAAAGCTTAAACTGAACACGCAAAATTTTATACAAAAAAAAAAAAAAAAAAAAAAAAAAAAAAAAAAAAAAAAAAAAAACACGGAGAAGCACCAAAACACCTAACTGAGCAAGTATCACATGTAAGAAACGTTTTTTTTTTTTTTGTTTTTAATGTTTTTTAATTATCTTTCAAATTAAAATATAACACCTAAAAAAATTTAGCTTCGTAAAGTTAAATGAAAAAAAATAACAATATCCAAAAAATATTAAAAGTCTTTTACATTAATATTTTCTTTTATGCTTTTATTATCAGTTTATATAATTAAGCCATTTTAAGTGATTCATGAATATTGCGATATTTTTTAATTTTTATCAATACTGTTTTAAATAATTGAATTTTTAATTTTTTTGTTGAAATATAAATATATTTATAGCGCAAAAATTTCTTTCTACCTAAATGTCTAAGCAATTAATAGTAGTAAAGATCCTCAACAAAAACTACTATGTGCATGTTTTTACATATTTATATTTCGCTTATAAAGCAACTTTTTATGTTAAAAATGTTTTAACAATTTTCTGATTATCAATTGTTGAAACAAATAACCGCTTTTACGGAAAACTATACCGCAGAATGAATAATTTCAATTAACAATTTGATCGATTTATCTCCGTTCTGTTCGGAACTAATAATAAAGGCCAATAACTTTATATTGTCTGTTTAATTTGAAGTAATTTGAAAAATGGTGCCGTACGTTTTAAGTGACGCTCGCTGTATGTACATATAAAGGGTCCGCCAAATAATTTTTTTTTTTTTTTTTTTTGAAAATGCTATAAGAAAAACTACTGAATATTTTCTCAAATTTCTTTTTTCATTTGAAAGTACAATCCTTCCGGTTAATATTGGTAAACAATTTCATTCAAATGGCTGCCTCGGCTGGCCATGCAGTAGCCTACACGATCGAACCAATTTTTAAGCACATTATCGATTTTGTGCAGCTGTATTTCACCAATGGTTTCACGAATATTGTCCTTTAAAGCGCCAATTGTGTCTGACTTGTTGGCGTAACACTTAAATTTGACGGCATCACACAAATTATAGCCCAACGGTGTCAAATCGCAGCTCCGAGATGGCCAAACGACATCAGCTCTGCGGCTGATATTGCGATCTTCAAAAACAGGGCGCAAAACGTCGAGTGTAGCTTCGGCTGTGTGGCACGTAGCACCGCCCTGTTGAAACCAAATGTTGCTAATATCCTCTTTTTCAATTTTTGTGAACAAAAATTCGTTTAACATGGCCCGATAACGATCGCCATTGACTGTAACGGCCACTCCTTGCTCATTTTCGATGAAAAATGGCCCAATTATGCCTCTGGACCAAAATCCGCACCAAACAGTGACACGTCTTGGGTGTATCGGCTTTTCAATGTATGCGTGCGGGTTTTCTGTGCCCCAAATGCGACAATTTTGCTTGTTTACATACCCGCCAAGATCAAAATGAGCTTCATCTGAAAAGATGATTTTTGATTCTGCAACATTACCATGATTTTCAAAGTAATGTCGCAAGATTTCTCAGCGTTGTTCAAACGTATACACAACCATATTCGTTCAGCGGAAGGATAAAACTAATTATCTGTCAAATTAGACATGAGATGTGTTAACATTCACGAAATAAGCACTAGTTGAAAAAAAAACGTTAGATGGCGAACCCTTTATTTTTACTCCATATGCATGCAAATCAAACACAACGTTAATGTGCAAAAAAGCAACATGCTCTTGCAAACATGTGCAATGAACTATGTATGTAAATCGAGGTATAAGTAAATAATAAATATTTTACTAATATTTAAATAAATGATTCTTTTATTTATATGAATAAACAATATGTATGTATATGGTATGTTATCTCGCTTCATAACTGACCTTTTAAAACTGCTAGTATATAATGTTAAAACACAAGTATGTATTTCTTGTTTTTGTTTGAACATCAACTTAACAATGTTGGGAGTTGCAATAAACTAAACTATTTCATTACAATAATCATCAGATTATAAAACAGATCCAGTTAAAATATTGTTTTTAATTAAATAAGAATGGTTATTATAACAGCAAAACCTTGCAATTTTTTTTTCTTGAGGTACACAATTCACTAACAATACATTCACTTATAAATTTTTCTGTTTTTGCACAATTTATTAATAATATCTGACATATATTATTATTTATTTATTTTTATATTTACATATAAATACATAAATACTCAAAAAATATATATTTGAATTACAAAAAAATTAAAATTAATTGTTCAGTTATGAAAGGAAAAAACGTGCAATGTGTTTTTTTATTATTTGTAAATTATAAGCCAACTCTGTTTTTGCAGAACAAGTGTTGCCAAAATACAAATACTAAAAAAGCTTTGTTTGGTAAAACAGAAGCATTTTTATTTAACCCTAATGCATTAATAAAAAAAAAATCCGCTCTTAGCAAATTTACTTGTCTATGGAGCCAAGCAACAGCCATAAAATCCAGGACCAAAACAAAGAATATTTACAGAAAAAGCCATCAATAACATTTACTTTTTAAAGCAAAACTGAAAGAATTTCGTACACATAAATCAGTATTCACTATCAACAGTATTATCACCGTACTTGTTCCCCTTGCAAAAAGAAATATGGTTATGGAAGTGAACATTTGTTCTTCGTAGCTAAGGACGATAAAAGTAGAGCAAAGTGGATTGAAATGTGTGGAATAACTTTTGCAAAACACTCCATTTTATGTGAGAAACATATTTTACGTTCACGTATTATCCGAGTTGGCCACGCAGTATTTCTTTTGCCAAATACTATTCCATTTGTTAGACAATTGCAAATGGTCAAAATTTTCCCAAGAGAAAAAGAATTTTTAGTTGTATTAATATTAATTTGGCATAGATTCTTAAGTATTATATTGTTACGTTTTAACCTTTTTTAAACGTTTGAGTTCTTTTAAATAAAATAAACGCAGCGAATTTAATGTTTTACTTTATACACTCTTTTATTTAACTTCCACTTTAAAAATTATAACTATACAGTGTCAAATTTATTTAATATCCACATATTACACCAAGTTACTTAATACACAACTCTTAGCATGACTTTACAATATGACTGCCAAACTATAACTAATTGATAAAGGCAGTCAGCGTCATCTGTTTCGAATGTTCTAGTACAGTCTGAAATCTTCTTCAGCCTTCTACTCAACTATTAGTTCACCTACGTCATTACCCATAAGTTGAATTGGTAACACTGTCAAATATACAAATAAGTATGGCATCGCCACGGTGACACATTTACAGCCTTGACACAAACCAATGGATTAAAATTCCACAATGCAGTTTTAAATGCACTGATGTTGGTGTATCTTTTTAAGCATTTTTATTTTCGTAACACTACCACCCACTCGTCTAGAATAGGCTCTGTTCCCTTCCTTAGCCGCTATAAACTTTACCAATATTGGGTCACTTCTTTGTACCCTTGAGTGGTCTTTGTTTGCATCTATCTGTGTTAGCCGGATATTATTTATAGATTCTTTATTTTCAGCCAAATTGCACTCCAAATTAAAGGGCCGTCGTGAGTGGGCGTTAGCATTTCCGTATTTTATACCTCATCTGTTTTTAATGCTGAAGTCGTATGTGTGTCTGGAGACTCTCAATCCAACGCGCTAGCTGTTCTTCAGGGTTTTTAAGTTGTAGCAGACATCTGCAATATTGTGCAAAAGAGACGCAAAGGTTTTTTTTTAAATATAATTGTAATGTTTTATATTTTCTAATAATTTATAAAAACTTTAAATACACTTATTCGACAGTAGATATGTATACCATATTATTTTTTAGAGGCATTGCCTTACTTCTGCATCAACGCACATAAGTGGGACATGCCCTTACTTAGTAACGAGTTCATTACCGTCTAGCCATTTTCAATTATTTTACCCTGTTTGACACTGACTGTAGCACCCCAGTTGCGGTTTTGTAGGTGACATTTTTTGACAATCCTTCACGCAAATTTTACTGAAACAAAGGTAGATAATCTTCATTGCTCCCTATATTTAACAAAGTTCCAACCTCAGTTGAAGTTATGCAACCCTAAATCATTATCGAATCACCCCTATATTTTACGGTTTCTTTGTGGATAAATTTCTAAATGGTTTTGCCCAATACCATACTTTTCCGCAGATAGGAATCTTTTAGTTTTGTTTCATCGGACCATATAATTTGAAAGCCTACAGAAATTCACATCTTTAAAGGTTAAAAATATTTTTGTTATTGTTTTCCCATCCAATAGTGTCTAATGCATACACATGATGTACGCGCTCTTATATCTTTAGCTGACAATTTTTTTTTTTTTAGTTTTGGCTTTATACCCAACTCTTTTAAGCATCCTTTGAACTATCCATCGGCTAACTTTTTTTCTACAAAGAGGAATGGCCTTATTGATACTTTTAATGGTGTTTGAGGTAAAACATCTTAAAATCAGAAACCATTTAAGGTCGTCCAATTTTTTAATGAAATTTTGATTGGTATCAAGCCTTGCTTCTTTTTTATTATTATTTTAAGCACTGAATGTTGGCCCTTTTTTCAGAAAATCTGAGTTTTCCTGTTTTAACTGCCTTTTTTTATGCATGTGGATGTTGAACACATCACAGTTGTTTTTTATTTTTAACAGTAAAATATGTTTTTATCTTCCAAACTACTTTTCTATGCAAAAATGAAGCAATGAAATTTTTTTAATGCCAATATTTTGTTAGTGGGGAAGAAGAAGTGCTGTTTATTTTTATATTAATTTCAACCAATACTCTAAGGTCTGAAACAGAATAAAATAGTTGTAGTAGTAGCTGAAGCTGACGACGTAATGAGTAGTATAGTAGCAAGAAAAAATGCGAACACAATATTGAAGTCTTATTTATGGTTGTCAAATAAACTCTTTAAACGCTTAGAGAGTTATATGAAAATAAAATGTGATTTTTAAACAAAATACGTATCAAATTGTTTAATAAATCATATCCAACTACAGCAACATAAAATTCGTTGTTTAACATATTTAATATAAAACTATATCTAATAACATGATAACTCTGGCTAACATACATATATATTGTTACGTTTTTATGTTTTTTTATAAAGGAGTATTTATGAGTTCGTAGATTGCAGTCAAAATAAACTAAATCTTTTGTTTTGTTTTTAATTAATACTCCTTTATTAACACAGTTTTGTGTTCCACTGTATGTAACCATTCTACAAACAGTAACAATTTCTATTCGATGTTTCTCTCTTCGTTTACAACTTTGTAAACAACAATAATTACTCAACAGATCTTTTTACTCAAAGATCTTCCAACCTATCGTTGTTACAACTTAGATTCGATCACTACCTCTTCAACCAGAGTTTAACCACACTAAGCTCTGTTTCCACTGAGTTCAAACCAATGGCACGTTCGCTGAGCTTACACCAGATAAACTGATTGCTGTTCGCACCGATGTGCTTTTTATATGGCTGAGTAAACAATACTTCGAAAGCTCTCCAACCTCTCGATATTTCAGGTGGATCCCATTTCCCTTCTTTACTTTCTTTTTATTTCTTATGAAGCCATGCGTATGTAAACATCTACGTCTTTCGGTTCTTGTTGTTTGTTATTGTCTGTTACTTGTATCTTTTTCCGCATGTTTTTGTTATTACCGCTTATTTTTATTTGTAAACATTTCTATTTTAATATTGTTGTCGATTTAAGTATCTGTGCAAAAGCACGTAGTTGTTTTTGTAACTTTTGTTAGTTATTTTTAGTAATGTAATAAACGATAACAATATTAATGAAAACATATGTTTTGCATTTTGTTTTTAAATGGGCAAAAAAAATTGTTCTAATAGAATTCAATTCAATAAAAAATGTTGTTTGCTCGTTTTCTATTTTAATGATAATTTATTTGTTGTCGCTCAACAAAGTTCAAAATTTCGATTTTTAATCTCCAACTACAGCGAATATTACGAACTCTGTTAACCCTACTTGAAACGCCCGTTTTAACTTTTAACAGCTTGTGCGCTACTCGTTACGTTATACTACACCGACAATTCTGTTCCACACCGTAACGCTATTTTTTTCGGAGTACACTTTAAGAAAAATATTTAAAAACATTGCCTCATTTTTGTACAACATAAATAAATTAAGTTTTTATAGATTTGAAACATACGAAATAAATTATAATGCAGTCTATTTGAAAGTCGGAAGTGGACAGAGTGATCCAAGTTCCACTCTGTTTTTGTGTTAAAAAATTTAAATAAATATGGGATCAAATCAATAAAGAAAAAAGTCACAAGAAGAAAAACGATAAAAAAACAAAAACAAACCAAAACAAAAGTTGTTGTACATGTCGAGTTGTCAAAATTTAACAACATTTATAATTGGTTTTGTGGAACTTAGGCTCCACATTCATTTTCACAAAAAGCCTAAAATCTTGCTAAGTGGTCCTAATATTTTGAACAATAAACTGTAGTTGAAGTAAAATAATTAAATTATAAAATATTGCATACCTTAAGGGCGATCTAAAAAATAAATAATAAAACAAAAAATAATCATAACCCAAGAAGCTATTAACATTAACATAGTAATAATAAACGTACAACTTAAGAAAAAACACGAAACCTACTAAAAAGAAAACAAACAAAACAAGGCGAAAATATAATA
The DNA here is from genome assembly GCA_023159175.1 of Wohlfahrtia magnifica. Taxonomy (NCBI): domain Eukaryota; kingdom Metazoa; phylum Arthropoda; class Insecta; order Diptera; family Sarcophagidae; genus Wohlfahrtia; species Wohlfahrtia magnifica. The sequence continues at coordinate 667,290 of JAKWBJ010000025.1, read as the reverse complement.
ACATTAGTACGTTGATCACAGAAATGAGTTTTGAAACAAATAAACCACAGTCTAGCCGTTCAGTGACTGAAATGAATAGTCACAACATGGCAAAGATGTCTGAGAGAATGATTACAAAAATTACTTTTTAGTACTGTGTGTAACTCTAATCCAAATTCACCCCTTAAGCTTGTTACAGTCATGGATAAGGTTTTTGAGAAGCTCACTGACCAAATTGTGAAGGTAATAGATAATAAACTAAGCGAGTATAAAATCGAAATATTAGCTGAATTTGATAAAAGATTTTCAAAACTACAAAATGACCTTCATACTGTTACGGAAAGAGTGTGCCAGCTAGAAACTGTTGCGTTTCAATTTAAAAGTATGCAAGAGAAAATCATATCTCTTAAAACAAAAATTAAACACCACGAGAACAGCAGAGTTGCATCTGAGCTCCGTTTAAACGAAATACCATTTTATGAAAAGCTGAACCTCTTTGAATTTTTTTCCAACATCTGCAAAACTATAAAACCCACAGTTTCTGAAATTAAATCTATATATCGTTTGCAGAACATGAATAATTAAAGCACAACTTATTTGAGAGGTGCAGTTACGTACGCAGTACGCAGAGATCTGCGTATTATAAGAATTTCTTCTTAAAAGCCTTGGCCAATTTTAAGAAAACAAACTGCGAGTTTTACTTTTTCTTACAACATTTTAGTCTAAACTCCGACAGAAAATTTTACATTAATATGAATCTTACTAAGGATAATTTTCGAATATTTCGTACTGCTGTTCGTCTCAAAAGGCAATTAATAATACATAGCGCTTTTACAATGCGCGGGTTTGTTTATATTAAAAGAACAGTCAATGATACCTCTCAGCAAATTGATGATATACGTCAGCTAAATGCGCTTAGCTCTAATACTGCTAATGATCCGGATATACAGACTGTTGACGTGGATAATTTCAGTAATTTATTTCGAGTCCGTGATCGATCATTGTCTGCAGTGCATCCGACTTTATCTAGTTTTTTTTTAATTTTTACAATGTTTTGCAATTATTTGTACATTTTTACATCTTTTTTACATTTACTTTTTGTATAGTTAGTTTTTTACATTTACTTTTATTTCTATAGTTGTAAGATGTATAATTTTCTTAAAATTATTTTAGTAAACTTAATTACTTGTGCGCTACTTATGCTTTTAATAACATAATTACCTTTTTAATGTTACCGAAAAATTCAATTAAAAGAAGAGCTCATTTGAGGGACGGACTGGGGTGTATGATGAGAATCAAGGCCAATCAAAAAGTGGTATTAAGATCTACCATATCAATATTCAAAGCTTGAGGAATAAAATTGATGAGTTCCGTTTTATTTTCCAATGCTCGGGCAATGACATAGTTTGTGTATCTGAAACATGGTTCAAACCAGAGTTCACGGATTGATCGTTCTCTTTATCTGGGTATAATATTAGACGGGTGGATAGAAATGGTTACGGTGGTGTGGCAATATATAAAAAAAACGAAATTGCGGCTAAGGTAATAAGCAAATCCACAGATTCTGATGGTGATGCTGGTATTGACACACCGGCTAATTTAATAGAGTATCTATTGCTCAAGATTATTTTTGATGGTGGGAAATTATTATTGGGCTGTATTCACAGGCCTAACAATCGCATCTGTTTTGAAAGATTCTTTCAACCTCTTCAAACTTTTGCTGTTGCATATGAGGATGTCGTTATTATGGATGATTTGAATTCGAATATCTTGGTTGACTCTTACTTAATTGATAATATGCCTTCTCTTCGTCTTGATTCACCAAATACAACTAACGCGACGCATCTTATTACGACAAGTAATACACTTCTCGATCTGTTTTTAGTAAGTGATCTATCCAGGATATTACTTTATGATCAACTTTCAGCCCCTTGTTTTTTACGCCATGACCTCATTTTTATAGCGTACAACTTTTGTTTACATGTTCAACCACGGGCTATTACTTATCAAGGTTTTAGGAACACAGACTATAGTATTTTAGAACGGAAATTTTGCGGAACTGACTGGGGCATGATATATGACATTATTTCTGTTGACGAACTGGTATAATTTTTACAACAGAACGTGCACCATTTGTACGATCTTGCGGATACTTTAAGAACAAAGACCCTGGACAGACATAGTAAGCCTTGGTTTGCTCAGGAAATTAAACGTTCAATTTGTTACAGCGATTTGTTATATGCGCGATGGAAGCATTTTAGAACGCCTGAGATGCATGAATTGTATCGAATCTCACGGACGATGACAAACAGACTAATTAGGAGGGCCAAGTTCGAGTTTTTTGCAAAAAAATTTTCTGCTGAAATTGGAATCGATAAATCTACTGGTAATGAGTCTTGTGATGCATTGAATAGACAATTTTTGTAATTCCTATGGTTGCACCTACCTCCAATTACTACTGTTTCTCACATGACTCTTTGGACAATAATTTTTATTTCACTAATGCCACCCACCATGATGCGTTATCTCTAGCCTGTTGTCAATAAAATCGAATGCAGTAGGAGTTGATGGCATTGACCCAAGGTTTCTTAGTACTCTTATACCACAACTTATTTTCATTATAACATTTTTTTTCAGCAAAATTTTCACAACTAATTGTTATCCCAAAGGATGGAAACTCGCGAGAATCATCCCTGTGAGGAAACCTAATTGTGAATACAGACCGATCGCAGTCCTACCGTTCCTCTCGAAAGTTTTTGAAAGATTGGTTTATAATCAGGTGACTCGATACCTTGTGGATAATAACATTCTTACAAGGTGCCAATCTGAATTTCGTATCCAACACAAGCTGTATAACAGCCTTAGTTGATGTCTCGGAGGATATTAGATGACAAGTACTTCTTGATCATTCGAAGGCGTTCGACAAGGCCGATCATAGTATTTTATGTAATAAATTACAAAGTTTTTAGAAGTTTTCATCCACTTCTACCGATCTAATTCAGCCCTTTTGCCTTTAAGTCGAGGTGTTCCACAGGGTACAATCCTGGGCCCCCTATTGTTTTTGCTCTATATTAATGATCTGACAAGCAAGCTCGAACATTGCAAAGTTAGAATGTATGCTGACGACGTGCAACTTTATATAAGTTGTGACATTAATCGGCCAATAGATGTGTGAGAGTTTTGAACGAAGAATTGAATCCTATCTTCGTATGGGCTACTGGGAATGGCCTAGGAATAAATCCCGCTAAATCCAAATGTTTAATTAGTAAGAAGAATTTATTGAAACTCAGTTATGAACTCTGTCTTAATCTTGAACAATCGACCCATAGAAATTGTGAACAACGCTAAGAATCTGGGGAATTTACTTTAACAAGCCTTTACTTGGTCCAACCATATTAATTACGCCTGTGGTCGAGTGTTTTCTATGTTAAGAAATCTTTGGCAGTCATTATTGCACACCTACGAATATTCGAATACTTCTTGCTAAGACACATTTTATGCCAACTCTACTGTACGGGTGTGAACTTTTTGTCAGTTGTGATAGCATTAGCAGAAGAAAACTTAATGTGACCTTTAATAATATGGTTCGTTACGTATGTGATTTGAAAAGATATGATCATGTTTTGTTGTATGTTAACAGACTATACGGTATAAGTTTTGATGACTATTTGAGGGTGAGAATTGTAATACTAATGCATAGTATAATATATACGCGTAAACCAGACTATCTTTTAGAGAGATTGAACTTTTCAACTCTTCATAGAGGTAGAAGATTACTTTGTTTTAGATATAGCAGTCAGATATCCAAATACCAATTCTTTATTAATGCGATAAGTATCTGGAATAATATTCGCCATAGCTTTCAAGTCATAAGTAACGAGCATCGATTTAAAATAAATATTTGTCAATTTTTGAGTTAAACAACTATAGGAATAATTTATCTCAATAATTATGTTTCTATGTTTATAATTTTTGCCATTTTCTTTTTTTTTATTGACACTCATTATAACTTTTTGTATTTTTAACCTAAATAACCTTTGAATGTATTCGTACTGAGTTCCACACTGTAATATGAGACATAAATTTTGTGTGTGAGACATGTAAAATAAATAAACAGTGTAAGTGCGGAATGGTAAGTCAGTAGAAAATGTTGCCCATACAGGTGTTTGTGGTAACGTATTATGTATTCTAGCCCTGCTAGTAGCTCTCTTCGTGTCACACAATAGTTTCGCTCAGGCTTTGATAACGTTCGGCTATAATAGCCTACGACCTTTTCTGTTCCGTTGACTACTTATGACTACCTATACCATATCCAGTATCATCACTGTCTAGTATAAATTTGTCACCTAAGACTGCATAACCGGTGGTGCACACAATAGGTCTTTTAATGCCTGGAACGTCTTTTCCTGTGACTCACCCCAATAGTTAGTTACGACGGGCAGCCAGACAACGTCCAGCCCCACCTGGGTCCAATACTGATCCCTCTGTGATACCCAACAGTAATCCAGAAAATGAACAACCTACATATCCGCGTTCCGGTCCGATCCGAACCAACCAGACGCATGCACAAAAGAAGAAGTCCTGCCGATATTCACATCAGCCAGATCCGACAAGGCATTCAGAAAAGCACTGCCAAGGAAAGCAGTCCTAATGTCCGAAAGACCCGGGCACTGGAACAAGAACTGCTTGACAGTCTCCTCCTCTTCCTTATCCTGACAACCCCTACAGTACTCATTGAACTGCGGACCCAAACTCCTAGCCTGCGCACTAGCCCAGTATCCAAGGGGATACCAAGTAATAGACTCAGAGCGAGCCCGATCATACAGTGGCCAGATTTGCCTAGATACAGAGCACGTGGGTTCATCACCCCACCGTAGCTGTGCCCTGCCCAACATGTACCGCTGGACCATAAGTCTGCAAGAGGAGAGTGGCATCCCAACTGAGTGGTGTCAATCTCCTCCACCCTCGCAAGTCCATCTGCCACACAGTTTCCCGGGTGTCCGAGTGACCACTTACCCAGATAATATCCAGGTCTGAGTGTCTCGCCATCTCGTTCACAGATGCCCGGCACTCACACACCAGTCGCGATGTCGAGTAGACACCGGAGAGCGCCAGTTTAGGGGATTCCCTCACCCCGTATACAGGAATAAAGATGCCGACGCCAACCCCTTCCGAGGATTTTGATCCGTCCGCGAATACCTCAACGGAACCGGACCAATTACCGGCTCTGGCACACGGAGAGCATTCTATCCAGGATGGGTATGGGTGTGCAGTAATCTATCCCATCAGGGATCGTATACAAAGACCTAAAGATGGCCGCATGCCCGTAGACTCTGTCCGAAAATGCCCCTGCCATCTTCAACCTTATCGCAGACATGCCCGCCATCTGCCTAGCCATCAGGTCCACTGGAATCCAAACAAGTCCTTCGAAGGAGTGGACCTGGGCTCACCTGTAATCATCAGTGCTGCACTTCGGAGAACCCTATCAAAAATCCTGCAATATGTGGATTTCTCCATTCAACCGCACCATACATAAGTATAGGCTTGACGACCGTGTTAAATATCCAATTGGAACTCCTAGGATTTGGACGCCCTACGACAGGCGTTTAGCGCAACATTCGCCCTCGTAATCCTCGCACGTGTATTTTGGAGCCAGGATAGCTTGGATTCCAGGATTATCCCCAGATACTTCGTGCTATCCGACAGCCCCAACTCAACGCCGTGCAGATGCGGTAGGGAAAACAACGGAACTTTGTACCTGCGCGTGAACAGTACCAAATCCGTCTTTTCCGGGTTAACGTTCAGTCTACTGTCAGTACTCTACCGACTGAGAAGGCCCAGAGATGTTTGAAGGCGCTGCGACATTGTGTCAAGAAATTTTCCCGATACAGCAATAGAAACATCACCCGCATACGCTACAGTCTTGAATCCATTAGAATCCCCCATCCCCTGTGGAGTGCCCCTTTCAGCCACCCTATAGACGGTAGCTGACCCCATAGTGGAGACAATGAGCCTGTTGGCCAGGAGTCTCCCTATGAGTCTTAACAAAGACCAATGAACATTCAGTGCCACCAGAGTCGACCTAATCGCCTCCGATGTCACATTGTTAAAGGCGACTCACCCAATAGTACGGCTTAGATTTTTTAGTAAGGTCAAGCTTGCAAAGTTATACACAAATGGTCTGTAATATTTCCAAAGACCCAATATTTCCAAAGCAGCGTAATCGTGAAGATTCTGGGGAAGGCCCGTCCTTTACTGCTCGTATTTTATCTTCATCTGTGAAAATGCAATCTGCCTTAAAAAGATGCCCCAAGTATTTCTTTTGTTTTTATTTCAGCCGTTAATATTCATTGTAGAACTTCTGCGGGATTTTTAAGGTGTTCGTCGAAAGTTCAGCCCATTACTATTATACATCGAAGTATACCAGGCAAGTCTTCTAATTTTTAGCACGCGATTCATAAGTCCCTCAAAAGTAGTCGATGCATTGCAGATCCAAGTGGCAATATCTACCTGCCAATACTCACTTTGCAGATCTAATGTAGAGAACCACTTTGTTCCAGCAATTCTTGGTAGCGGGTAGCAGTCCTTTTTAGTGACATCTGTTGTCTGCGCATAATCTTGTGCTGCCATCTTTCTTTTTAACTAAGACTACAGGTGAGCTCCACGTATTGGATGATGGCTCGATTTCACCGTTCTTTTCCAATTCATTTACCAGGTTCATAACCTCATTTAGCTTAGCTAGTGGTACACTTTTGGGTGCCTGTTTTAACGGTCTTGCTTTACCAGTATTAATTTCTTGTTTCATTATGTCTGTTCTTCCCCGTTTTTTGTTATTCGCGGCGAAAACGCAGGTGTGCCTCTTTAGCAGTTTTTTGCCTTTATTTATTTCGAAAGCTGCTGATCCTGCTATCTATATTATTTCTCTCCTTGACTGTCATATTGGCAGGAAATTTTTCTCTATTATAACTGCTTCTACTGGAGCTCATTGGCCAACCTCGGAGTTTTCACAAATGATCTGTTGATGAACTTTCCCAGAAATACAGCACAGCCTGTTTGCTTGTATTTATTCTATTTCTTTATTCTCTTTCTTACATCGTCATCTTCAAATTTTGCACACACACACACACACACACACACAAAACCCTTTGCTATTGAGTAATAAAGTTTTAAGCAGTCCGGAGACGAACAAATAATTGCATAAACAAATGCATATGTATTGGTGACGTGTGCTTTACGTTTAAAAGGAGACGTACAAATAAGTTCGTCAATCATCATTTGCATTTTAATTTTGTAGTGTTTGTTTGCTAAAATGTCTTCATCGGATGACGATTTATTGCTTACAACATTGCGTGCACTTTTATTAACGAAAAAAAGGAAAATATTAGCAAATACAATTTAGCTTGTAAAAAATACAATAACAAATAAAATATACACACACTATTCATAATAAAACAATTATTATTATTATTTTTTTATCAGCGTATGGATGTGTTCATCATATTAAAGGGTCCGCCATCTAACGTTTTTTTTTCAACTAGTGCTTATTTCGTGAATGGTATCACTTAGCTCATGTCTGATTTGACAGATAATTAGTTTTATTCTTCCGCTGAACGAATATGATTGTGTATACGCTTCGCTAAGTGGGGCCTGCGGGGTCGACTTACAGAAGATGTCGATTTTGCCAAAAAAAATCATCTTTTCAGATGAAGCTCATTTTGATCTTGGCGGGTATGTAAACTAGTAAAATTGTCGCATTTGGGGCACAGAAAACCCGCACGCATACATTGAAAAGCCGATACACCCAAGACGAGTCACTGTTTGGTGCGAATTTTCGTCCAGAGGCATAATTAGGTCATTTTTCTTCGAAAATGAGCAAGGAGTGGCCGTTACAGTCAATGGCGATCGTTATCTGGCCATGATGGACGAATTTTTGTTCACAAAAATTAAAGAGAAGGATATTAGCAACATTTGGTTTCAACAGGACGGCGCTACGTGCCACACAGCCGAAGCTACAATCGTTGTTTTGCGCCCTGTTTTTGAAGATCGCATTATCAGCCGCAGAGCTGATGTCGTTTGGCCACCTCGGAGCTGCGATTTGACACCGTTGGACTATTATTTGTGGGGTGCCGTCAAAGATAAGTGTTACGCTAACAAGCCAGAGACAATTGACGCTTTAAGAGACAATATTTGTGAAGCCATTGGTGAAATACAGCTGCACACAATCGATAATGTGCTTAAAAATTGGACCGATCGTGTAGGCTACTGCATGGCTAGCCGAGGCAGTCATTTGAATGAAATTATTTTCCATCATTAACCGGAAGGATTGTATTTTCAAATAAAAAAAGAAATTTGAGAAAATATTCAGTATTTTTTTTTTATAGCATTTTCAAAAATTTATTTGGCGGACCCTTTACAATATCGAAGCATAAAAGTCATCAAATGAATAAATTAAAATTTTTTGATTTTCATAAATCAATGCTGACAAAGTGTATGTGTAGCCGATAGAGTATGACAGCACGCACACATGTAAGCAGTGTGACATGATTTTAAAATGACATAAAGATAAATCGCGTTCAAAAAAAAGCTAAAAAAATTTGTTTTCGGCTAAAAAAATGAGCTAAAATTTTAAATTCTTTTTTAACATATATTTTTTTAGTTTGGTATTAGATAAGGTTAATATAGCACTATTAAGTTTTTTTTTTAATTCAAAGTAAAAACAATTGTTTAGGTGATAAACTAGATATCATTTTTAAACCTATTTGATCAGCATAAAAGTCAAATTACTAATTGAACGAATTCCAATAAGAATTCAAATGAAATACATTAATGTACTCGTACATAATTTTCAGTATCATACATTTTTCAAATCCATATATATGTATACTATAAATTTGTTTGTTTGTTTACCGTATATGACTGAACCGATTTCTCTGAAATTTTCAAGACAGAGGAAGATCCAGCCAACGAAATAGGCCATGCTATTTTTCAAAATTGAGCCTAGGGAAAACTGGCCAAATAAGTCATATGAGTTGTCACTTAATACTAAAAATTTAAAAAAGTAAAAAAAAATATTATTCGCATATTTTATATATAGTTATTTTATATATATTTATATTTACAAAGAAATAGTTATGTTTATTCAGTTCGTTACTGAGCCAACCATTTGTAAAGAACTGAATCGATTTTGTTGAAATTAGAAGTATAAATACATAGATCCAATTTAAAAAATGTAGTTGGGGATGTTTTTTTATTTTTTATTAGACACCGGAGACTACTAAACCAGTAGCCTTTCGTCTGAAATGACTCTTATTTTTTCTTTTAAAAGCAATTTTTTATTGCCAACAGTCATCATCTACTTCAAACGTCTTTGCCTTTTTCTTATAAAAACAAATAGGTGGCCCAAAAACTGATAGGATCGGAATAAAGGGGAATGTTAACCTCGTTTATAATACAGTGTATGTATATAGATTCTCGGGCAACGCCGAGTTAGTAAAGGTAGTTTTAAATCAGGTTGTAGAATAAATTTTTGGTGAATTTTGATTTCATTTAGTCAATTTTATTAGCCATTGGCTAATATTTTATCTTATATTTATGAAAGTTGTGCAGAATCTGAAAAAAGGTAGAACCCGGTCTCAAAGGTGCATGAATTGAAAGTCCCCAGCCAATTTGCGGCAAATCAAAAATGCGCATTGACATTGTAATAAACTAACGTTAGTTAAGATTTCTTTCATGTAATATCCTCACCCTTTTTCTCTTTTTTCATCCCCCGTACTGATTCACTTAAAAAAATATAAATTTTTACACTAGCGATAAAAAACTCCATTGGCTAGAAATGTAATCTTTTAAACAAGTGCCAAATTTGCCCAATCGAATTATTTTTGTCCGATTTATGAGAAAAATTGTATATGAATAATAAACACAACACAGGCGATTAAGTTCATAATAATAAAGAAAAAAAAACAGAAAAAAAATAAATTTAATTACTAAGGTAGTAACACATTTTGCGACATTAAAAGAAACAAATCTATAATCAAATTAGTTTCCTTTTTATTTGCTTATGGCATTATCTTTTCTGACAAAAAAATTTTGCACTTTTGTTCCTTGTCGCTAAACATCGCTTAAAATGAAGAAATATCAAGGATTTTCAAAAGGCAAGATTTTACGAGATGAACACAAAATCCTTCCTTTGTATTAATTTTTATTAAATACAAAGAAAGGAACGACAATAAAAAGCAATATTTACAACTTTTCTGTCTGCTCTTTTGTCCTTTTTGTGAAAATGTCAGAAAAGCCTAAAAAAGCTAAATTAATTTTTTTTAAAGCTAAAAAAAAGCTAAATGAAAAATTTTGAAGCTAAATCTAACATAAAAAAGCTAAATTTAGTTTTAAAAAAGCTAATATGGTCACACTGCATTTAAGGCGTTGATGAATTTATTTCATTGGCTCCAGAGTCTAGACAGCTTTAGTTGTACCAAAGAGTATACAACACATCAAGGGTGTTTATCAGGGATGAAAAGAAAGAATTTCAAATTGTACTAACTTTCACGAAAACGTGTATTTTGTTCAGCCCGTTTGTACTTTTTTTAATTCTTTTTTTAAATTTTATTTTATACATACATACTTGCAAACACATGTGTGAAAAAAATCAAGCTTATATGTATGTGTCAAGTACTGCAAATAAATTTAAGAATTAATGCATAATTTTAAAAGGTAGACAAAAGGCTATTACTTGATGAGAACTATATCTAAGAGGATAGTTTATGATACTCTTTTTGCTTGTTTACTCTTTTCTTAATTGAAGTAGCACGAATTAGTTGACTTCAGCAAACTCTTCTTTTTGATTAAATTTGACACAGTCGAAACAGCTCTTTTTTTCTTTGCCTTTTATTATATGGAATTTTTTATTATGTGGAATTTTTAAATAATGCTAAATTCGTCATAGAGGTGCTATTGTACTTTTGACTTGCAAAAAATACAATTGTATCAACTTTCCTATCTCTGAGTAATAGTTCATGAGATGTAAAACAGCTGATTTTTCTTTTCTGAGCTGTCAGCTAAAATTGTTATAATAAAAAAAAAACTACTAAAAACAAAGTGAAGTTAGTTGCAGTTGTTTGAAAATAGACAGGCAAACTAAAAAAAAAAACTAAATCACAAAGAAATAATAGTTAAGATGAGTTGTCACTGTAAATCAATGAAACAATAAACTACGGAAATTCCATCAAAAAAATAAACTGAGAAAGCTTGGAAATTGTACTTAATGGGTAATTGGTGTACAATTGTACTTTTGAGTCTGAAATTGTGCCAAAAAAAAGTACAATTGTATAAACATAAAGCAGATTTCGGCAAAGAGCTGCCCTTCTTTTGTGTGTACACAGGCAAGGCATAAGCAAAAAATAAATAAAGAGTAGTAAAGAGAAAACAAGTTGAAAAATACACTATAAAGTGGGCTGAGTGAGATACTCTCAATTACTACAACAACTGTGAAATGTATTAATATCAGCTTGCCGAACGCTGCCATAAAGAGAAATTTGTTGTGTGGTAGGGTTAGTGAATTTTTGCTGTGTGCGTTGAAGGGAAAAACTAAAAAGGTAAACAACAACACAAACAAACAATTTTTGAAATCAAATAAAAACTTGATGCCAGCAATAGAGCTTAAGTTTTTATTGAGTTTTTTATAGTTTTTTATAGTTATTGATACGACTATGGATCGCTTCGCATAAGAAGATAATTGGAGGCATTCTGAGAACAAAATATGTTTTATGGAATCTAGTAGATGTGTAAAGGCAGGGTTACCGGTGCCTGAGTAAAAGAACATAAAGTTATTACAATTAGACATTTTTTTTAAAGAAGTGTTAACATTAGTGAAAATTGTTGTTTATTCAAATCAAAGCAGAATTTTTTGCCAAATTATGTACGATGTTTTTGAGAGCAAAAACCTAAAAAAATTTAAGAAAACAACAATTTCAGACTCAAAAGTACAATGGTACACCAATTACTGATTTGGTACAATATACGAACTTTCTCAGATCAATTTTTAAATTGAACTTCACTAGTTGATCGTATAATTGATTTATTAAAACGAAAGAACGAAATATGCTTCATGTGCCTATAGTTTTCGGTCTTATTCAGACAAAAGATTTGCTAAGGTCATCAAATTATTGCTGCTTTAATTTTAAAACACCAAATAATTAGTTATTAAAAACAATTTGAGATAAGATCCAAAACTCGTCCGTTACACATTAACAGAAGCTTGGAAAAAAGCAAAAAACAGCAGCATATTAAATGGACCAAATTAGTGGAATACTTTAAGTTTTTAGATGTTACCGCGTTCTTGATTAAGACTCAAGAGTTGAAAAATTATTGCTTGTCACTACAGAAGAACTACAAGAGTCAACGGTTATCTCGATTTTTAAATTTTTGTAACAAACGAGTTTTGCATCTCACCTATTCATTGTACATCGATAGACTTTTTTGTACTTTATTTTACGTTTAAGCATGTGTAGTAGGGCGGGTCAATTTAAAATTCGCCCAAGTGACGAGATAAATCGTTTTCTAGACATTAAAATAAGAAACTTTGACCAAGGAACCATACCTCTAAAATGAATTCTGATGTTTCTTATTTTGACCCAAAGGTCAAATTTTGAAAGATTGCATTTTGACCTATTTAAAGTGCCCCAATCGAGTCTAAATGTATGACCGACCCCATTAACCTTGGAGGACCGACCCGCCCATGCTAGCGGTACATCCCTGGAACCTCGCTGGGGGATCCCCATACAAAAATTTCAAAAAATAACCATTTTTGGCACTTTACATGAAACAATCAGCGAAATGGTTATGTTTGTTTTGGAATTTATTTTTTTTAATACAACTTAATAATAGAAAAGAAACTAAAAAAATTATTGTTTGAAATCCTTTTTGTTCTTAAGTCTGGGCAATTTCGCACGGCTCTCTGATGTCGTCGCCATAATAGCATCTATATTTTCTGGAAACGCTAGCTAGCAATTGAACATGTCGTTCCGTTCCTTGTTGATTTAAACATTCTTTTAATGTATCGGACGGAATACTTAGCGTGAATGGTGGTTCAAATACGTAATTTATATCATTCAAATTGATCATTTCCATGTAATTTGTGCAATGAAAGTTTATATCTGGTTTTTTATAAGCTCTAAGTTCCGTTGAATGAAAAATAATAAACTATCGTACAAGATAGAGCTGAAATACTTGATATTGAAGTACATTGGCACATAACAATTAATTATAAGTTCAACCAGAATTCGTAAATTTTCGGATGGATTTTTTGTTGTTACATATAATCGTAATAATCTAGCGGCCTTCATGAGCCAGCGAGATTGCACAATTTTCCTTGGTTTGATATTACCCAGATCCACCGAAACCACACCGCTAGTAAATGCATGGGCAATGTCGTATAAGTACTTCGCATCGGTGGAAAAATCACTTTTTTCTGGAACAGGAGGCATATTTTTCAACTCAATTTTCTAAAAGCCGTCCCCCACCTGAAAATAGTAAAATAAAGTAATCAAATAATAAAAACGGTTGACAAGTAGTCTAAAAAATAAAATCACCCAGTGCCGTAATTGCCAAATGTTTGGTCATGGCTCATCATACTGTAATGTTAAGACTTTCTGCGCAAAATGTGCTGGCCCACACAAGACCCCTGATTATACTGCTCAGACCTTAAAATGTGCCAATTGTAATGGACCTCATGAGGCTTTATCCCCTAATTGCCCTAGCCGACAAAATTATATGGAACTTAGGGAGCGACTACATAGGAAACTACCTAGAAATAATAAACCTACTAATACCTTTGCTAATTACAATGTAAATTTTCCAAATGATCTACACCAAAATAACCAGAATGCTAGTAACCAGTAGAGTCAGTTTTCTCGACACAGTATTCAAACTAGTCCGCAGCACTCTGCAAATGTATTATTTTCAGTCCAAGAGCTACAAAACTTGACAATAGAATTAGTAAGAAGATTGAGTGATTACAAATCTAAAGCTGATCAATTCACTGTTATCACTGAATTGGCATGTAAGTTCTTATACTAATGCAAGAAACAATTAATATCATTACATGGAATGCTAGAGGCATTCGAAAGAAAAAAAAAATGAGCTCTTTGAATTCCTTATAGATAACAAAATAGATATTTGTCTTTTGTCAGAAACTTGACTAAACAGTAGTATCTCCATTAGACACAATATGTTCTACTGCTATAGACGTGACAAAGAATGTGCTAGAGGTGGCGGAGTCGCTGTCATTGTCAGGAAAAACATAAAACATATGCTGCTCCCTACTGTGTACACTTATTTAATAGAAAATGTCGGGATAAGGATTGAGCTGACAAACGGTCACAGCATAGATCTATTTGCTTGCTATTTCCCTGGTGGCCTTATGGGGCCAGCATTAAATAGGAAACCACTTTTCGCCTCAGACTTACATAAGCTAAGTAGGAATACAGGAGACTATCTGCTAGGAGGAGATTTCAATAGCAGACACACTTCATGGGGATGTAGCCGAGCAAACTGCTGGGGTAAAATTTTATTTGACCTACTTCAAACAAACAGAATGAACTTGATAACACCTGAGGAACATACCTTTCTTACACCAAGTCTAGGAAGGCAAAATTCTACCTTGGACGTTTTCCTTACAAGCTCAATAACCAAATTTTCTCAAGCGACAGTAATCATCAATTTAGTTCTGACCATTTACCCGTTAGAATTTGCATGAACACGGCAAGTATTCTGAATACACCTCGCATATTTGATTATAAGAAAGCAAACTGGTCTCGCATTTCCCGTACCGTAGATAGATACTTAACCAATGCCAACACTGACACTATATCAGAAACATCTAGCTTTGATGATATCAACTTTTACTAAGGCTATAAAGACTGCAAAAGAACAAAGCATTCCTCGTAAAGATCTGATTATCAAACGCAAACCATTTCCTCCCAATTTAAAACAGCTAATTACTCTTCGAAATTATTGCCGACGGAATTGGATGCGATATCGTAACGTAACGGATAAGATCAATCTAAAGCTGTTAAATCGAAGAGTTCAGGAGGAAATTGAGATTTTTAAAAATCATTCCTGGAACCAATTCCTGTCAACCATGGAAATAGGCTCTTCCCCTTTTTGGACCGCTACAAAAATATTAAGGAAGAAGCCAAATAATATTACAACTTTAATACATAATGGGTCTCGCGTTTCTAATGGAATAGAAAAATGCGAAATACCGGCACAAACATTTCGTTCTAATCATCAACTTACATCAAATCTAAGTGACATTGATACAACAAGCTTAGTAAATGAGACCCTACAAGCATTTAACACTTCTGATACATAGCCCTTAGATAGCCCAATTAATACCGCTACCATTTCAAATTATATCAAGAAGCTTAAACCTCGTAGGTCTCCGGGAATAGATGATATTGACAATAGGTGCTTGAAAGCTCTCTCAAAGAAGGGTATAAAATATCTCACCTCTATTATAAATTTATGCCTCCGCCTCTGTTATTTCCCTAAGGCATGGAAAGAATCCAAAGTTATCCCCATCAGGAAACCAAGTAAGCCTCTAGAAGATCCATCCTCCTACAGACCAATTAGCCTCTTATCATCCCTAAGCAAAATTCTGGAAAAAATTATTAAGGAAAAACTTAATAAGTTTGTTGAAGAGAAAGGCATCCTTCCCTCACAACAATATGCGTTTAGGAGACAGCACAATACCGTACAGCCTCTACTATATAAAATTAGTACAAAACAAATTTAATAATGGAAAGTCTACTGGCATGCTCCTGTTAGATATCAAAGCAGCTTTTGACTCAGTGTGGCATGATGCATTGATCTTCAAAATGATTAATTACAATTTCCCTACAAGCACTATAAAAATGATCCAATCCTTCCTGTCGGCGCGTACATTTAAAGTACATGCTTGTGGTAAAAAGTCCTCATTGATAAGTGTTGATGCAGGGTGCCCCCAAGGCTCCTGTCTATCCCCTATTCTGTACAACATCTTTACGTCAGACATCCCTACTCTGGATGGTTGCACATTATCTGTTTTTGCTGATGACACTGCAGTTTTAAGTTCGGCGATTCTGGCAAATGATATAATAGATAATCTGCAGAGAGCAACACAAAAATTGCGTACATATTTTAATAAATGGAAAATCCTGGTCAACGCAGAAAAAACTAAATCAATATATTTTACTAGATGAAGGAATACAATTTACATTCCTCAAAGCTGCATAATTTTCGATAACTGCGAAATTAAATGGGAAAATTATGTTAAATAACTAGGTTTAATACTAGATCCAAAAATGAAATTCAAAGAACATATCACAAATATCCTGAATAAATTTAGTCACTTAATTCGCCTTATGTATCCTCTCATAAATAGGAAATCGAAACTGAATATTCCAAATAATTATAATAAATTATTTTAAACTTGCCATGGCATCATTCAACTGAAAAACTACATGATATTGCTAAAGTGGAGCTTGTTTCAAACAGACTAATGCGACTTTCTATGATAAGATGTCAGTATTCTGAATTCGGGCATATAAGAGATATAATCTCAATATAACTTAGAGTTAGGTTAGATTAAGTTGTAGTTAAGTTTTTAATATTTATATGAACAGTAAGTTTTTTGTAAATTTTTCCTTTACTATTAATTACATGTAAGATTACACATATTTAAATCCCAATAAAAAATTAATGCTTAAGAAGAAAAGATTTATCTATATCTAAACTCTTTACGTTGTGTAGAATATAAGACAAAATCATATAAATACTACTAAATAAAAAGAAATGAATGAAAAAAAAACGGTTGACAGTTATAATAAATGAGTGGTAGCAATTACTTACCGAAAGAATTTCACAATTTTCGATTTGATTGCTCAGTTTTCTGATTGCCGATCTGGGTCCAGTGCTGGTTGATTTATCCAAAGCTTGAAACAAATGCCGAAACGTTGTTCGTTGTTAGTTCGTTGAAGTGTAGAAGGCAAACGAACCAATGCTATGGTCTTTTTAACAGCACATCAAATCATTGTATAATTTCACCGTGTAGCCCAGTGTTTGTTGAAACACCATCAGTGCATATACCAATTAATGCATCCAGTGATATATTTCTATCGTTGAAAAAATCATTTAATTTGGTTGTTTTGTATTCAGCCGTTTCATGTTCCAGTCTTACGTAACTAATCAATTGAGAACTTGGTGCTCTCAAAATAACAAGATGCAGTTCTATTACCATCCTAGTATGATACTTCCCATCAATTTTATCTCTCGTTACAGTATCATCTTCTCTACAATCGAATGAAAACGCTAACAAATTGGTATCGTCTAACCGTTTGCGAAGCACTTCTCGTCTGCATTTGTCTTTTTCTCTGCGAACTTTTGATTTATCCATGATGAGAGGTTCGCCATGCCGACCTTTTATTTTGAAATCTTGGAAGAGAGCGGTTCCCAATGCTGATGCTACTCTCTCAGGCACACTAAATCTGTTACATATCAAGGCAAAGTTAAAACAATCGTATTGTGAACCATATTTTCTATCCATATCTCCTTCAACCGATGGCGGTACGTATGTTGAATCATGGAGATGCATTGTTGGCATTGATGATATAACCGTTGCTCCTTGCCTTTAATTTTCCATCATAAATGCATCGACTGTTAGTCTTCTCTGATTACGTTGATCGTGCATAAGCTCTTTGAGGCGTTCGGGAACAAATCCGCATGTACATACAGATGCTTTCAAATCGGATTTACATTTTCCAATAAAAAATTTTTTTTGCTTGCCTTCGGCTTGATGTTTGTTGAGCAACCTATTCAATTTAATCAATACACTATTTTTCGGCATTATTTCCATACCAAGTTTTTCCCTAATTCAAATCAACTTATTTGCTACATGAGTAGTGAATGATTTATAGGAAAACTTTTTTTGTTCTTTTTTAACACGTTTGCTCAAGTAGAAATAATATTTCAAGATATCCAACTCGTTTGGTAAATTAAGATCAGTCAAATCAGAAACGCACCAAAAATAGTAACATCATGCTTGGGTATATGTCTCATTGGGTTTTCGACAGTTGGTGATGTTGTTGTTGCTTCATCTTGCGGTGAAAAAATAAAAAAACAAATAAAATAAAATATAGCTTAAACCAAAGACCATAATCAAGAGTCTAAAGAATTTTTTAGTTGGCACTCACCTTGGAAAAATATTTAAAACACCAGCACAGCACAACAAAAGATGTTACAAAATATATTATATATATATATATATATATATATATATATATATATATATATATATATATATATATATATATATATATATATATATTAAATGTATTGGAATGTTTAAGAAATTTTTTAAATGTTTATTAACCTTTTTTTAAGCTTTCTTTTTTTTAAAATTCTTTCTTTTTCTTTATTGCTCTTTTTGCACTTCACTTCTTCACATTTATGTTGAGTCTTTTGAAATACTGAAAAAATCTCAACAACACAATAACTACATTGGGTTTTCCAAATTTCTTTTTGCCTGAATGTGGGGGTTGGTCATACATTTGAATTCGATTGGGGCACTTTAAATGGGTCAAAGTGGGATTTTTAAAATTTGACTTTTGGGTCAAAATAAGGAACATCAGAATTCATGGTATGGTTCCTTGGGCAAAGTTTCTTAGGACGGACTTAAAGCTCTTAAGGGAGTTTTTTATATGCTACTGTGGACTAAAAACGCAACTAAAGAGGATGGCAGTCTCAGATGTAGATGTTTGTAGACTGTGCTGACAGGCATCAGAGACAGCACAACCACCACACAATATGTGTACTTGATAGGCTTAGATAGAAATGTTTAGGTAGACATAGGGTCTTACTGGGCGACATATTCACCATTATGGCTTAAGACCTACTTATGCATTAGCAACACAGCAGATCAGCGATCAGTCCGAGATTTGGGTGTCGTTCTGAGGTTCCTTAATTTGGCAGGACGGACTTAAAGCTCTTAAAGGAGTTGCTTATATGCTACTGTTGACTAAGAGCGCAACTGAAGAGGATGGCGGTATTAGCAACACAGCAGATCTGCCGAACAATCTATAGACCGAAAAGGCACAATAAATCCCATGGATCGCAGTATTCTGCAACAGTGCTCGGTATAATGAAATAATGATGATGATAATAATGCTCTCGTTTTAATTTTATACCTATTGAAGAAGAAGTAAAGAAGTCAAAATAATTAAGATGGAACCTACTTTAAAATTAAAATATTGAAAGTGACCTGGCGAAATATTATTCAAAAATAAGAAAGGAATTTATTCGCAAGTTTAAATTTTATTTGCGTACTTTGCAGTTATTTTATGACTGCTCAAATTAGATATAGTGGGAAGATAGAGCGCACTACATACTACTTTCGCATTATATTTTTAAAAGAAAATAAAGAATTTAGAGAGCAATTGCTTGGTGACGCAGATTAGAAACTAACGCCATTTTATTTTCTCCATTATATCAAGAAGATACATACATACATTTTGTTGCTTTATAAATACAAAATTTTTCTCAATTATTGGAAAATTTAAAATTTTTTGCTTATTATAATGTTACGTTTTTACCTTTTTAAAAACGTGTATTTATGAGTTCGTAGATTGTAGTTAAAATAAAATAAATCTTGTGTTCAGTTTTAATTAAAATTCCTTTATTAACACAGTTTTGTGCACAACTGCTTATAATCTTTTTACAAGCAATAACAATTTTTATTCTTAATTACTATGTCTGGTTACAACTTTAAAGATCTTCCAACTCGATCGTAGTTATAACTTAGGTTCGATCACAACCTTTTCGACCAGAGGTTATCCACACTTAGCTCCAACTAAGCTGGTTTTTACTTCACTACTAGCTTCACCAGTGGTTATCCACACTTAGCTCCAACTAAGCTGGTTTTTACTTCACTACTAGCTTCACCAGTTTACTCCTTATAAGCTCTCTTCACACAGAATTCAAACCAACAAACTCTCTTTAAACCAATAACACGTTCGCAGAGTTTACTTTACTTAAACTATTGTTATTCGCATCGATATGCTTTTTATATGGCTGAGTAAACAAGACTTCGAAAGCTCTAGAACGTCTCGATATTTCAGGTAGATTCCATTTCTTTCTTTTAGTTTCTTTTTAGTTCTTTTGTAGCCATGCGTATGTAAACATCTGCCTTTATCAGCTCTTAGTATTTGTTGTTGCTTGTTTATTGTCTGTTACTTGTTTTCTTTGCTGTTAGTTTTTGTTGTTGCTGTGTTATTTTTATTTATTTTATCTCTGCTAATGTTTGTTGTTGTCGATTCTGGCTATTTATAAACAACATGTATAGTTGTTCTTGCAGCTTTTGTTTACTTATTTTAGCGAAGTAATAAATGCAGAGGTGCCCAATCTTATTTTCGTAACAATAAATTACAGTATGCCAAATCAACATTCGAACATTTTTCTTAAAGCTCCTTTTTTAACAAAATAAATAATGAAACTAATCTTTTTTATACGATTTTGGATCAAACAAGTTTTCTTTCTTAAAAGAAATATGCGAAAAGTACTTTAATCATAATTTTTTAGAAAAATAATGAAATTCAATGCAATAAGATTTTCAGGTTGTATCAATTTGTATTTTTCATACTGTTAATGAGAAATAAAATAAATATAGTATTGCCAGTTTCGATAAGAAAAACCTTGTACTTTAGTTAAAATACTGATTTTGAATAAGAATTTATAGAAAAGGTTTATTATCTTTAAAGTGCATTTTAACTAATATGTGTTTGAAACCCAAAGTTAAACATTTTTGTTAATATAGCCGTTAAATTATAAATGAACTTTTAAGTACAAATGTTAATTTTGTTATTATAAAAATGTATTTTTATGTATAATTTTGTTGCTTTTTTGTGCTCTTACTTAAAATAAAAATAATAACAACATATTTTTGGTACAATTGTGGTAAAAAAAAACACAATTCTATGAGCTTCTGAGTACAATTTTGATGTTCTCATTTTCCAACCCTGTTGTTTTCATATTTAACCTCTCTTGCAAAAGAAAAGAAAACTAAAGAAAATAGATAAAATGACCTTACTCTCTTGCTCACTAATATGTCTACACACTTCCATTATCATTTTTTATATTTATTTTAAATAAATTAAAAAATTCAAAATTTGTATGAATAAAGAATGCAGCGAAGGAATTATGCATGTTAATGTAGGGCAAAGCAAATTTATTTTGTTGTTGTGCAAACGAAAATATGTTAATCTACATCGAATATGTGCTGACTTTTATATCTATCTTAACTTTAGTATTTTTTTATAAAATTTAAAATAATAATAATAATAAGAAATAAATACACATAAAAATTATAATTTTGTAAACTTATACTAAAAGAATTTTTTTTTAGTATTTTTAATATAACTGGAAAAATAGTGATATGTATGTACTCATAATATTATTTTATATATATATATATATATATATATATATATATATATATAATATAATATATAATATATATATAATATATATATATATATATATATATATATATATATATATATATATATATATATATATATATATATATGAGTAAATACATATCACTATTTTTCCAGTTATATTAAAAATACTAAAAAAAATTTATTTTAGTATAAGTTTACAAAATTATAATTTTTATGTGTATTTATTTCTTATTATTATTATTATTTTAAATTTTATAAAAAAATAACTCTTTGTGGCTCATCCTTAAAAATTATGTGGAATATAATAATATTGTTACGTTTTAAACTTTTTAAAACGTTTGTGTTTGTTTAAATCACGTTAAAATAAAATAAACAACGCTTTATTTTGTTGTTTACAGTTTTATTTTGCTACACAATAACTTTTATACTGTTTGTCCTAATACAACGCTTTTATTTCCGCTTTAACACAACTTTATTTGTTGACAGCCAAACAACAACCAACTACGTAGTCAAAGCAGTCTCCTTATATACTTAATTGCCTACAGTTTGGAAAGTTCCGGAAATGTCTCATATGATCTCATATCCTCTATCCGTTAATTTTAAACATGTAAGATTGTGTTACCCAGAGATGATTCAATTGGCAGTGCTGCCAGATACACAAGTACGGAATTGACGGGGTGACACATAACTAACGAATATAGAAAATGTATGCATTTTTATTTTCGTAACAATTACTTTTTACAGGCATCCATTAATATATTTGATGGAGCAACTAAGTTTTCAAAATCCCTTAATCTTTGATAATTCTTAAAGAATACAAAAATTCGCTTGGTGCTGTAAGTACCTCACTTTTTTGAATTCTTTAAAATACTTTTCACATTATAATTTTTGAACAACTTTAAACGCCACGTATCCGACAAAATATTTCATTGAGGCCAATTCGACGTTTATTAGAGAAGAGTTATCAAAAACGTCTTTCAAAAAATAATCTGTATAAATATGTTTATAGAATTCAACATCGCCTGCTTTGCTTGGATTTCTGTTTTACCAAAAACTTGTGTTGCAAATTTAAATGGCAATTTTTCAAAGGAATCGCAAAAGAACTATCTATTTCGCAAAATATTCAATAAAAGTGGAAAATCGTACATACAAAACACTTTTTGTCCATTAATTTCAAAAAAGGCATTTCCAAAGATATTCCAAAACTATAAAAGCGTTTTCTGTTTGTTGAGCTCAGATCACACAATAGGGCACATATTTTTATACTTATGGTTTCTGAAACTATATTGAAAAATGCATACCTGGTTCAAAATGTTACATTTTTCAAATGGCATTTCTAAAAAACTTATTTGCAAAATATTCGTAGCGCTATTTTTTATTGGCTTTTTCTTTAAAAAAATAATCCTGCTTAAAATGTAGTTACATTTATCTTTATAAACCTTTTAAAAAATGCGTGAAATGTAATTTTTATTGGCTTTTCCATCAAAAAATGCATACTTGGTTCAAAATGTAACATTTTTTAAGAGAATTTTTTTAAAAACCTATACTAAAAATAATCTGAAATGCTACTTGTTTAATTTCCCATTAAAAACTATATCTTGTGAAGGGCATATTCAATTAGGCGCTGACCCCTGTATGTTTATCCGCACAAAAACAAAACAAACATAGTTTACCCTATTCTCTCTATTTCTTCTTGTTTGCTAGGAATATTTAAAATATTATAAAAGACAATTCTTGCAAAAACTTCTAAAATTTTAAAATAATCAATTAAAAGCGTACGCCACAAAAAACTTTTTTTCCAACACACATGCAAACTTATATATTTTAAATGTCATATATACATATGTACATCCATACATACTTTTATGTACTTATATTTGGTTATTATGCACTTGTCTCTTTATTTTGATGGGAGTAAAGTTGTAATTCTCTTTGGTTGTGTTTATTTTCCCTTTTATCCTAGCACCCGCATCATGGAAGTTAAAGAAAAAATAATTTAAGTTTTGTATAACTTGCACATTCTATATATTGTTTATTCTTTGGTTAAACACAGTCCACTCGTATAGAAACAACACAGTTAAAAAATAGAGAACAAAATATCCACATAATTTGTAAAACAAAATAAATTTTAAGTAACTATTTTAAATATACATAATTTAAATTACTTATTATTTTATTAAAAAACAAAACAATTTGTGTATTAATTTCTAATTAATTATATTTGGCCCTCCTCGCCAAATATTGGACTAAGCGATGTTTCATTAAAAAAAATTAGTTTTATTGTACATTTTACACATAAAAACAGCGAAGTTTAACAGCCTAAAACACGATGTCGAACGTTATCGTTTCGAACGACAAACAGCCGATTTGCGGCACACTAATAGTCTCTAGTCGAAAGAAAAAGAATGTGAACGATAACGTAAGCACATGGTGAAATAAGATAAGGTGAAGTTGTCCGTACAACAACTAATTAATGTACAAAACAACAGGCAATATTTTTTGTATATTGTATTGCAAATGTCAAAAAACTTTCATATAAAAAAAAAAAACGTAAACAAAAGTTGTAAATTAGATATATTTTATTTCGTTGAAAATTTTAATTTTCAAATATTTCGTTTTCTGGACGTTGTTCAATTATGGACATTAAGCATTTAGACGTATTTCTAAATATGTACATATATTATTTTTTAATGCATTTTGAAGCATTTTTTTGTGATTAGATATAGTTTAACGATATTCTTGAATTGATGTTTTTAGTAAGTCACTGCTGTACAAGAAAATATTTTGACAGAATATTAACACAAAAGAGTAATCAGCCGGACAAACAGCTTCGCCTTGTATAATTTACCATGCAGAAACATTTCATTACATAATTGCGGCTCACTATTTCGTTTTTCTTATGCTTGTACGAACACAAATGTCAAAATCACTCACTTGTTATTTATTATCGTTGGTGAAGGGTCCGCCAAATAATTTTTTTTTTTTTTTGAAAATGCTATAAAAAAAAGCTACTGAGTATTTTCTCAAACTTCTTTTTCTATTTGAAAGTACAATCCTTCCGGTTAATAATGGAAAATAATTTCATTCAAATGTCTGCCTCGGCTGGCCATGCAGTAGCCTACGCGATCGGTCAAGCACATTATCGATTGTGTGCAGCTGTATTTCACCAATGGCTTCACGAATATTGTCCTTTAAAGCGTCAATTGTCTATGGCTTGTTGGCGTAACACTTATCTTTGACGACACCCCACAAATAATAGTCCAACGGTGTCAATTGCACCTCCAGGGCGCAAAACATCGAGTGTAGCTTCGGCTGTGTGGCACGTAGCGCCGTCCTGTTGAAACCAAATGTTGCTAATATCCTCCTCTTCAATTTTTGTAAACAAAAATTCGTTCAACATGGCCTGATAACGATCGCCATTGGCTGTAACCGCCACTCCTTGCTCAATTTCGAAGAAAAATGGCCCAATTATGCCTCTGGATTAAAATCCGCACCAAACAGTGACTCGTCTTGGGTGTATCGGCTTTTCAATGTATGCGTGCCGGTTTTCTGTGCCCCAAATGCGACAATTTTGCTTGTTTACATACCTGCCAAGATCAAAATGAGCTTCATCTGAAAAGATGATTTTTTTGGCAAAATCGGCATCTTCTATAAGTCGATCGCAGGCCCAGATTCCCAGCGTTGTTCAAGCGTATATACAACCATATTCGTTCAGCGGAAGGATAAAACTAATTATCTGTCAAATCAGACATGAGCTAAGTGTTACCATTCATGAAATAAGTACTAGTTGAAAAAAAAAAACGTTAGATGAAATGAACACTGCAGCACTCTGGAATGCTTTTTCTTGTACCTGACTTCGTTGCCAGGTGCAGAGAAACCTGTTTTTGTGCGGTGGATAGGGACCGCATAGAATAACACAAAACTTCCCAAGATACTAGAGAAAATTGTTTTCGCAAAAAAAGAAATCGTACAAAAAAAGTCGCATAAAAATAAAATCGCACAAAAGCAGGTTCTTCTGTATTTGGTCCCTGTAAAGGCTTCAATTTATAGCCACTATCGCATTAAGGAAGTAACAATTTTTTTTCATAACTGTTATGCTATAAACACATTCAAGACTACCGACCATCGACTACACAATTACAAAAGACGCTGGCTACAAAAGTGGTCAAGTAACCAGCTTTAATTATTTTAACGACTACAGATACAAAATACATGTAAACAAATGGATATATGATTATTCTTTTTCAGTGGTGCCAGATACATTTTTTTTTGCATTTTTAATGTATATATTTCATGTATGGCGTTTCAAAACGCCTATTCCATGCATATTATTGTATTGACAGAACTAAACTGTTTGTTATCGCTAAGAAAAATATAAATTAGCCTAAATGGCGAAATACACTATCAAGCAGATAGAAACTGCATTGTAGAAGTATTAGTTAATTTTTATGTAAGGATCGGGGCACACAAAATAAGGTACTTGTGAGTTAACATATGTATATTTTTTGCTCATGTACATAGTACAATAAATAAGGTACATGCAGATCTATAACAATTTAAACAATAACAAGAACAACAGTCAATTTTTGTTTTATTTTTTTTTTCAACTATGATAAAGCATAGAGTTGCCAGACATTATTTTATTAGCAAGTACAGATTTTATCTAAAATGTTTTGAATCTATGTATCAAATTAGGATCTCATACCGAGATCTCATACCGTTTTAAAATGACGGTTAATATTTCATTTAATGATTTCCCTTATATAGCGAGGATATTTTCAATTAAAAATATTGATATGAATATTCTTATTGATGAGTACATACACAAATATATGCTAAACATAAATATGCTAACCAATAAAAATATTCACATCAATATTTTAATTGGAAATTGGCTATATAAGATATCTTGGCTAAATATAAGTTCATTTAAATTGCATTAAAATGAAAGAAACACCGATTAATTTTGTTGTTTTACAGTTTTTATTTTACTACACAATAACTTTTAAACTGTTTGTCTTAATACAACACTTAATATTCGTTTATACAACACTTATTTCCGCTTATCTTACGACAGCCAAACTATAACTAACTGAAAACCCACAATGCAGTGTTTTATTTTTATTTTCGTAACTCTGCTTCTCGCTTAAGCCTGTTCGTCCCGAATAGGCTCATTATCCTTCTCCCCATAGCTTGCAAGTAGTTCTAAATGTACCAATTTCTCTTTTCATCGCGGGCTATTGTTCTTCTGTATTCTGTATACCACATCATTTAACCTTTTGACTACATTGCAAGACCCATCCCAGTTAGTTTGCAGTTTGAGAAATAATCTTTTTTACGCTGTGGGTTGTAGAGTAGAACCGGTTGTCCCTGTTTGCTGCGCGGTCATACCTGGCGATCTATCCCGGTCCACTTTTAGTCGTGTAGGTATAGTTTCATGAAGTTCTTTGGTACTTTCGTTGTTTTTTGGCATTACCGACTGGTGCTCTCATTTTGTAATGCTGCATATGATTCTGATTTGTTCTGAACGCATTTTTAGCCCCAATATATCCAGTGCAGCTTTCTAACCATCCGGCGGCAGCTTCCTTGAATCCAATCCAATAATAACGTTGTTTTAATTTTTCAACTGTCTTCGCCACGCTAAGATGCCCTCCGCTATGTACCTTATGAGACTGATTTGTGAGGTAGGAACCAGTATTAGATTGGAAGTTGTATTGCCGTCTGCACTTTTCCAGCTTCGGTATAAGCACCCGTCTATCAGCCTTAAACTATTCCATTGACCCAAATACCCCTTTATTAGAGGGCTATCTGCTGATATCTCTTTACTAGTAGGCCGTTTGTCTTTATTTAGCCGCTATTATCGTTGCCAGTACAGGATCTTTTCTCTGAGCCGCTGACCAGTTCTCGGTCTCTTTGGCCTTATCAGCTTCACTGTTACGTGGCGGTCTTTTCATGTCTCACCTTGTATGATGACCATCGCCATTATGGCCAATTTTTCTATCAAAAACCATAATATGTTACCTGTTGTTTACTTAATTTTGTGACGTTAATTTAGGGAATTTTATTGTTTTCCTTTTACAAATCAAATAAATTCAAGAATATTGTAAATTTGTTATTAATATTGTTAACTGGCTTTAAAAGAAATTTTGTTTGAATAAATTTATAGACTTTTTTAAAAACTAAGTGATTAACTGTATATAGTTTAAGGTGCAAGATAATCAATTTGGGGCTGCATAGAAGGGGCGCTTACACGGTTTTATGCTATGGAACGCAGGTTGTTGAGAAACTCAAATTTGGGAACACAATATATTAAGCTTATGCGAAATAGCGGTTTCTGAGAATCGTGTATTTGACTTACCACATCATCCAATTGTTGGAGCAAAGCTAAGGGTTTTTTGATGGGTCTTTTAAAGATGCTGCTGCTAGTTCTCTGAATGAAAAATACAACGTAATTTGTTTGCTGTTTGTCTACGATTTCGCCTATATCAATTTGTGTTTTCAGCCGACATTATTAAAATTTTTCGGCTATTTTGGATAGCTGAAGATCACCACAACTTCCAGAGAATTTTATGAAGGGAAACCCACGATGAACCTATCCAGCATTTTCAATTATGTACCGTGACGTATGGAACTACCACAGTACTATTTTTTTCTGTAAAAGTACTTGAACAGCTGGCGAACGATTACAAGAAAACTCATCCCTACTCATTGAAAATTTTACTTAAGGAATTTTACGTTCTAACTTGCGCATCATCTGAACAACAATTAATTAAGAAACGTAACGAACTGGTTGCTCTTCTCTCGTAAGCTGGACTTCAATTAAGCAAGTGGGTGTCTAATAGCGATGCAGTTGAACTAACAAACCAAACTACACCTAGTTTTTTAAAGAATGACGACAACTCAGCTATGGTCTTTGGAATACATTGAAATCCTGACGAAGATCGTGTTGGCTACAAAATCTGTTTGGATAATCTACATCCTGCCACAAAAAGATCTATATTGTCTCATGTAGCTCGAATTTTCGATTTACTGGGGCTGGTTTCACCTATTGTTATAAAGTTCAAGATTTTGTTTCAGGAGCTGCAGCTCAAGAAGATTGGAATTGGCCAAAATATAGAGATTGCGAAATCTTTACAAGCTTACCTCGCTTGGTACTAAATGAAAATTCGAAAATTACCTTTTATGGGTTTAATGATGCATCTTTAAAGGCATATTCTGCCGTAGTTTACTGTCTAATGAAGGACGATCATGGTAACGTCAAAACATCGTTAATTGTCGAAAACAAGTGTCTTGTCCCTCGGGCAGATTCGTTACTAGATTGGAGTTATGTGGTATGTTACTACTTGCCCGTCTTATGAAATCAATCACATCGTCGCTACCACACGCCAATGTTGAGTTACATGGCTGGTGTGATTCCATCTTAGTGTTATCTTAGCTCCATATAATCAATCAAGCTAAAAATATTTGTGGAAAATCGGACGGCGGTAATATTGAAGACTCCGCCTCGAAAAGCTTGGGTATATGTTAGTACAAAAGATAACCCAGCTGACTGCGCTTCCAGAGGGCTAATGATGAACCAACTTCTAAGCAATGACTTGTGGTGGTCAGGTCCGTCCTTTTTAAGAAACCAGCAACAAATCGAGATTATAACCTTCTCTGATATGATAGTCGGCGAACTTAAAGTGAAAGCAGTAATGAGAAATAGTACAACACAGAGCTTGACTACGCGTCAACCTTCAGTAAATTATCCATTGGAAAGAGCATTAGCAATTTTGTCCACCTGGGAGAAATTGCTACGCATAACAGCTTATGTACAACGGTTTATAAACCTATATGTACGCAAAGTAAAGAATCCGAAGAGTTTTATAACCTTTGATAAAATCACTCAGGCTTAAATTACTTGCTTAAAAATTGCACAAGAGTACTTCTCTACTGAACGAATTGGATTGCAGAAAAATTCGTTAATCATGCGACTTTCACCATATATTGACAAACAGGGGCTAATCAAAATGGGAGCTTGTATTCGAAATTCGGAACTTACAGACACAATTCAGCATCCCATAACTCTCCCTAAAAACCATAAAATTTAAACTTTAATCCTTAATCAACAACACATGCGTAACTTTCATCCCGGTGTATCAGCGTTATTCGTTATAGTAAGAAACAATATTGAATTGTTGGAGCAAGAAATCGTATTCGCCAAATTACGCATAGATACTTGAAATGTTGTCGGCAATTTATCTTCCTGCTGTACGCGTTAGATAAGCGTTTCCATTTCAAAATATTGATCAGATAATGCCGGACTGTTTACCCTAAAGCTGCATAATGGACGAAATGCTAGAACATCTAAGGGCTATATATGCTTATTTGTCTGCACCGTTACCTCAGCTATACACCTAGAATTATTCTGGCTGCTCTATGTCGTTTTATGTCTAGCCGTGGTAAATGCTCTTCAATATTCAGCGACAACGGTAAGAACTTCGTTTTAGCGAAGCGTGTCTTAAATGAATTATATCAATATCTACAAAATGTTAAGCATAACGAAATCAACTTTGGCTCAAGAAGTCATTAAATGGATTTTACCCCACCTTTTTTCATCACACTTGGGTGGCATGTGGGAATCGGGCACCCACTCCGTCAAATTACATTTCCGTTAGAAACTAACAACTATGTATCATCCCACTTTCTAATTGGTAGACCTACTACAATGGTACCTGAGGGTGATCTTACTGATATAAATACAAGCCGACTTGGCTACTACCAACCTGTGTCTTTTGAAAGCAGTGGAGTCACGAATATCTCTTCAACATCGCTAAAAATGGTGTAAAGTTCAACCCAAAATTGAATTTAGCGCCGTGGTCCTAGTTAAAGAAGACAGAATTCTCCATCTACTTGGATCACCAGACGGGTGATAAAAGTCTTTCTAGGCGGTGACGGTTTATTTCGAGTCGTTAAACTCAGAAAAAATGGTGACACGATTAAGGGAAATATAACGAAGATTAGCAGACTACCTGTACGCAAAAATATCCCTTCAGGATTGGCCGAGATATTGAGGAACCTTCTCAGATACACAGCACTGTCTGTTTATTTGTATTTATTCTTTATTCTCTTTTTTAGTGCCAAGCCACACATGGCAATTATAGTTGCGCAACTCTTTAGTTTATAGAAGGTTACGGAGAGGGGAAAAATAATTGTCTGTTCTCGGCGATTCTCTCATTGACATTCTTTTTCATAATTTATTTCGCTTTTTGGTGTACTTGCACTCAGTCGCCGCCACTGTTGGTAGAATTCTACTGTTCTAAAATTCTATCAAAATTGGTAGATTATTTTTTGTTTGGCAGATTGGAAGGCTAATAGAATTTTCGTAGATTTTTGCAGAAATTTAAAAATTGAAAAATCACTATGTTATTAAAACATCATCAATCCATTTCAATCCATCACAATCCATTTTTTTCTATAAACGTAAATATCAGAAAATTCTACAAAATTAGTTACAATCGTATGTATAAGTTGTTATAAAAAACTTGAGAGCAACAGCAAAAACAACGGTAATAAATTTATTTATAATTTAAATAACAAAAGAATTTTTACAATAACTAAAGTTATGCAGCAAAAATGGAAGGTACTGTATATTTAGGACGTTAAAAAATGTACAGTGCACCACTGCACTAATTTGTCAATTGCATATAATACAAATTTTTTTATATGTTATTAAGTATTCGTTTTAGTTTTGAATTATTAGTACTTAATATTTATTAAGTATTTATTGGCTTAAATTCTAAAAAGTAAACGTAAAGGAACTTTTCGTAAGGCAAATATGTAAATATTATTTAAATAGTAGGTGACCTAACTTTTATTTATATTCGTAACCTCGTAATAAAATTTCACAATGATGAAAACTTTGAAAAGTGTGAAATAAATAAACCCAAAAAATTCGATTTACTAGAAAATTTCCCAAAAGGCGGTTGGCCGAAAACTTTAAATAATGCTGAAATATGCCATATTTTGCGTCCATCCATCAAAAAGTGATATAAAATTATCAGAAGAAGAAATTTTAGCGTTAGATCCAATACTACATGCAAATGGTTTCTGTACTAGCTTTCTCATGAAAGAGTCTTTATGCCAGCAATAATTTAGAAGTGACTTCTGGTTATTTAAAAATATAAAGCCAAAGATATTTCTTTCTATAACGATTAAATCAAATTTCATATTGTTACGAAAATACAAATACAACACTGCATTGTGGGATTTTGGTATATGTCAATTTGGCAGCATTGCCAAATCGACCACCTTTACGTTACATTTAAATTAACGGATATGGAAATAGAGGATGATCGATATTTCCTGAACCTTCTAAACTGTAGGCAATTAGGTATATAAGGGGCTGATTTACCTACACGTTAATTAGTTATCCTTTGGTTGTTGTAAGATAAAGACGTGTTAAAGCGGTGTTTATTTTATTTTAACGCAATTTAAACGAACGCAAACGTTTTAAAAAGGTTAAAACGTAACAATATGTTTAGTTAGAAAACACTTATACAAATATAGAAAACCAGAAGCGAAGAACGTTCAGAACAAAGTTTTATATCCACAGTGACGCCCAGTGGAGATTTATCTAATAGCGTAGAATTGTATAACGGAAGGGTTGGTTTAATACAAAGTACCATGAATGAAGTAGAGTGCTTAGACATATTCAAAAAAATTTTTTGAAGAAATTAGGTGTATAAGGATCTTGATTCTTTTAACAAGAAAGTGATTCTAAGTAAACAGGAAGAAAAGTCAAAGAATGGTTCCTCTTTTTCATTTCTAGGCAACAGTGACATAATTTTTAATACCGTAATTTAAACCCAATTCTCTCTGGAGCATTTTGATTATCAAATTCTAAAAACGTGGAATGGCAGTAAATATTATCCAAATTTAGCGAAATTTATTTCTCGAAGATTAGATGCTGTTGTTTAAGCACAAGAATATGAAACCGAATACAAAAAATATTCCCTCCTTTAAGAATTGTTTTCTCTTAAACTTTTTTGACACGTTAAATATGGAGCACCTTTAATTTTTGTTGGGCAATTTTTGTTGGAGGAAAACATTTTATGCTGTTGCTTAAAAATTTCGCAAAAGGTTCACATATAGTGTAAAAATTATAAAACGTTTAAAATTGTCGTATATTAAAACACTGAAGTAAAAACTAAATTGTAGAAAATGAGGGTGAACACTTTATTTTGTCACTTACAGTATATCAACATATGGTAAAATGTTAGTAAAGGTTGTTATTCATATCAAAATATATATTTTTTTAATTGTTTTTATAAGTTGGTAGATTTTTGTAGGCAATTTGGTAGAATTAAAAGTTTTTTAGTGCTAGTGTTGCCACAATTGGTAGAATTCTACCAAAATTGGTAGAATATTTTTCGTTTGGTAGGCTGGTAGGTTAAATAAAATTTTGGTAGATTTTTGCTGAAGTTTAAAAAATTTAGAAATCACTATGTTAATAAAATTTGTTAATCCTATCCATGGCTTTACAACATTAAAAAAAAATAACAAAAGAATTCTTGCAATAACAACAACAAATACGAAAGTTACTCTATGTTTTAGGCGTCAAGTGTACTACTGCACTGATTTGCCGATTTATTTACATAATACAAATTTTTTTTATATTTTATTATTTGTATTAGTTTTGTATTATTTGGTTATTATTAGTTATTTATTGCCTCAAATTGTAAAAGTCAAATAACAACATTTTGTAAACCAACAATTCTTTTAAACGAGTATTTAAATTGATAATTGTAATTTTGTAATAAAATATCATAATGTAAAAAACTAAAACTTTGAAAAAGGCTTCAAAAACTGTGAAAGAGAATAAACTCTAAAAATTTCGGTTAAATAGAAAAATTCCCTAAAATTTTAAGTAATGCATAAATACGGTCTATGATGCCTGATGTAAAGAAAAGACCATCAAAAAGTGATGTTAAAATACCAGAGAAAATTTTAGCTGCATCACATGCAAGCGTTAG
This sequence comes from Wohlfahrtia magnifica, assembly GCA_023159175.1. Classification (NCBI taxonomy): domain Eukaryota; kingdom Metazoa; phylum Arthropoda; class Insecta; order Diptera; family Sarcophagidae; genus Wohlfahrtia; species Wohlfahrtia magnifica. The sequence goes on along the minus strand of JAKWBJ010000025.1, from coordinate 633,806 downwards.
AGCCAGTACTAATGTTTCTTTAGCTAGATTTCACATATCATTCTCATCATATCGATAAAGCACTATTGCAGGACACTGCGACCCATGGGATCTATTGCGCCCTTTCCGACATAGAGTTTGTTCAACAGATCTGCTGATTTCACATTAAAATCTCTTTTATACCAGCAGTAATTTAAAAGTGACTTCATAAACCAAAGATGTTTCTTTCTGGAAAGATGTTCCACTAGCGACAAAATCAAGTTTCCTGCGTTTGGCCGAAAAACACTCATAAAAATATGGAAAACCAAAAACGAAGAACTTTCACAATAAAATAATAATATCCACAGTGAAGTTCGATAGAGATTTTTGTAATAGTATAGGAATGTACGGCAATATGGTTTTCATTCAAAGTCCCATGAATTAAATAGATTGTTTAAACATATTAAAAAAAAAATTTAGTAACCAATGTGAAGAAATTAGGCGTGCAAGAATCTTGATTCCTTTGACAAGACAATAATTCTAAGCAAACTACAAAAATGGTTCTTCTTTCACTTTTCTAAGCAAAAGTTGCATCCTTCGTAATACCCGAATTTAAGCACAATCGAACATTTTCGGTAGCATGAATATTTATTATAAGAAAACAATCTTTTATGACAGAGGAATTGTAGAAAATCCCTCCGATTTACAGGAAACCTAGTGTAATCTACTTCTCAAAAATTAGATGATGTTGTTAAGGTCCAAGAAAAAGTAACCGAGTACTAAAGTATTTTCTCCTTTAAGAATTGTTTTCTTATACACTTTACAGCGTATACATTTACACATACATACAGTAAAAAAGATAATGGTATACACTAGAGTGCGCCTTTTTTTCAACTTGTGAAATTGTACCGTAATTCCCCCTAGATATGCTTTTCCCGTCAAAAAACTATCATTCGCAAAAAATTAGGCTGATCACATATCGGGAAGGCGTGCCTCATCCGCCCTTAAGTTGCGATAAAATCACAATGTATATTACATTTTCACATGTGTTTATTTCGAGTTAAACTAATCTAATACTCTTAAAAATATAAATCATAATAATATAGGAATCCAAATTCATCAAATGGATCAGAGGCGGCCCAAAAGGGTTTATTTACCCGTCGCACCAAAAGGTAAAATTTTATAATTGTTTAAAGAGTTCTCGAAATATTGAGTTACTCGTTTACTCGTAGATGCTGTCGCAACCTTTTTATTATTTATTTTACAGTATACATAGAAATAAATATATTGACCGTTAAACCACAAAGGTACTAAATCGAAGTCCAACACATAGTTAAAAAATGTAAATATTAACAATTTCTAGTAACTCCGAACTGCGAAAATGTTTTTCTTAACTACATAAAAAGGGAACTTGCTAATAAGATGACAGTTTTTTATTCTTCAATATCAATTAAAAGTGTGTTAGAAACTGATGTTAACAGCCGAAATATACTGTGAAAATTAAAGTTATAAGTGAATATTACTTTCGAAGTTGTATTAAAGTTAAAGTTTAAAGAACAAATTTGAATTATCTCCGTTGTTTGAATACAAGGGGACAAAAAAATTTATATCTTCTTGATTATGACGCGAGCCAAATTTTCGGTGCCAAATTACCCTTCAATGCGCAAATTTTGCGAGTATTATTCTATAATATGCGCAAAGTAAAATTAGATTTGCGAGTAAGTGCATCTCAATGGTAAGAGAAATAGAAATTTTGTGGAATAAAACGAGCATTAAACGAGAATAAAACGAGAATATTTTGAAGGTGTTTCAAAAATTTCAATACAAATTCATTTTGTACCATATCATCAACCAGAATCCAGGTATTTCCACATCAGTCTTTCTTGTCCCAAAGGCTTTTGTCTTGTCTACTTTTTTAACGCATAAAAATCTATTTTTTTAGTTTTTGTTGTATAACTTCAGTTGTTGTAAGAATTTTGTTGTTGTTTTTTATGGATTTTGTAAAGCACTAAATACTGTTTTGAATAAACATAAAATGTTTAAATTTATCGCGTTTTAAATGTTTGAAATAAAAATTAAATTCAAGACAATGAGACTGTATACTATTTTTTGACTTTGACTGTATGTAGATAATATATGGGGTGGGCAAATTTGAGGTTAGAAAGAAAATTGGCTGTCAAATGATGAAATATCAAGAATTGAGTTGTCAACCTGTGGCACTTATTTAGTACAAAATTAGGAAATTTTAACTGTGGAACGCTACACTCTTGAACAAATAGTTTTAATTGTGAAAATTTACTATCAAAATGATGAAAATTTTACTGTATCAATTCGTAAAATTCGAGTGTTGAGAATGAGCCTGAAACATTAACTTGTCGACGTTCGCAACAATTAGGCATCACCAGAGAAACTTTGCTCAACATTTTGCATAAATATCTTCATCTTCACGCTTATAAAGTTCAACTCGTTCAAGAATTAAAGTCAACCGACTATTGTTTGCGCCGAACGTTTGTGATTTGGCTGTTTGAAAAACTGAACAAAAACTACGCATTTTTCAACAGGATCATCTATAGTGATGAGGCTCATTTTCAATTAGACAGTTATGTAAACAAACAAAATTGTCGCATATGGGGCTCACAAAATCCACAAACAGTCCTCGAAAAACCATTAATTCCAAAGAAAGTGTCCGTATGGTGCGGTTTGTGGTTAGGCGGCATCATCGGCCCGCATTCTTTCGAAAATGAGCAAGGAAACGCCGTTACCGCTACCAAACCATGATAACCTATTTTTTGTGGCCACAATAGGATAATGATGACACCAGTGACCTTTGGTTTCAGCAGGACGGCGCCATAAGCCACACAGCCAGCCAAACAATTCAGTTATTGCATGACAAATTTGAAGTTACGTAATTTCTCGATTTGGCGATGTCAATTGGCCGTCTCGTTCTTGTGATTTAATGCCGCTGGATTATTTTCTCTGGAGCTATTTGAAAGACCGGGCTTACGTGAACAAACCACAAAAAACTTACACTCTGAAAGATCAAATTCGGCGCTGCATTGAAGAGATAAGCGAAGCTTTGTTGCAAAATGTGGTTCAAAATTTTATGAAAAGAGCAGAGGTGAACTTTTGTCCGGCATCATATTCTATTATTTTCATATTTCCATATTTATATTGGTATGAATAAACAGAATTTGTCAAAAAAAATGTGTTTTTAAGCCACCACTTTGTTTTTATTTGACAGTTTTTATTTTTTCTTTTTATCTTTATACAAATTATCTTAATACAGCAACTTAATATTCGTTTATACAACACTTTTATTTACGCTTAAACACGACTTTATTTTATTACAGCAAAACGATAACTATCTCACTAATGCATAAGGCACGCCGCCTTCTATATACAATTTAAATTACTTCCGAATGTTCTTGTTCTTCCTAACACATTCGAATTATTTCCGTTAATTCAAATGTATCACACAAAGATGGTCGAATTGGCATTGCTGCCAAATACACAAATAAGTACGGCATTGACAGAGTAACATATTAATACTAAATATACCAAAGTCCTACAATACAGTCTTAAAGGCGCTGATGTGGTGTATTTTCTTTTAAGGCATTTTTTATTTTCGTAACAATATATAATTTAGCTCTTTGTTTTGAAGAAATGCCGTGATAATGTACTAAGATCTTCACTTTTCCAATTTAGCCTTTTTCTTATGTCTTCACGTATTCAGTATCCTAAGAGTTGGCATCACTGTATGAAATAACCTTTTTATCGATGTACTAGATTCAGTGCTGCAAAGTTAAGAATAATAAAACAGCTGATAATTTAAATGAAGCTCAATTAAAATTAAAGCCATGGCGTAATCAATAAGGTGCATGCCACAGTGAAATTACATTAGGTGAAGTTGCCTGTGTTCGACAGACTGTCAAACGTTTTTCTTGTACAGCAGAGATTTACTAAATAAATCAATAAACTATACCTTATTGAAAAAATTTGTTCCAAATCGCGTTAAAATATAATATATACATACATATGTACATATAAAATACCTTAATATTTTATGTTTATGATTAAAAGCCGTCCAGAAAACGAATTAATTAAAAGTTAAAATTTTTAACAAAATAAAATATTTCTAATTTACGACTTATGTTGTATTGAAATTTTTTGACATTTTACTTTCATACACAATACTTCATACACAATACTGTTGCTTTTGTAACGAAATTAATTGTACGGACAACACTGTCTTATTCAATGTGCCTTGGTGTATGCAGATCTACAACAATTTAACCAATAACAAGAACAACAGTCAATTTGTTTTTGTATTATTTTTTAAACCTGTTTGACATGGTGAAATTAAATAAGGTGAAATTGTCTGTACAACAACTAATTTTTGTATAAAAACAACAGGCAACATTTTTTGTACATTGCATTGTACATGTCAAAAAATTTCCATATAAAAAACGTAAGCAAAAGTTGTATACAGTTAACACTTGTAAATTATAAATATTTTATTTTGTTGAAAATTTTAATTTTCAAATATTTCATTCTTTGGACTTTGTTCAGTTATGAACATTAAATATTTATGCTATGTTCCCACGACACCGTTTTTCGTCATTAGCTCTCTCATTCATAATACAACCCCAATTATGAGCTTAATTACATAAATTTCTATACAAAATCTTGAGAGAGAATCACTCAAATTGTAAGTAATTCTTTTTCTATTACTCTGTCTATTACTTAAAAATCAGTGTCATATCTAATTTTTACAAAATTTAGATCATATAAATTTGACATACTTTTTAGCTCTTAATTAAAACGCCTTTATACAGATTTAACATTACAAATTTATATAATTGACCTCCTTAAAATACGCTGTGAAGCACAAAAAAATAAAAATAAAAAAGCAACATACATAACGAATGGTCGTAGTGAATGTAGTGAACGTGATATAATACAAAAAGTGAACGAAGGAATCCAGTCTCGTACGAACATAGCATTAGACATATGTATTTATAAATATATTATTTTTAATGCGTTTGTCCAAATAAAGACAATACAGCGTTTTCGACAGATATAAAATATTTTTCAAAGCAAAATGGTAAAATACAATATTTATCATTGTTCGCGCTGGTCACCCTATTTTTAAGTAGAATTCTGTTTTGATTTTAAGTAAGATTTTTATTAGTTACAACCATGAATTAGATATATAATATTAAAGAAGAAGAAGTGGCTTATCACTATTATTGTAATTATCAACCCCCAACCCGAAGGTACGTTTTTTTTGTTATTACCATAAATAAATATAGAAAAAACTAATTATATTTGTTTTATTTTCTACACAATTTCGGAGTAAATATTTATTTCTAATATTCTCTTCTCACCCCCACGTTTTGGTCCTTCGAACCTGATTTGCTGTAAAAATAAAATATTTATCGAGACTCTGCTTTCAGATCATCCTGAGGCTCGACAAATTGGTTTTTGTTTTTGTGACACATACCACGCCCTTTTTGATTTTTCTCGTTGCGTTTTCTATTGGCAAAAATAGTGAATTCATTTCGAAAGAAGCTGAATCTTACCAATTCGGAAGCCTTCGATTGGGCTCGAAAATCGTTCTGTCCTGGCTTCAAAAACACTAGTGGCATTGGCCAGATTTTGTGGCAAACCGAGTTTTATTCATCGTGGACCAGGTGGGCACTGACAATGGGATTCACGTAGAATCTGTGAAATCTGTTTTGATTTTAAGTAAGATTTTTATTAGTTACAACCATGAGTTACATATATCTATTGTTACGTTTTAACCTTTTTAAAACGTTTGAGTTCGTTTTTGATTTCTTGTTTTACTGTTATTTTTTATTTACTACACAATAACTTTTATACAGTTTACAACAACCTAATATTCACTATACAGTACTTTTATTTCCGCTTTAACACATTTTTATCTTACGACAGCCAAATGATAACTAACTGATATGTAGGTAAAACAGCCATTTATATACCCAAATTTCTGCATTTTAGAAGGTTCAGCAAATATTGACCATCTTTTATTTCAATATCCGCTAATTCAAATGTAACGTAAAGATATTCGATGTGGCAGTGCTGCCAACTTGACATATACATGCAGAGTTGTATTTTTATTTTCGTAACAATATTACATAAAAGAAAAAGTGTAATATCATTATTATTGTAATTATCAACCCCCAACCAGAAGGTAGATTTATATTTTAACTACCATAAATAAATATAGAAAAAACGAATTATATTTGTTTCTTTTTACACAATCTCGGAGTAAATATTTTATTTTTAATTTTCCCTTCTCATCTCCACAATCATATGTTTCGAACTAAATTTAGAATTGTCAGCTAACGTTAATAATTCCTTAAAAACTAACTAAGAAGCTGGTTATTTAAAGTTATATAACATAACAAGTTATTTGTTGAAAAAGTGCCTTTGTGGCATAAAAAAAGATATCTAATAGGTGTTAATAGGTATTGGTTGTTTGTGTCTTGTTTTTACAATGTATTCAAATATCTATAAGGTTATTAAGATATGATTCTGAAAACATTATAATTGCAAATATTTATGAATTGAATTTTATGAATTGAAATATATTTGAATTGAATGAAATACAAATTTTTATGTATTTTATTATTGATTTATTTAGGAAAACAACTGATGCCTCTTTAAATAATATTATATATATACGAACTAATATTACGTACTAATATAATTATATACGTACTAATATTTTATAAATGTACTGGTTTCTGTAAAAATACATACAAAATAAGAAGAAAAAGAAAACAAATTCTGACAGCTCAAAACCGTAAACAAACAATGACCAAAAATATACATATGTATATACAAGGCTACCGATCATGGACTACAAGCTGTCAAAAATATAATACATGCGTGCATATGAGAATAATTATTTTAGCGGCAACGTGGCAACCGACTACACAACAACCGTTGTAATCTGTAGCCAACTTAGGATAATTTATATATATCTTGGCGACAACAAACAGTTTAGTGGTGTCCATATAATAAGATACATAAACTAGGCATTCTAGAAACGCAATATCAGTGATGCAGAAAATAACAGCAACCTAACAGCGTGCGGATACATTAATGACAGACAATATACCAGACCAGATGTAGTGAAGAGAAAGTGTGAGGTACTCAGTAATATAATACTTCGGATAGCTACTGGAGAGACTGCCACCGTCTACGGAAAAATTTAGGTAAAGATGATTATAGCGAATATTACTGTAAGCCATATTTTTATTGTCGCCGATATTACAGACGAGGGGCAAGAGATAATGAGTTAGCGCAATGTAGATATACCGCTTGAAGCCGGATACAAGAATAAAGTCCACTACAGAAGACTTATTACTGTCAAACAACAAAAACTACCACCTCAGACTGAGTCATTGATATGGACGCGTATGAGGGGAGATTATGAGGATAACCGCTTGTAGGTAGTAGAGTCAGCCGAAGTTAGGATGGACTTGTTATGAGCAAAGGCCCTCGCTAAATCCAACAACCAAGAAATAGGCCATGTGAGAGTGCTCAATCTATCAGGCCATGAAAAATTCATTTGTGAAGACTCCGAGGTAGGCCAATGTGCTCTAGTGGAGACGGTAATCAACTGCGAACAATTGCTGGAACCTGCCAATAGGTCAGCCAAGGACCAACAGCTATTTGACGAAAATGTAGAAAAATGGGCAGCAGGTCTAGCAGCTTCAGAAAGAAAGAACTCCAAAAAGCTGCTAAAGAGGTATTCGCCACGAAAAATAAAAGTAGTCAAGGTAGAACAGCTATAGTCAAACATAATATAATAATATTGGAGTTCACCTGTAGTCTTAGTTAAAAAGGAAGACGGCAGTACCAGATTCTGCGTAGACTGAACTACGTCACTAAAAGGGACAGCTACACACTGCCAAGAATTGACGATACGCTCGACACGATAGCTGGAACAAAGTGGTTCTCCACATTGGATCTAAAAGGCGGGTATTGGCAAATAGAGATCGCAGTCAAGGATAAGGAGGAAACTACTTTTAGTGTAAACTGTGGCTTATTTCAGTTTAAAGCTAAGCCATTTGAGCTCTGCAATGCGCCTGCTACATTCGAGCGGCTTATGGAGCGCGTACTAAAAGGACTCTATTGGAAGATTTGTCTGGTTTATATCAATGACATAATAGTTATGAACAAAACTTTCGACGAACACCTGGCAGAAGTTCTGCAACGAATATCAATAGTTGGACTAAAATTAAGCGTGAACAAATGTGCATTGTTCCAAAAACAGGTAAATATTTGGGGCATCTAGTTACAGCAGATGGCATATCAACGGATGAAGATAAAATATGAGCAGTAAAGGACTGGCGTCGCCCGCAGAATTTTCATGAATTACGTAGCTTTTTGGGACTCTGCACATATTACAGACGCTTCGTGCCTAATTTTGCGAGCGTGGCAGCAAGTTTACATGAGCTCACCAAGAAATCTAATCATTGGGGGAAGTAACAAGAAAAGATATTTCAGACACTAAACAACCGATTGTGTGCAGCACCGGTTTTGGCGTATCCAGTCCCAAGAGAAAAATTCATCCTTGACAGTGATGCCAGTGGATATGGTATTGGTGGTGTACTTCCACAGGTGATCAATGGGACGGAGAAACTCGTAGTCTTCTACAGCCGCACGCTGTCAAAGCCTGAACGGAATTATTGTGTGACTCGACGTAAGCTACTGGTAGCGCTGGAATGCATAAAACATTACCATAACATTACATAACTATATGATAAATATTTTCTGCTAAGGACTGATCATTCCGCACTGAGATAGCTGTTGCAATTTAAGAACCAGAAAGGACAGCTGGCACGTTGGATTGAGCGCCTCCAGGCTTATGATTTTAGCATTGAACACCGAATTCGCATAAAGCACGGCAATGCTGATGCTCTCTCACGTCAGTCTTGTAATTTGGAATGTAAACATTGTGTGAAAGCTGAACGGAAGGAATCCATCATTGATATCCGACTAACGCAAATAGATGTAAACAAAGACTGGTCAGGAGTGCAAAGGAGTGACCTAATATTGGCAAAGATTATATCAGCAAAAGAAGAGGACACACGGCCCATCCGCAATGAAATATCAGCAAAAGGTCCTCTTATAAAGGCGTATTGGGCACAGTTGGACAGTTTGAAGTTCATTAATGGGTGCTTATATCGACATTGGGAAAGTGCAGATGGTAAAACTTCATCCAACCTAATAGTGGTGCCCTCCAAAATGAAGGAAGTCTTAAATGAGTTCTATAATGAAGCCAGCGGAGGACACCTTGGGGTAACAAAGACTCTGGAGAAACTAAAACAACGTTTTTATTCGGTTAAATGTCAGCAAGCAGTGGTGGTTTGAATAGCAAACTGTACCCAGTGTATTACAGCCAAGGGTCCAGTAAACAGATACCGACGTCATCTGCAACAATACAACTCGGGCGCACCCTTCGAGTGGATAACTATGGACGTAGCAGGCCCTTTTTCTGTCAGTAATGCCGGTTATCGTTATGTTCTCGACGTGGTGAATTATTTCAACAAATGGCCGGAAGTGAATGCCATACACAATCAAGAGGCGAAGACAATTGTAAATATTTTTGTGAACAACTGGGTATGTTGTTATGGGTTTACAACAGAGCTATATTCCAATCAAGGTAGAATCTTCTAGTCTGCCATATTCAAAGAAATGTGTGAGATATACGGTATTAAGAAGACTCGAACGACGCCGCTTCACCCACAGTCAGATGGAATGGTAGAACGATTTAATCCAACCCTGGAGGAATACTTGCGAAAAGTAGTGTGCGAGCAACAGAAAGATTGGGACGAACACCTACCGATGTTTCTACTGGCGTACCGATCAGCTGTCCATGACTCAACATATAGATGACCTGCCAATATTATTTTTGGGACCGAGTTAAAATTACCTGGTGACTTAGAGTTTGATGTTAAGCCTATCACAGAGAGGAATGCCACATGCTGAAAAACAGGAAAACCTCAACGAACTTCACGAATTTGTGCGAACACGAATTAAAATGGTCAGCGATAGAATGAAAGCCAGATATGATCGTGCAGCAAATACGGAGGGCTTCCGTGAGGGACAACTGCTTTTACTCTACCACCCACTGCGGAAGAAAGGATTATCTCCCAAGCTGCAAACTAGCTGGGGTGGACCTTATAAAGGAGTCAAAAGGTTAAACTATGTGGTATAAAGAATACAGGAAAGCAATAGCCCGTGATCAAAAATGAAAGTGGTACATCTAGAACGACTGGCGAGCTATGGGAAGAAAGATAAGGAGCTATTCGGGACGAACAGGCTTAATTGGGAGGCAGTGTCACAAAAATAAAAATGCCTAAAAAAGAAAACACACCACATCAGCCTTTAAAACTGTATTGTGGAATTTTGGTATATTTGGTATTAATGTGTCTCCCTGTCAATGACGTACTTATTGTGTATTTAGCAGCACTCCCAATTCGACCATCTTTATGTGTTACATATTAATTAACGGATATAAAATAGAGGATGTGAGAGTGTTTGAAACATTTCCGGAACTTTCCAAACTGTAGGCAATTAGAGTATATAAAGAAGCTGCTTTACCTACGTCAGATATAGTTACCGTGTTTAAGCGTAAATAAAAATGCTGTATAAACGAATATTAAGTTGCTGTATAGGAGAAAGTGAGAAAATAAAAATTGCAAAACAATTACAAAGAGGTGTTTATTTTATTTTTGGCGCAATTAAAAATAATGTAACAATACTATTTTGTTGTCGTTATCCGTTGTTGATGTAAACAAAAGTGGTTCTCTTTTAGAATCTTTTTACGCTTTTTTATATATAATGAATTGATTATAAAGCCCTTGTTCTCTCTGTATTAATGTTCTTTTACAAAATGTGAAATTTTTACATTGTTTCTATTTACAAAATTTCTTAGATTTTTTACACAAAGAAAAATGGCTGTTGCAAAGTTTGCCTGATAAAAGTTAATGCAAGTCGATTTTGTTTTAAGACTGATCTGCTATTACTTACATATGTATATGGCTCATGAAGGGGATTTCTCCACACAAATCCAAACATGTTTACAAAATAAATTTTCTCACTATCATTTTTGTTTTCAGAAATGGTTCTATGGTTAAGTGAATACAAGTTGAGCATTATTAATAGTTTTAAATTTTATTAGGACAACGACACAAATCATATATCACTGATAGTGAAAACTGGTTGTTGTATAATTGTTCAAAGGTTTTAAAAACGCCTTCCAAGGTAGTGAATTAAGTATTATCGAGCATTTGAGGGATGAGCTTGGACGTCGAATGCAAAATCGTTTGTGTACCAATAAGCAATTAAAAGTTGAATTTCAGGAAGAATGGAGACTTAATGTGTGCAAACAATTAGTTGAAATTTCATTTTAAAATTAGATATGAGTGTGCCCAACTTTCAATGTAAGCACAACTTTGAAGTTTTTCACTTCGGTTTGTTTTATATATATTTTATGGTACAGTTGGAAATGTCTTTTGTTTGTTGTTGTTAATTAATATGCGCTTTATTTATTGGTCGATTGTGAATGCCACCTGACTTTGAAATTTTACAACCGCTATTGATGGGTTGTAATTTTTTTGTTTTTAACAGGATAAGTTGTTATCGATAATGCCAAATTGTACAATTTCAACTGAAATTTCTATTCAACTGACAAGTTATAAACCATAATAGGGGAGTTCAGTTGCGTTGCGGAACTGCAACTAAAAGTTTGTAGTTGTCCATACGGCAATTCAAATTTATATATTTTTGCGTTTCGATTCTGTTCAGTTTCATTGTAGGCAAACAAAAATTTAATGTTTTCTTCTTTTCCTTAGTGTATGCAATACTTTTTAGATTTTTAACAATATTTATGTATTTTTATTCCAAACGACTCTTTGTGTGTGCTTCTCAAAAGCACATTTTCTTCTTTTTCTCTCGATTCAGTTTTTTTTTTTTTTTTTGGAATTTGGGGTGAATATCCCGCAATTAAAGTTCGATTGCCATCCATAAATGACCCGTTAATATAAGTAAATAAAGTTAAAGTTATTGTAATGAGTTGCCCGACTTTCAATGTGAAAGTATCTCATGCTTTTTACTTTATTTAAAACTTTCGTTTTGCTTCTTTTTTATTTTTCAGGATTTTTCTCTAAAAGTAATATAAAGCACTTTGTGTTTTTATATGACTAACTATAACTATACTAACATATGCATATATGTATGTACACTATGCGACAAAATAAAGTAGGTATAAATTTTTAATATATATGATCGTTTTGCTAAGAACTAAAAACCACTTTAGATATTTCCAAAATTCATTTTAAACATAAAGTAGTAACGCTTCTGAAAAATAAAAATCAATTTTGATATATATAAAATTATAACTACTTATTATTTGTTTCATATACATTTACTTTTAATGACACTTCGAAGAGGCTTCGGTGTATTATTGACCAACATGCCTAATGTTTCTGAAGGTATCCTTGTTTATTTAAGCTATATCCTTGTTGACAAGCTTATGGATTCAGTTTTACTATTTAAAGACATTTTAATCTCCCGAACTGATGATATCAATAGAGTTCAAATTTATCATCCCAAAATTTTTTACCATATTTGGGTTTGCTGTGATGACAACTTAGAAACTCATCGGAAAAAGCAAATTACATTTTATTGATTTTAATTTAATCAAAAATTAATTTTACCGATGAGTTCCTAAGTTGTCACCACGGCAGACTTAATTTCCTTCAGTATACTGTAAATCATAGTTTAGAGATCATTCTGGTATAGGTCTGCCATTTTAAAAGAAGTCAGTGACAGTCAAAATCGGTGGCAATATTGCAACTAATGTGTATAATAAAATGCTAAAGAAAAATTTTAAGAAATCTGCCGAAATAATGAAATTAGGATCGATTTTGTTCTAAATAACAACAAGGACCCTTCGTAAATGCATCAATACGCTGCATCGCGTCGGCAAACTTTTACCACAGATAAAAAAATTAAGCACTATAATAATTAGCGGCAGCACTGCCTTTTATTTGCACAAACAAGTTTCGTAGTATAGTGAAGTTAAGTTGTTTTAAAGAGCTAAAGGTTCTAATGCAGAGCAGTGATGCATTTACTAACAGGTCCAAATCCACACATTACGCATAAGCTATAAGCTTATCAACAAGGATACAAGTTAAGTAGACAATGATACCCTCAGAAATATTAGGCAAGTTAATTAATAGTATACCGAAACGACTTTGAGGTCTCATTAAAAATAAAATGGTACACGAAACAAATAAGTAGTTATAATTTTATGCAGGAATTCATTTAATCTAATTTGTTTGATTTCTACACTTAATTTTGTCGTATGCAAAATATTTATAAAAAATCCATAAAAATTATTTTTTTCTATATTTATTCTGCAGATGTGTTTCAACTTTTTAAAATTAATTTTGAGTATATCTTAAGTTGTGTTTAATTCTTAGCAAAATGATCATATTCATTAAAAAATTATACTTTATTTTGTCGCATAGTGTGCATTTATTGTAAATCCAAGATAAAAAAAATATATTGTAACAACTTAAGATTGCAAATAACTGGGCAGCTTCATTCGCATAAAAAGCCATGTTGTAAAGAATGACACCAAAATGAAAATAAATCCCATCGAAGTAAGTAGTAAGCGGTTAAGATTTGTTTTGCCGGGTGCATGTGTCTGATCCATAATAATAAAGCCAATACCACCAACAGTGAAGAGGAAACTGCTTGCCAAACCCTCCATTATATATTGACCATTAACGCGATACGGCATAAATGCTACCGGTTTTGAGTGTCCGTTTTCATCAACAGTAGCTCCAACACTAGGCGGTTCAACAATGACATCATATATAATACCTGGGGAACACCAAAACAAGCAATATATTAATTCGAAATAAAGTTTGAATCAAGATTTAGTATCACCTCCAGTTACTAAAAAATATGACACCAGAATGCAACAGAACATAAAAAAAGGCGACGGTTTTGGTATTTGTATTCGAAGTTTAATATTAGGCGGCACTAATATATGAAAAGGAGTTTCATATATACTTTGAAGCATTTTCTCTTTATTTATCTAAAACCGCACTTATTTATATTTTTGAAAAAGCACCTACGTATTTTAACAAGTAAATAGGATTTGCCGTCTACAAACAAATAGCGTGGCCAATCAACTAGTCGCCGCTAATTAGCCGCCGCTATTTTATGCGGCTGCTTATGAAAAAATATTTTGAGCAAATGGAAAGGCAAATGTTTATTCGTACAAACCTTATAAGCACAGAATAACCTTATAAGTCTCGGTTCACATTATGAAAATTTTCGTTCCGATTTTTTAGTTTTTAAACTTTCATTCGTATCTTGCAGCTAACTATAGATTGTTCTAAAATTTCACGTTTAAGTTTTGCCGTTAATTTTTTAATACACTCACATATTTTTACAAATATTTCAATTTCAAAAATTTAAACAAACATGCTTTTAATTTTTTATACAATGTTTTAATTAGGTTAAAAAAAAACTGTTGATTATAATTCTTATGAGCAATTTGTAATTGTTTTTTGATGACACTGAACATAAAAACTGTTTTCTTAAGTCGCTGATACATTAGCAAACATTTGTTTGCAAGCCTCATGTATGTATGCGTGAAAAATAAAAATAGCCAGTTGCGAGAACTTACACAACGTATGCGTGTGGCTATTTTTCTCTTCACACACACTTACGTGATGTTTGCAAGCAAATGTTTGTCAATGTATCAACGATTTAATTGCATGCAGCCTACGTTACAGCTATCAATTTTAATACATATTGACAAACAGTATTTTCATAGTGTATTTAACTAGCAAATCTACAACAATTTTAACAAGAATAAGTCATTTTGTTTTAGAATTTTTTTTAAATTAGTTTGAATCATGACGTAATAAAAAAGCTTATCACACTTAAGGCCTCATTAGCCGAACGTAGAGCGCATAAATGTATAGTAAATGTAAATATAACGTAAAGGTAAACGTTTTGCCACTTATAGAACACTTAGAAACGTGTCATATGTTTTTGTCAATGTGTATATATAAATAATTAGAAATGAAAAAGACAGCTTAAACAACTGTTTAAGTCACAACGATGGGTATTTTTTATCTAAGTATATAAAAATAATATAATCATACATATATGTACATATTTATAAATATAAAATACAACAAATTATATACTAAATTATTGCAAAAAAAGCTCATATGGAATATAAAGTTATTTATCAAATAAATGCTATTTTGTAAAAAGTCAACATACAAAAGTTTTTCTTTCTTCCTGGTTCACGATAGACCAATATAACAAAAAATTTTGCACACCAAATTAAAGTCATTGGAAATATCTTTTACCTGACATCCTTCTTTTTTTGTTTATCAAAATTTCAAGATACTACTCAGTTAAACGTTGAAACTAAATGGCCTACAACTCGGAAACTAGTAGTTGCTGATCCAAAGTTATATTTAATTTTATCGAAGAATTACATACATACATACATAATTGCTTATCTATCTTCAGCGTGAAAATGTTTGCTTGTCCACTAAGAATGTTTATTAAAGTGAATGTTTTAGTTCATTCCTTTTCCACATTACAACCCAGCAAATTTTTACCACATAAATCTTCGATCCGAGACCACATACAATGTAAGTGGGATTCATCCACTGCCTGTACACAATTTCTATTTACATTTACACAGCGTTGGCCTAGGCAGTCAGATGGGTCCGACGATACAGACATTGTAAGTGAAGGTTGGATGGGTCCAATACTACATACATTGTAAGTGAAGGTTGGATGGGTCCAACACTACAGACATTGCAAGTGAAATTTGGAAGGGTTTTAATTCTCAAATATATATTTTTTCATTTTATTTATTTATCGCAAAAAATGAAAATACAGTTTATAGACCATAATCGCTTCCATATAGACTGCTCAATACACCACACACACGGTCCACTTGCACGTTTAATTTTACAATGTATTGGGAATGAGACTCATACAAAACGGATGCTTGTTATTTATATGTGCTTAAAAATTTTATTTCAATTCTTTTATTGACACAATAGCACAGTAGTATACAAACGGATGTGTTTCATTTGTAATAATTTTTGTACTGCTGCGAATATACGTAAGAAACTATTTTTCTAAGATATATTTTAAATTTGTTCAAATTATTATAAATTGTTTTAAATTGCTCTTTTTAATTGTGTGCAAAAAGTACAAAAAAGGGTAAAAATTACTCCATATAATTTAATATACAAACAACCCATCATTGCTTGTCAAATGTCGCATAACGTTACCGTCAAATTCTATTTTCAACAGATTGGGACGTTACAGTTACATTTCATAGCTTTTCATATAACAAAAGTGATCAGCTGACACAACTACATTTACGGTTTCTACATTTACGTTTGCCAAATTCTACCTTTATAGCCTTTTACACTTATCAACATCTACCATCAACTTTCAAAAATGTTGAAAATTTTCCATAAGTATTGTACAGGTTTAAAATTAAAAATTTTTAAATATTTTTATGAAATGTTCTTAAACCATTTTGTTCCGCTCAACATGTTGCGTTAATTTTAGTGCCAGAACTATCAAATGACAATAAGTTATAGTGGCATCACTAAACATTTAAGTTTATTAATGACATTTAAAACAAATTAATATAAAAAAATAAACAATTATTAAATTTTTCAATATATTTGTATAAGACATCCGCCATTCTTAAAATTCAAATATGATTTGCCAGATTTAAAATTACAAAAATCAGAATCTGTACATTTATAAGTCAATAGTACATATCTAATTAAAAAGTATATTAAATATGTAACGACAAACAAAATTTATTCTATTTAGAACTGTTTACACAATTTTTTTTTTATTAATAATTACAACTGTTTCTAAAAATATCTTTATTTTTGTAGCGATTTTACAAAAAAAAAAAAATAAATATATAAATAAATAAAAAATATAAACAATATACATGCATATGTACTTCATAAACAAGTTACATATGTTTCTAATTTTTTTGTCCTTTGTGTATAATTTTTCGTTTATTTTTCTCTTTTCAATAATTTAAAAACTTTTAATGTAAAAATAAATCAGTAGTAACGACTGAATGTGTTATAAAAATTGTATATTTTTTCAAAATTCTGAAATGAACTTCTACTTCGAAACTCTTAAAATTTTTTAAACTTCCAGTTTTTCGAATAGATTTGTTAAAGTTTCTAATAAATACTGCCGCTATGGTATGGTAGGTAAGAGACACGCCCACAAACCATAAGATCTTTTGCCGAATACCAGGCCAGACAATCTGAAAAAAGGAAAAGTTTTTCCAACAACGGTATCACCTCATAAAATTAGCTAGTTACTGGTTGAGTATTGAATACTTCTCTAATGCATTTGCAGTTCGGAGCAGGCGTTAAGCTGTAAGTTCCTGTCAATGAATCTAAAAATAAAATCAGGTGCAGCTCATTGACTGAGAAAAGACCACGTGTTCCTTCATGGGAATGGGAATTAACAATATTTTTAATTGAAAATATCTTGGCTATATAAGGGAAATCATTAAATAAAATATTATAACTTAATTTGAATATACTCAGCTTTTGGAATTTATTAACCTTCATATCAAACACTCTTCGGTATAAGATCGTAATTATATTTTATATCTATATAAAACTCAATATTACCTTTATTTAATACGTCGATTTAAAAAATTTTAGATAAAATCTGTGCTAACTGATAAACAAAACGTCTGATAACCCTATGTGTTGTCAGCTGTTGTTGACAAATTCGGACCGGTTGAAAAAAATACAAAAACAAATTGACCGTTGTTCTTGTTATTGTTTAAATTGTTGTAGATCTGCATGTACCTTATTTATTGTGCCATGTTACGAGCATTGCTTAAGGGGGTATTACACGACATGTATTTGTCATCTGACATGTCAAATTTTCCACTGCGAAATGTTAACATGTCGTGTAAAAGCGCAAAAACATTGCTTCTGTAAAACCCATCTGACATTTAACAAAATTTCAATTAGAGTGTGTTATAATTTCGTTCTGTTTTCAAAAACCAATTAAATCAGAAAATGTTTGGCGGCGCTGATAGGTACAAAATAATTGTTTTAAATAAAAAAAATTGTTTTTTAGTTAAATTAAATAATTTATTTCACATATATATTAGCTTATCTTTTTAAATATATATGTTTGTTGAAAAAATCTTTAACTTTTTTTTGTTAATTTTCTAAACTACTAATGGTCGCCCATTGGTTGTAGCTCCTTCAAACAAAATTTTTTTGGCGGCGTATAAGAAATTCTTGAAAAATTTTGGAATGCTTTCGGATCTTCTAATTTTAACTCTTTTATTGCCATAAAAGAGAAATATATGTATACGTTCGAAATCAAATATGATAAATTGTCTGTATATATAAAATTTTGACACACAGACAGACAATTTTGACATACCATATGTGAAATAAAATTGAGAAGTCAGATGACAAATACATATCGTGTAATACCCCCTTTAACCCGCTCGTCTTCTATGTTTTTGTGCTTGGTTTTACATTTTGTATTTTTGTGTGTCACATTTGGTTTTGTATTTAACATTCATGTTACTTTTGTATTTTACCTTTGAAATTGTATTTTATACAGCGTTGCCGTTTTGGTCCGATCGGAGCAAAATTGGTAGTTTTTCGTTATTTAAAAACAATTTGGTAGTTTGGTTAATTTGTTGCAAATTTCTTTCTTTTTTGGTAAATTTTTGCTATCAAAAACACCGTAAATAATATGGGAAAAAAATTTAACTTTGATCTGTATAAACAACAATTTTCAGTAATGTTAATAATGTTTAAACATTTTTTTAAGTGTCATAACTCCCTGTTTTCTACGCCTTTTTACATACAACAGCTCTCAAAAGATCTATTATATTTTTCCATTTATATTTTTCCTTGTTTTGAAGCACAAATATAAACGTAAGCAAATTTGACATATAAGCGGGATAATAAAACAAAGGGAAAAAACAGCTTTGCGAGGCTACCTGATATTCTTGTGTATGTTTTTTTTTCGTCACTCCTGGAGGAAGCATATTGGCTCTCCACAAGGCATATATGTATTGCTCTGTTACAGTTTCATTAATCAAGTTGATTTTTTTTTCAAGCTAGATGACTGATCTACTGCAGCTCGCCTCCATATGATTGTGTAGTGGTGAAGATCCACTTAGGTGGTGATGATCCTCACTTAGCATTGTAATTTTCTTACAGTAGATGGCGTTTTTCATCTGAACATTCGTGTGATGTTTGCCATCATTGTTTGAGGTGATGGATGGATTTGTTTGGAGTGAGGTTGAAGTCTTTTTATTAAACACTCTGCTGAGGTTCGAACCTGGGCCGCTTGTATTGCACGCGTACACTCTAACCACTACACCACGCCAGCTCCCACCTGATATTTTTCTATCATGAGTTTATATTTCACTTTGTTGTTGTCTAACAAGTGCGGACATGCTGTCAACACTTTTAAGCAGCAAAATTAATTTTGCATTAATGTTTTTTAAAGTAATAAAGTCATTCTAAATTGAATCGCAAACTTGAAAACAAATGTTTATAATTGGAGCCCAACGTGGGGCATGAAAAGATTAAATCGAAATCGAAGATTAATTAAAAGGGTGAAACGAGAATAATAAAATATGAGTTGGCGAACCGGCAAACCGCAAAGAAATATAACTCAGAAATCGCTAAATAAGTAAACCTATTTATGGCTTTCCACAATTATCAATATCTAACATCTACCATCAATTTTAGAAAATGCTGTAATTTTTCCATAAGAATTGTACAGGTTTAAAATTTAACATTTTTCATCTTTATGAAGTGTCCCTAAATTATTTTGTTCCACTCAACATCTTGCGTTAATTTTAGTGCCAACATTATCAAATTGCAATAAATTGTATTGGCATCACTTAAAATTGAAGTTTGTTAATGAGATTTATGACATTAATAAAAAAATAAATAAGAAAAATATGTTTTTGTTAATTATTTAAAAATATATAAAAAAAAAATGAAATTTATTTAAAATATTTTTTTAGAAACTAATTTATTGTAGTATTTTCTGTTCGAATATGTGTTTTTTATGTTTTTATTTTTTTAATACGTGCATATACTGAACTATAAGCGTATTATCTGGGCAGAAAAAATAAATATTTTTTTTTGCTTTTAGCGCATTTTAACCGCTATTGTTAGATGGTGAAAGTGTGAAAGATGTATTCACATTTGCAACATCTTTCATGCTATCCTACAAAATGTACACAAGTCTGAAGAGGCTATTAAAAACAATTACTCGAAAAATTTTAATTGAAATATGTAACTATCAACATGTCAAATTTAGTCACTGGGGAACGATATTCCTTGGGCAGCGAAACGGAGATTATCAACAGGAATCCTGAAGACAATTCAGAAACACTATTAATTAAAATTGCTAGTAGAAATCCCGAAAGCGGTCTCTTAACTGCAATTACCAGCAAGAATCCTGAAGACAAGTCTGATGATGTCTTGTGTGAAATTTAAGTGAATAAAATAAAATAGTGAGGAAAAATAAAGTAAAAATTAAAACAAGTTTTTGCGACGGATTGATGTGTGAATTGTTAGAGGATGTAGAAGAATTGCTCGAGAACCTTAAATTAGAAAATTTATAAAAACAAACGACGAAAGCTGAACAAGTAAGCCAGTTGGTTAGGGCAGAGGTGAGCAGGTCGTTAGCAGCCCAAAAATTAGAGTTCGATAGGAAGATAATCTCCATTCAGAGCCAAATCTCATTGGTGAAACCAAAAGTGGAGAAATTTGCAAAGGTTGCCATCAATCCGTTAGTATGTTGTGAAATTACTCTTGACCCGGGCATCAATGAGTCTTGGTGCGAATCCGCACATGAGGCATACGAAGTTCTTAGGAGATATGATTGTAGCGAACGGCACTATCAAGCAGTAACTATTCTTAGAAACAAAATGCGAGGTGCTGCTGATACGGTACTCTCATCGCTATAATTGCCCGACTTGACTTTACTTACGCGAACAACCTTACGAGCAATATACCTCATCGAACAAGAACTGTCTGCACTAAGACAGGGCTCAATGTAATGTTTAGAATTTACGACGAGGTTGAAAAAAAGCTGACGCTTTTGGCAAATAGATCATTGTGTCATACGAAAAAATGTAGCGTACACTATAAATGAAAAATACAGAGCGGATGCGCTTAGTGTGTTCGTCTCGGGACTAAGGAAAGTCTTTTACAATATTCTGTTCGTTTCAAAACCCTCCGACCTTCCACCTGCCATGGCTTTGGCACAAGAGGTAGAAGCTAACAACGAACGATAATTTTTTGCGAGAATCTCATGATAATAAAGTGGTCTGACACAGAGCCAAAGTAACAAAAAAAACATGATTCTGAGATGTGTGTGAAGATAAATTTAAATTTAACTAGCAAAGACTCAAACCAGGTTTTTTAGCTCAGCCATTTTTTACGTTAACAGAGCACTGTTAACGCTTTAACAGTAACAACAAATTAAAGTAAAAGTATTTATTGCCAAAATATATATGCCTGGAATATGGAGGAATAACACATCCTTGTTGGAATGGTGCTCCAGACCTTCTTTCGTAGATCAGCTTTAGAGCGAAAACTGTAAAAATTGTGGAATAGCAGAAAATGTAGTTAAGAAAATGAATTTTTTTTAATTATTTTTCTCTGTGGTTCATTGGTTATCTCCATTCCATGGGAAACTCAGAGATGGCCGAATTATCACACTATATGGGGAGAGTGGCCCAAGGGGTCCCTAATGAAACTGTGCTAGTGGTATTCCTGAAATAATTTTGGAACTGGAGAAATTTAAATTTGAAAAATTTGTATTTTAACGCGTTTTGACTGGAGAGGACAGTTTCACACTAGCACAGTTTCATTAGGGACCCCTTGTGCCACTCTCCCCACATAGTGTGATATTCCGGCCATCTCTAGTTTTCCCACAATAACCACTCATCCTCTCCGGTCAAAACGCGTTAAAATACAAATTTTTCAAATTTAAATTTCTCCAGTTCCAAAATTATTTCAGGAATACCACTAGCACAGTTTCATTAGGGACCCCTTGGGCCGCTCTCCCCATATAGTGTGATACTCCGGCCATCTCTAGTTTTCCCACAATAACCACTCATCCTCTCCAGTCAAAACGCGTTAAAATACAAATTTTTCAAATTTAAATTTCTCCAGTTCCAAAATTATTTCAGAAATACCACTAGCACAGTTTCATTAGGGACCCCTTGGGCCACTCTCCCCATATAGTGTGATATTCCGGCCATCTCTGAGTTTCCCATGGAATGGAGATAACCAATGAACCACAGAGAAAAATAATTTTAAAAAATTCATTTTCTTAAATACAGTTTCTGCTATTCCACAATTTTTACAGTGTTCGCTCTAAAGCTGATCTACGAAAGAAGGACTGGAGCACCATTCCAACAAGGATGTGTGTTATTCCTCCATATTCCAGGCATATATATTTTGGCAATAAATTCTTTTACTTTAATTTATTGTTACTGTTAAAGCGTTAACAGTGCTCTGTTAACGTAAAAAATGGCTGAGCTAAAAAACCTGGTTTGCGTCTTTGCTAGTTAAATTTAAATTTATCTTCACACACATGATTCTGAGCCCTATTCAGGGCATAAAAACCAACATTATTCAATCAGTAAACAAATCATGCAAGGTTCAATTAATAATCAGAAGCCATATAACAATTTTGGTCAGAAGCGGGTCGAGCCTGTGAAATTGAATCCTTCCATATCTCAATTCAAGCACCCGTCAAATATTGGTTAGGGCCACAATAACAGAGAGCAAGGCAATCTGCAGAAACGTAGAGCCAATTCAGGACGATATACTGGGCTTAAAATACAGCGTGTAAGCCATCTGAACAAAGAACCTGACTTAAATATTGATGCAGCGTATGGCAGGGAGGCGGAGCAAGCAGCAGACGACATTGAATAAGATGACCTAAATTTTTTAAAGCAAAGTTCCACCTGCATTGGTTGATATCCAATGTCAATAATGGGTAAGAAGTAAAACTTCTCGTCGATACTGGGACGTCAAAAAGCTATATCATGTCCCTACCAAAACTGAAAAGAATACAGCCAGTTGAAAATACATTCTCAGTAATTGAAGCAAAAATGCAGAATAAGAGTTATTTTTAGTAATAGCTGAACTTTTTGTATTATCCAACCTGACATCATTCGTTAGTGTAATCGACCTTGACTTAATGAACAACATACATGCGTCTTTTGATTTAAAAACAAATACCATAAATCACGATTTCTGTAAGGAGGTCATTTTATTTATTACTGGCTAGGATGTCAATCAGGTGCAAGCCAAAGGAGTCACAAAGGATTTGGAGGAAGCCTTTTTCAAAGTGGCTGGTGGCATAAATGGAGTATTTGCAGATCCCGATGAAGCACTATCATACAATACAAACGTGGTAGCGACGATTTGCGCCGATAACGAAGACCCGGTACACTCAAGACCCATTGTGCGATCCGGTTTGCGTCAATAAGGAATCCAGGACCTATTGGCGAATAGTATCATTCGTTCCTCAAGGTCAGCTTATAATAATCCTATATGGGTGGTTAAGAACAATGGTCTTGAAGAAAACAAAAATTAGTTATAGATTTTCGGAAACTCGACGACAATACCATCGGTGGCAAATATCCGATCCCTGATATTACAGGCATCTTAACCAATCTGGGCGGTAGCAAATTTTTCTCCACCCTTGATCTGAAGTCTGGTTTCCATCAAATTAAACTGGCGCAGAGATATAGGGACAAAACTGCGTTCGCCATGAAGCACGGAAACTACAAAATTTTCAGACTGCCTTTTGCTACAAAAAACGCCACCAACATTTTCCAGAGGGCAATAGACGATGTGTTAAGGAAATATGTTGGGAAAAATTTTTTCGCCTACATGGATGATGTCATCATTTTCTCAAAGAACGACCAGTAACACTTAAAAGATGTAGAAATGAATTTTAGGAGCCTATTCAAGGCTAACATGAGGGTCTCGGCAGAGAAATCTAAATTTTTTAGAACGGAGTACTTAGGGTTTTGGTTTTCACAAGAGGGAGTCTAAACGTGTATAATAAGAAATTTTCCTGAAACCACCACATTTTTTGGCTTGGCAGAGTACTACCGCTGTTTTATAAGAGATTTCGCTAAAATAGTGAAACCATTTATCTGGTATCCTGGGGGGAGAACCAGATAGAGTCACTGCGCCACAGTAAAAAAAAAATAGAATTCATCGGACTGACGAACAGAAGAAGGCCTTCAACAAGCTCAAAGAAGTATTATCATCCGAAGATGTAATACTGACCAATCCGGATTTCAGCAAGCGGTTCGATTTAACTACGGACGCATTCCCACACGCTATATGGCCGGTTCTCTTGCAGAACGGAAAACCTATTGCCATGATCTCACGCACTTTGACGAGTGTCGAGGAACATTACGCCACGATCAAGAGCGAATTGCTGGTTATCGCGTGTGCATTGAAAGCGCTTAGAAACTACTTTTACGGTATACAAAAGCTTAATGTTTTCACTGACCACCACCGCTAACTTTCGCGGTTTCGGATAGATCTACGAACTTAAGGATTAAAAGATGGAAAGTTTTCTTCGACGAATGCAATGCAAAGCTCATCTACAAGCCGGGTAAGCAAATTGTGGTTGTCGACGCGTTGTCCCTTCAGCACATGAACGTCAGTTCCGAAACATTTCACAGCGAAGAGTCGTCAACCAATACAATTGAAAGAACTAATAAGCCAGTAAATTGTTTCAGTAGATAAATGTAAACGAGAATAAATGTAGACGAGAATAACTTTTCTTATTTTAAGGAAAAAGACAAGAATTCTGGTTTCACTCAAAACGAAAGACGATTTATTGAGGCTGCTACAAGAAGCCATTGGCACAGTTTCAGCATGAATTGATGGAATTCCTTCCAATTCAGATAAGCGGAAAAACTTGTCACCGATATATCGAACCCGAACGAACAATGGGAAATTATTGCGGATGAACATAATAGAGCACATTGATTAGATGGATAGGGGTCTGGATGACATCGAGGAGATAGTCCTTTCGGCCGCAATCGAATACAACCGGTTTGTTTGCACTGTGACTGAGGTGAAAGCCATTACTGTTCTTTATTCAACAAAAGACGACACACAATTAGCATTCCGTTTAAAAAACGCGCAGGATAGGTAGTTAATAACTCATAAAAATAGACAGGATAGAGAGTTCCTGGTAGGGGAAAAGGTGTCGGGTAAAGGTAATAAGAATAAGTAATAAACTGACGCCTCTCTATACCGAAGTGGAAGTTGAAAGAGATTTGGGTACAACGGTGCTCATAAGAGGTAGGAGTATCCATAAGGACAATTTAATCTCTTACCATCATTGATGGGATTTTAAATTTGTGTGATATTAGGATTTTATTGGAACTGGTTGTGGCCATACTAGTATCGCCATCGACGGGACGAGAGATACTGCAAGTTACATTCTGGTGGTTGACGATGACCTTGTGATCTGGGAGAACTTCGGACATATCAAACATGTTACTAACCTGACCTTATACAAACTACTAAGAGACCAGACAATTAATGCTACGGACCGCTTTTCACAAACGAACTTGATGAAGTTGTTAGACGCAGGCATAAACCAGATAAGTAAATTAATAAGGACATTAAGTACTCACCACCACGAACAAGTAAGAAGCTTAAACGCTAGGGACTAGGGACAGTACTGAAATAGATTACTGGCACACCTGATTACGATGACCTCGATAGACTAACGTACACGGACCAACAATTGATCGACTCACAGAACAGACAGTTTACGATCAGCACGGAAGTGCAAAGGGAAATTAGTAGCCTCACAGCAACCGTAAAAAAGACATTGAAGATGACAAAGCAGGAAGAAATAGCCAAGGGTCACCTTTATGATTACTCATGGCTAGAAACAGGGCGATAATAACAGAACTGGATAACATAATTGCCTCCATCGCTTTTGCAAAAACTGGAATTTTGAATCCTAACCTTTCAGACACCAACGATATAAATTTTGTAATAGAAAATGAGCACTTCACAAGCCTTACTGTAGCCGATATTATGTCTGTGGCCTAGATTAAAATTCTGCAATATAACTATGTAATATATTTCTTGATAAGATACCCTGTCCCTAGGTTTAGATGTAAGAAATATACAACTCGACAGCAGCACAACTAGTTTTAAAAAGTTATTATTTGAATATTTTTCCTGATTTAGTGTTGAGCTTTAGATTGTATTTTTTAACCTTATTCTATTAATATAATTTTTTTTGTATATGTATATATTATTTGTGAAATATAATTAGTACTTAACTATTTTTTTCTTTTTTGTTGCCTTAAATTTTATACATTATGTTTAGTTTTAGCTGACATTATTATTATATTTTGTTAATTGTATTTATATAATTCATTCCTGTACTTTAATTATGCGACGAATCTCGTATTGTACAGAAAATGGAAATAAATGAATGATATGAAAATTTAAAAATATTACTATTCTACCAGTGGCACATGGCCACAGAATTCTACACTTACACGAGTCTACGTTAGCCGCTTGCCATGATCTCACACTAACGTTAAGGCACTACAGCGATACAACGCAGATGTTCGGCTACGTCATGTGCTTGACAATTAATTAAGTTCAATACCGCTAACTGCAGCATGACATTTAATAACCTCACACCTACTGCACCGGTAAGCGATGGTTTGGTGATCATTAACGACCAACTAGCAATCATAGAAGAAAATAACGAGGTTCCGATTTCAGTCAATGGTACCTACTTGGTTGTCTCTAAAGATCGTGTAAGAAAGAAAAAGTCGGCACGATATTTTTTTCCAATGAGAATTCGACGACGCCTCTGGAACCCGAAACACTATGGGTCTCTATCGTCAACGTAACGCAACACATACTGAGTGCGCCCTAACTACACCATATAAACGTCTGCAACGAAAAGTCGAACAAGGACCAAGAAAAGTCACAAGACCAAGAAAAGTGTTGTAATCGCCAAATCTGTCGAAGTAGTAATTATGGTAGGACTGATGACGGCCCTCACTTAAGCTAGGGAGAAGTTACTTTCATTTATGTTTTTGTGCTTGACTTTATATGTATTTTGTATTTTTTGTGTGTCACATTTGATTTTGCATTTCACATTCATGTTACTTTTGTATTCAGCATTTGAATTTGTATTTTATAATTTTATAATTCCCATTAGAGTTGGTATCACATAGAGTTCTTTCATTTGAGTGAATCTTTCATTCTCTTTCAGAAAAATGAAGTAAATTAATTCATTCTTTTCTTTCATCATTCTCAATATCACATATATTTCTGAATGAATTGTCTCTTTTTTGAAAAATGTTTCTTTTTGCGTAAACTGTTATTTTAAAAACAAAAACGTTATTGATATTATTTCTTTTCTTTTAATACAGTTTAGAAAATATTGAATAGGCATAGAAGAGACTTCAAAGTGGTTTTAATATTGTCATTCTTAAAAAAAGGAAATTAATTTTTTTTTGTCTTCTAAATAACAAACAAAGGAAGCATGAAAAATTTGACAAAATATTGAAAAATTATTATTGAACAAAAACAAATTATTTACTCATGCAAAATTTTAGTGACCATTTATAGAGTTTTCTTAACTAACGAATTAACGAATTGCGAACGCGAATTGTGAGAGATAATATAAAATTATTTGGAAATAGTTAATAAAGCAGTACGTTATTTAGTATTGGAGGATATAGTTGTTGAAGAGAATTTAAACATTTTACTAAGTCAGTGTACCGATTTGAGTACTTAATTGCAATATTTAAAAAAAATTAATTTTGCTTTTCTGTATCACTAAAACTAATCAGTGAAGAAGTTTTGAAATTATTTCTTATAGTTTTTCTTTGACTGTAAACAGGTTTTATAAGATTTACACAAATGAAACAAGACATCTTTTTGTTTTATGCATAAGAATTTAAGTAAATATTTTTATTAAAAGCAATAAGTAGTAAACTCAGGTAGAATTCACTTTAGAAGACATATACATTAAATAAAAGAAAAAAATTAAATGAAATAAACAAATGAAATAGGTATTAAGCTCTGATAGAATCAATTTAAAAGGCATATACATTAATTAAAAGATAACAAATAACAAAATCAAATTTACATATTACTATGTAAAAACACCAGCTCTTCAACCTTTTTCGACTTTAAAAGTGTACGTCTGTCATAAATAATCTGATCCGTTGCCGAAAATATTCGATCGCACGGAGCAGATGTTGCCATTGTGCATAAACTATTCAGAGCATATGAATATATTCTTGGATATACGTGCTTTCTTTCTTTCCACCATAGTAGTGAAAAATACTCTTAATACTCATAATAATACTCATTATACTCATAATACTCATAATAATAGCCTTAATACAAATAATACTCATAATAATAATAATAAAAATAATACTCATAATAATACTCATTATACTCATAATACTCATAATAATACTCTTAATACAAATAATACTCATAATAATAATAAAAATAATACTCATAATAATACTCATTATACTCATAATACTCATAATACTCATAATAATACTCTTAATACTCATAATAATAATAATAATACTCATAATAATACTCATAATACTCATAATTATGTTCATAGTACTCATAATAATACTCATAATACTCATAATAATACTCATAATACTCATAATAATACTCATAATACTCATAATAATCATAGTACTCATAATAATAATAATAATAATAATAATAATAATAATAATAATAATAATAATAATAATAATAATAATAATAATAATAATAATAATAATAATAATAATAATAATAATAATAATAATAATAATAATAATAATAATAATAATAATAATAATAATAATAATAATAATAATAATAATAATAATAATAATAATAATAATAATAATAATAATAATAATAATAATAATAATAATAATAATAATAATAATAATAATAATAATAATAATAATAATAATAATAATAATAATAATAATAATAATAATAATAATAATAATAATAATAATAATAATAATAATAATAATAATAATAATAATAATAATAATAATAATAATAATAATAATAATAATAATAATAATAATAATAATAATAATAATAATAATAATAATAATAATAATAATAATAATAATAATAATAATAATAATAATAATAATAATAATAATAATAATAATAATAATAATAATAATAATAATAATAATAATAATAATAATAATAATAATAATAATAATAATAATAATAATAATAATAATAATAATAATAATAATAATAATAATAATAATAATAATAATAATAATAATAATAATAATAATAATAATAATAATAATAATAATAATAATAATAATAATAATAATAATAATAATAATAATAATAATAATAATAATAATAATAATAATAATAATAATAATAATAATAATAATAATAATAATAATAATAATAATAATAATAATAATAATAATAATAATAATAATAATAATAATAATAATAATAATAATAATAATAATAATAATAATAATAATAATAATAATAATAATAATAATAATAATAATAATAATAATAATAATAATAATAATAATAATAATAATAATAATAATAATAATAATAATAATAATAATAATAATAATAATAATAATAATAATAATAATAATAATAATAATAATAATAATAATAATAATAATAATAATAATAATAATAATAATAATAATAATAATAATAATAATAATAATAATAATAATAATAATAATAATAATAATAATAATAATAATAATAATAATAATAATAATAATAATAATAATAATAATAATAATAATAATAATAATAATAATAATAATAATAATAATAATAATAATAATAATAATAATAATAATAATAATAATAATAATAATAATAATAATAATAATAATAATAATAATAATAATAATAATAATAATAATAATAATAATAATAATAATAATAATAATAATAATAATAATAATAATAATAATAATAATAATAATAATAATAATAATAATAATAATAATAATAATAATAATAATAATAATAATAATAATAATAATAATAATAATAATAATAATAATAATAATAATAATAATAATAATAATAATAATAATAATAATAATAATAATAATAATAATAATAATAATAATAATAATAATAATAATAATAATAATAATAATAATAATAATAATAATAATAATAATAATAATAATAATAATAATAATAATAATAATAATAATAATAATAATAATAATAATAATAATAATAATAATAATAATAATAATAATAATAATAATAATAATAATAATAATAATAATAATAATAATAATAATAATAATAATAATAATAATAATAATAATAATAATAATAATAATAATAATAATAATAATAATAATAATAATAATAATAATAATAATAATAATAATAATAATAATAATAATAATAATAATAATAATAATAATAATAATAATAATAATAATAATAATAATAATAATAATAATAATAATAATAATAATAATAATAATAATAATAATAATAATAATAATAATAATAATAATAATAATAATAATAATAATAATAATAATAATAATAATAATAATAATAATAATAATAATAATAATAATAATAATAATAATAATAATAATAATAATAATAATAATAATAATAATAATAATAATAATAATAATAATAATAATAATAATAATAATAATAATAATAATAATAATAATAATAATAATAATAATAATAATAATAATAATAATAATAATAATAATAATAATAATAATAATAATAATAATAATAATAATAATAATAATAATAATAATAATAATAATAATAATAATAATAATAATAATAATAATAATAATAATAATAATAATAATAATAATAATAATAATAATAATAATAATAATAATAATAATAATAATAATAATAATAATAATAATAATAATAATAATAATAATAATAATAATAATAATAATAATAATACTCATAATACGCATAATAATACTCATAATACTCATAATAATACACAAAATACCCGTTATACTCATAATAACACACAAAATACCCGTAATACTCATAATAATACACAAAATACCCGTAATACTCATAATAATACTCATAATAATATTCAAAATACATAATAATACTCATAATAATACTCATAATACTCATAGTGCTCATAATAATACCCATAATAATATTCAAAATACATAATAATACTCACAATAATACTCATAATACTCATAATACTCATAATACTCATAATACTCATAATACTCATAATACTCATAATAATACTCATAATACTCATAATAATACTCATAATAATACTCATAATACTCATAATAATACTCATAATAATACTCATAATACTCATAATAATACTCATAATACTCATAATACTCATAACACTGATAATTATGTTCATAATACTCATAATAATACTCATAATACTCATAATACTCATAATAATACTCATAATAATCATAATACTCATAATACACATAATACTCATAATAATACTCATAATTTTCATAATACTCATAATATTCATAATACTCATAATACTCATAATACTCATAATACTCATAATACTCATAATACTCATAATACTCATAATACTCATAATACTCATAATACTCATAATACTCATAATAACACTCATAATAATACCCAAAATACAAAATCGTACTCATAATCATCATAATAATACTCATAATAATACCCATAATACTCATAATAATACTCATAATACTCATAATACTCATAATAATACTCATAATACTCATAATAATAATAATAGTACTCATAATAATACTCATAATACTCATAATACTCATAATAATACTCATAATACTCATAATTATATTCATAATACTCATAATAATACTCATAATACTCATTATACTACTCATAATAATCATAATACTCATAATACACATAATACTCATAATAATACTCATAATACTCATAAT
Organism: Wohlfahrtia magnifica; assembly: GCA_023159175.1. Classification (NCBI taxonomy): domain Eukaryota; kingdom Metazoa; phylum Arthropoda; class Insecta; order Diptera; family Sarcophagidae; genus Wohlfahrtia; species Wohlfahrtia magnifica. The sequence continues at coordinate 601,642 of JAKWBJ010000025.1, read as the reverse complement.
ACTCACAATACTCATAATACTCATAATACTCATAATAATACTCATAATACTCATAATACTCATAATAATACTCATAATACTCATAATACTCATAATACTCGTAATACTCATAATAGCACTCATAATAATACCCAAAATACAAAATAATACTCATAATAATCATAATAATACTCATAATAATACTCATAATAATACTCATAATACTCATAATACTCATAATAATACTCATAATACTCATAATAATACGTATAATACTCATAATACTCATAATAATATTCATAATACTCATAATACTCATAATAATACACATAATACTCATAATAATACTTATAATACTCATAATACTCATAATGCTCATAATAATAATAATAATACTCATAATAATACTCATAATACTCATAATAATACTCATAATACTCATAATAATACTCATAATACTCATAATTATATTCATAATACTCATAATAATACTCATAATACTCATAATAATACTCATAATAATCATAATAATACTCATAATACACATAATACTCATAATAATACTCACAATACTCATAATAATGCTCATAATACACATAATACTCATAATAATACTCATAACAATACTCATAATACTCATAATAATATTCATAATAATACTCATAATACTCATAATAATACTCATAATACACATAATACTCATAATAATACTCACAATACTCATAATAATGCTCATAATACACATAATACTCATAATAATACTCATAATACTCATAATACTCATAATACTCATAATACTCATAATAATAATAATAATCATAATACTCATAATAATAATAATAATAATAATACTCATAATACTCATAATAATACTCATAATACTCATAATAATACTCATAATAATATTCATAATACTCATAATAATACTCATAATACTCATAATAATACTCATAATACTCATAATAATACTCATAATACTCATAATAATACTCATAATAATATTCATAATACTCATAATAATACTCATAATACTCATAATAATACTCATAATACTCATAATAATACTCATAATACTCATAATAATACTCATAATAATACTCAAAATACTAATAATACTCATAATTATACTCATAATACTCATAATAGTACTCATAATACTCATAATTATACTCATAATACTCATAATAATACTCATAATACTCATAATAATACTCATAATACTCATAATAATACTCATAATAATACTCAAAATACTCATAATAATACTCTTAATACTCATAATATATTCTCTCCAAATACTCCGCAGCTAAAGTGCAGCTTCAACAATCAAATTCAAACTGTGCGCAAAGTAATCGATTTACTGCCATTCCCCTTGACGGATTGCAGCAACTATGTTAGGGGGCTTATCACTTACAATTGCAGATACTTTGTTGGTTATTCAAAAAGTCAGAAATAACTTTTTTTTTAAAAAATTTGTTTAAATTTTCGGCCGTGTGCCTACCTTCAAATTCCTCGCACGAAAGCAAATATGGCGCTAGTTGTGTATCCGTATTTATATAATGAGCTGTTACAGCTACGTAACTAATAACATACGGCAGTGGCAGACTGAAAATTTTTGTAACCTCCTCTAAAATTTCCATATAGACACCTGGAAGTAAACTATTGGACAATGTTTTTCTTGAAGGAAGGCTGATAATACGGATAGGCTGATACTTCGGAAATTAGCTTTTTAAAATCTGGCTCTTCCACAAGGCGCAATGGGGTGATATCCTTTGGCAATTATCCTTAAAACTAAATTATCTATATGTTGCTGCTTACGAATTAGTGGAGGTCTATGGAAGAATTGGGTTATTCGGTTTTGGTGGTTTATTGATCGCACTTGAGTACTATTTGAAGGGTGTTCTTCGCTATTCTCATCTACATTTACTTCTACAGGAGTAGCTGCCTTCCGTTCGAAATTCAAAGGTGTTAGAGGGTGCTTTGATTTCAAATGACGTCTTAAATTGCCATGGCTTCCGCCAGAGAAACTTAACAAAGTTTTTACAATACTTACACTCGGCTTATTGGCCATCTTCGTCCTCAAAATGCAACCAAATTTTCTTTTTGACAATTTATAAATATAATATTTTGTAACCAAAAATCACTTTTAATACCAAATACACTTTGCTTTAATTCTAAGAACACATACATACATAGGTATTTGCCACAAGAAATTCAATTTCTGTACCGTAAAAAACCGATATCCATATAAAAATGTAAAAAAAATAAAATTAAAAAAAAAACTGACAAAAATAGGTATTATTTCGCCATTTTAAAACAGTTTGGTAGTTTGATTTGCAACTAAATCTTTTACATTTTGGTTGGTTCCTGTTTATACGAGAACACATTTTGAATTCTCTTTTGTTTTTTCCATTCGCGTTCACACAGGCGAACATTTTGTCGCCAACATTCCTTTACTATTGTTATTGTAAAGAAGTAAAGCTAATAAATATCAACAATGCGAATATGACCACAAAACGTATCGCCGAGTACCGAAGACAAAAACGATTCTCTCTTCCCCACTCGTAATATGCTACCAAACTAAATGTTTTCCATCAAATTCTTTCCTCGTATAAACGAGGACTTGGCTGCGAACGTTTTTTGTAGTCTTTTTGAACATATTTGATAGGAAAAGAATTTTTTATATGGCAACGCTGATTCCAATCAGTTCAAAAGTACGAAAATTAAAGGGAAGAGAAACATGTTAGTAAGCAGATATATGAAAGTGAAAGATGAAAGAAATAAAGAGAAAATACAGACATGTTTCATTCTTTCACTTGGAAGAATGATTCAGTTGAAGTAATTCATTCATGAACGACACAAGCCTATTTCACATTTTTGTTGTCTAACCAGTGCAGGCATAGTGTCATGGTATCAAAATTAATTTTACATTAATGTTTTTTTAAATAATAGAGTCATTCTGAATCGAATCGGAAACTTAAAAACAAGTGTTTATAATTTATATATCGTATATTTCTTTTGATATGGATGTGCATACATATGGAAAGACCACCCAACGAACTAATTATTTGGACCAAGAAAATGATTATTGCATACATATGAAAAGACCACCCAACGAACTAATTATTTGGACCAAGAAAATGAATATTTATTTTCAGGTGTTATTTATTTATTTTGACAGTTAATTATGGTGGATGTTCAACATCTTCTATGCGTTCATACAAAATGTGTGTATAGTAAGTGTGAAAATTTTTAATAAGTACAACAGTTATTTTATTTTTGTATTTTTATTTGAACCAGATCGAATTAACAATAGCTGATGAAACACAGGATTGCCAGACGTTCTGGTTTCTGTTTAATGACTGTTCTTCTTTTGTACAGCTATTTATATTCAATTTTTTTAATCGACGTTTAGTAAGGACAATATAACGTGTGCCAACGTTATAAGATTTTTTCAAAGCAAACTAGTAAAAATACAAAGTTACTTACATTCTTCGAATTAAATTTAAAAGTGTCAACTACAACAGGTCTAAAAAGTACTTACTTGTTATAATTTTCTTTATGTTGATTCCTGGTTTATGCTTTTTATATATCCAATTATTATAACTAAAACTAAGAAAAATTATTAGCAAAATTTCATATACATATCGCATAACTAAATCACGAACAGTCACAACTCAAAATTTATCAAAATCGCATTTTTCGGATAAATTAATTCAGAGACCAAACTCTAAATACCACAAAAATTTTGTTTGCATATCTCTCTTCTTAAACTAGTAAATTACAGTTGTTTCTTGTGTCGCTAGAATATAATCAACTATAAAGGTTTAGTTAGACGTCATTCATTGGTAACTCTTTAGAAACGAAATTAAGAGCCTGTAATTAAACTTAGATTATTTATTTTGTTTTAATATTTATTTAAAATAGACTATTTATTGATGAAACTATGGATTAATATTTGCACCTGAATATACCTATCCCTCGATTTACACAATATATAAGTTCTCGAAAAAAATGGAAAATAGGAATTATATACATATATTATACACGGCGTAAATCGAAAAACAATAAAAAGTCTTAAAAAAATATTTTTAAGATGTTTTTATTTGGCATAAATTTCTTAAATAATAGGGTAGGTGGTGGACCTTCCTAGAAAATTCGAGGCCAACTTCGGCCAGAGGTAGGGCCCACTGTTTTCTCGGCGTACACATTTTAAACAAAGAAATTGTTTTCAAGTTGATTGCAGATTACGTGTCGTTTACGTCACAGCTATCAATTTTAGTAAATGTTGACAAGCAATATATGTGAAACAATAAAACAAAAAAAAAAAACAATAATACGAAAAACTCAAACAAAAATGGTTTTGCTTGTAAACATTGTTGAAGATTGTCTATACATCACTGCACTATGGTTATGAATCAAAACACAACTCTGGGGTATCCAATAATGTTGAATGACAAATTCAAAAAATGTATATTTATATTTTCTAAATAAGAAAACAACTTTGAAAAAAAAATTTTTTTTCACCCAAGTTACTGGAAAGTTTGGTATACTTGAAACATGCTTTGGTGGGTAAGCAGTGCAGCTTCCCAATGATGTGAACAATGAGGCTAAGCTAAAAGCCTCCCAACAGATCCTAAACGATTATAACAATTCAGCATTGTCTGTATCCTCAGATAATAGCTGTTTAAGCAGTGAAAATTCGTCCCAGGTTAATAAAGTTTTGAAGGGATGCACAAATACTCTTACATTAGTGGTACCAGCTCAGTAATGGCCATTGAGCGTTAAATGAGTTTTTAATTTATTTATTTTTTTTAAATAGAAGTGCCCTCACAATTTTCTGATTTAATTTCCTGTAGTCGCAGCATAATCTTTTTGTACCGTCTTTCTTCGCAACTAAAACGATGGGGGATGCGTTCTCCGAAGTACTGGGCTGCACAATTTTCTCTTGTAACCATTCTGCAATTTGATTTTCAACGATGACTTGATTAGCAATGGGTAAACGTCTGGGTCGATGATAAATTGGTATATCATCCTTCAACACTATATTCATCTTTACTGGGCCCTTCATATTTCGCTTGGGTTTATATTCAGTTATTGCTTCTACTATCTGGCTCTTAATAGAGGCATTCAGATGTTCCAAGTCGACTGGGATATCCGGTTGGTATTCGTCTATGTTTAAACAATCTCTCGAAAATTCATCTGGCACTGTATTCGCCTTTGCCGGCATCTTAAACTGAGCTTTAACGTTCGATATCGTCACGTCAGTTTTGCGTATCAAACTATTTCCAAGCATGATAGAATGGTTAACATCACGTTCCCCAACGACATAAAAGGTGACCTCTATATACAAACCATCGACGTGTACGACCTCATCAAACCGACCCATGGTGACTATCACTAATACCAAATAATTTCACCCCCTCCGGTACAAAATTTATTTCGCCTAGTGTGAACAACATGTCAAATCTTATTATGCACACATCACACCCTGTATCTACCAACGCTGTTAACTCCTTACCACGCATCACTATATCCTTGAATATCAAACCCGGTCGCTTGAGAACCATATTCACTTGACTACATTCAAAGGATCTATGGCCAAAGTTCCTACAAATAACATTTAGGTTGTTCTTCCGGACAATTTTTAGCAATATGAGATCTTCTACCACACTTATAACACCTGATATCGGTTCCACCCGCTTCTACCTTTGATACCCCGGACTTCTTTCTTCCCCTTGTATAACGACTGGGAAACAGGTCGAGTTTTCTCGTACACTCTTTTCAACTCACTGATACTGCCGGCCTGATATAGTACCGCTTTATTTGATCTTGAATCAGGAATTCCCTCTATAAAATGTTCCACTACGCTCTTCTCGTCCAAATTAATCTGAACCCCGATTTCCACTATGCTGTATAAATATTCAATCAGTGTCTCGTTCCTGTTTAAACGTCGGTTCTGAATACGGCGTATTAGCTCAGCTGCTGAAAGTTGCACGCCGAATTCCTGTTTCAGGGCTGTTCTTAGAGAGCACCTGTCACATATTCCCCTCTGACTTCTAACGAACATTTTTGCCGCACCGATTAATTTATTATTAATTAATTCATTATTCAATAAAATACAAATAATTTCGTAAAAGAAGTTAACTGATACTTCAAATAATTAATAATAAAATTAAGATGCTTTTCTTCTTTTTTTTTAGTCCAGAAAATTCCTTATTGTTGTTTTTTTTACTTAGAGTAACATGCTTTCTTCTTTATATATTATTTCTTTTTAGTTCTCTTTTTTTAAGATTTTCTCTTGTAGAACAGTCGGCGGACTGCAATTTTCTTTATATTTTTCTTTTTATTTCTTTTATTTTCACCAAATTTAACACATTGATATATTTAATCTTGGTAAATTTTGAGACACTTCTCTATTGAGTTTTTATTAAATGTTCTTTTTTATGTTCGTTTACCACTACTGTACACACATACACTATTCAACTATTCACTTGGTTTCATCCCGGTTGAGCCCCCAAAAATTGTGGTATGGAAAGTTTTTGTACGACAAAGTAAAACTTTTAATGAAATGTTAGTTTTAAGTTATTTTAGTTTAGTTTTTATTTATCTTAGTTGACTTATTATTTAGGCTTAGCATACTTTTATTGTAAGACTAGTTGTATAACCGTAGTTAATTTAATAATAATGTAATCTAGATAATATGTAGTTCAATTTAACAATATTAGTTTAATAATAGTTTTAGTAAATAGTTTCAATCAATTTGTTTTAATTAAGATAGTTTAGTTTATTTAATCTTTTTAATTACACTTGGGTTCACTCTTTCCGCCACTCTTAAAGCACGTCTTCTCTCTTCAGCGTCTACTTCACTAATAATCTTTTCCTTTCAAATCTACTTATTCTTTTCTATTCAAACTTCAAGTAACCCACGCCACTTAAATTACCGTTACCCAAGCACACTCCTAAATAGATCACGCCACCTACACTACCGTTATTTGAGTACATTCCTTTCTTTTGTCTGTCATGTCAAGTAGCAGGCAAGCGCGAATCAGATGCTCACCCTACATACATATATATATCAACATAAAACAACAAATTCTATAACTGAATTCTATTTGAATCCCTAATGAGATTGTGCAAATAATTAATTAAAAAAAATTTTGCTATCGTCAATAATGTTGTCTGGAATTTTTTTTTAAGAGATCATGCACCATTAGAAAAAAGCCCTTATGTTTGCATTTTGCTGACCCCTCCGAAATAGTTGACATTTTTGTTAAAAAACCAGAAACATCTGAATGAGAGTTTCTTTTTCGGCTTCGTTTGCTCGTCGACAGAATTTCATTTGAGCGTTCTTCATCGAAAGACTATAAATTACAATTGTAAGTACAAAATTAAATTAGTAAACAAAATATTACTCACTACTGCAATCAATGTAATCGACAAAAGAGTTTTCTGATAATATGCCATCTAAATTTACATCAACATTGTCTTGGCTTGTCTTAAAGGAATCTGATTCGATTCTAAATTTTGTTCTACATTAATTTTTAGTATCACATATATATTTAAAAACATTTTAGTTACTGCATACATACCTCCTTAGTAATATTTGCTGATGAGGAAATTGCATATTTGTAGAATACATCCGTGGTCTTTCCACAATTTCACATGCGCTTCCTGATGCAAAGTACATTTTGTTAAATTCTTTAACGAAGCAGTTGCGCAATGACTTCCAGCGAGTTCGGCAAACAGAATCTAAAATTCTTTGCATAAACAGTTTTTGTATTTTTTTATTTAACGTTTTCTTTCGTGGAATGTTTAACACTTTGCTTATAGAATTCCAAGCTTCGGCGCTTTTTATGTTTTTGTAGTCCTGGCTTCCTTTTTTGTACAAAACTATATGTTTTTTACTTCTTCAATAAGTTTTTCCTCCATGGTTCAAATTTGTTTAATTTTTATTAATTTATTATTATTTTATTGTCAGCTGATGACCTGTCAAAAATGCACAAAGTGTTAAAAAGTTAACCAACTTTCTAACGCCAACGCGTTGGAATGTTTTTTATGTAACTTGTTCTATGTAAATACACTATTTTAACTTTTTCTGACAGAAGTCTAGAGCTCACACGCGCACTAACGCGCGTTTTGTATTTCCACCTTAAATGTACGTTTCCAATGAAAATAAATATGTATTTTCAGAAACTCAAATATAGCGTTGCCTTGTTATTTTATTTCACCAAATCCCCAAGAGTAGTGTTGGAAATATGTTTTATGCAGATGTTAAAAAACAGAAAAGTTGTACAAGTAAACCTCCTACAACGCGGTAGTTAGGTTCCTAGAAAATTCCGCGTTATAAGAAATCGCGTTATGGGAGATATGAACTAAATACAAAAAAGGGGTTTGGTTCCAAATTACAAAAAATTTCAATAAAACATTGGAATTTGTATAGTAAAAATATGAGCTTAATATAATTTTGTGTATTTATTTGCTGAGTCATAAGAACGTACATATTATGTAATTTAATAACACTCCATTTATTTAAACAAAAACAAAATAAAATTTCACTTCTACGTGAAATATTCAAGTTGAATGATTTAATAAATTTAAGCCAAAATAGAACGATAACTTTCTACACCTCATCACTTAGGATGATTTGTTTCGAACGTTTTGTTCGTACTAGTTCAAAATCTAAGCTCGATCCACTATCAGATTCGGGCATCCTTTCGACGACTATTGCTTTGAAAAAATTGTGCATTGAAGTTTGTTTGCTCTTACTTCGCAAATCTTTATAAATTCCTTGATAGGGAGCTAAATTGTTTTGAAGATTTTGTTTAAATATTTCTTCTCTGTCACTTAAAGGGTCGTTCTCGAAAATGTTTCCGCAAAAGACGTGTAGTGGAAACATACTACTAGAAAGAATAAATTATGCACGTATATGTTATAAATTTTATAAAGTTTGTTAGACTACATCTTCTATAAATATATATATATATATATATATATATATATATATATATATATATATATATATATATATATATATATATATATATATATATATATATATATATATATATATATATATATATATATATATATATATATATAAAAATCCATGCACAACAAATATTTCATACAAAAATGATCAACAAATTGTTGGAAAATATGAATTTACTTACTAAACTATAGTTTTTTCGAGAATGATTTATGTCATTTTTTAATCGTATTCAAGTGCTCTATTGATCCCAATACCAAAAGTTTCGGCACAGTTTTTACTTTTATTTTTATAAATTAATTTTTAATCAAACTTTAAAGGGCTGTAACTTTCTTATTTCAAAAAAGATTTCGATGAAAATTTGATTCAGGAGATATTTCACTTCAATATAAATTTATTACATCTTCATTTTTTCCATTTTAACATTATTAATTAATTGTTTAACACCAAATGCACACGATGATTTGATGTCAAGACTTAATATCATATTTTTTTTGTTTATTGTTGAGAAGAGTAGGGAAGAAAGAGGGGTAGCAAAAAAGGCATCTTTTCTATTTTTGATGACTTTTTATATTCTGCTTTACTTTTATTCCCATTTTTGTCATACTGCTTTGTTCTGTAATGTAAATTAAAGCAAATATAGTTAAAAAATCAACCCTGTAAGAAAAAATTCATGATTTTAGAGTCGTGGTATAAATACAAGAGGGTTTTAGAGGCATATTTAAAAGATAATGGAAAAAAAGGTATGCCTTTGAAGTCATCATGTAAATTGGGTGTAAAACGGTCACGTTTTTTGTCACTTTATTGCTTACATTTTGATTTTCTAAAGCTGGCTACAGACAACGAAATGTGTTTCTGAAATCTGTTTCATTTCATTACAGATTGTGTCGTCTGAATTCGTGTTTCATGTTTCACTTTGGGCTGCAATCCAGGTTTCATTAACACCAAAATGTTTTGATATTTTTTGGTTGCATTGAAACAGATTGCATTGTTTGTATCACTGTTTCATTATTTTATGTGTTTAATACATTGACAACAAGCAAGCTGTAAGCATCTAATTAATTAAAGAACAAAATGGCGATCGGAAGAAATGAACAATGGGCAAATTTTATTAATTTATACAAATGTTTACCTAAATTATGGGTTGTGTAAAGTAATAAATATAAAAATAAAATTATAAGAGCAGCAGCATTTGAAAAATTAGTAATTGAATATAAAAATATTGATATAAACGCAAGCATTGAAAAAGTTAAAAACAGGATAAGGAACATGCGAATATCATATACAAGAGAATTAAAGAAAAAGTTACAAAGTGAAAAAAGCGGAGCTAGGGTGGATGATCTCTATGAACCAAATTTATGGTATTTTAACGAATTTAATTTTTTAAAGGAATTCGAACTGCCAGAGGACGGCAAAAGTACAATGTGTAGCTCAGATGAAGAAAGAACCTCACCATTAAGCCTTTTAATTAAATTCTCGGATATTCAATTTTAGACATAATTAAATAAATATTTTTTTTTTGTTTAGACACCTGCAAAAATCGTAAAAAGAAAAATCATTTCTGGAAATCATGAGAGAAACGAGCTGTTGAAAAAAGCCACAATGCAAATGGAAGTATTATCTAAAACCAAAGAAAAGGATGAAGCTGCCATACTTGCAGAAGGTTGGGCTTTCTTATACCGCAAGCTAGATAACACGCAAAAACTTTATGCATAAAGGGCCTGTGATGAAATATTTGTTTTGGGACAGCTTGGAAAATTGACCTTAAATACCGTTAGAACTGAAACGCCACCATATCCGCCGTCGCATCGTGTTAGGTCTTCATCATGCAGTTTAGTGCCACAAATTATAACCGTCCATGATGTTACTAACTAGAAGAAACACCTATATCACAAGGAAGTGAATACTCTCATTCCCAACAATTTTGCAAAAGTTTTTCATCTATTCGCATATAATTTCTATAATCCATTGGCTCATTTTCTTTCAACTCTTTTAAAAGCCTTTCATTAGAAAACTTCTTTTTTTTAAGTACCAATTTTATGACCACATTTTTCTTTTCTTCGGTTGCAACTCTTCTTCTTCCTCTTGTTATAACACTTCATCAATAACAATACTTGCTGCTAATTGAATTACTTCACGATTCATTTTTGCATCCTCTCTTCCGCGCGATGTTAATGTTATAATATAAAATAACAGAACTGAGATTGCGTTTATGTTTTCACTATTGGTTTCAGTATTTGTGTCAAAACATGAAATCTGAATGTAAAACGTGTTGCAGAAACAAATTGCGTTGTCTGTAGCCAGCATTAGCATAACTGTAACACCCAATTCACACAATGACTTTTACGACGTCTACTATTGTTTCTTGGAGAACGGTGTAGAGAAGCAAAAGGGGTAAACAAAAAGACACGTTTCATATCTTTTTTCATATTTCCCTTTAAAATAATTACTCTTATTTCTTTTTTGTCCATAAAAACAAAAACAAATATGAAGTAATTTAAAACAAAGCCATACTACTAAAAATCACCGTATGTAAATGTATCGAATGTTAAGAATTTTTGGAAGTTACTTCAAAATTGAATAACGAAAAAACGACGTCTTAAAGGTCACTGTGTGAATTGGTATATACAAAAAGTTTGTATTCTTCCCATGCGTGAAAATAGTGTAACTTAAAGAAAATATTCTGTATTTTTTGTTGAACCCTATTATTATATTAAACAAAGGGGACAAAATAAAAATTATACTAAATTTACCATCCCTACATATGTCATACATGTAAGTTTGTAAAATTTCTTTTTAATTTTTGTTTTAATTTATTTTTATTCAATTCAAATGTAGTGATTCGAGAATTTGTAAATGTTATCACTTCATACATACATACATACATATTTGAAATGGATACGATTGTACAGGATCAAAAAAACATACCGCGTGAGTTCCTTGTCTGGTTTTTATTATTCATTTTATTCATAATTGATAAGAAATTTGTTTCTTTTTGATTTCTTATTGTGCAGTGGAATTGGCAGGTGCCGCACAACCAGAAAAACGCGTTAAAAATATTAATGATATTCAAGTTTGGCTACGTTCAGAAGCATATTATGATTTGCTTGGTTTTATTAACGGTATCAGTACTGCAATACAAGGAAAAAAGTTATCTGATCCGATGCACGTATCGCCAACAATGAAGGATTTAATTGGAATTTTTGATAAGTTAAATGCTTTAGTCGATGAGACACCACCAATTGATCAACCACAGCGTTTTGGCAATAAAGCATTTCGAGCCTGGTCAAGAAAAATGAATCATGTAAGTTTTTTAAGTTGATATTTTGTTAAGTAAATTTGTAAGTATGTATGGATGTGTTTATTAAGTAATATTTTTATTCTGTAGGAGATATTTAAAATACTGCAAATGACTGTACCGGCTGATAAATGCCACTTGGTCACTGAATTAGGCTTCTATCTGTCTGAATCGTTTGGGAATTCTGTGCGTATCGATTACGGTACAGGTCATGAGCTGTCATTTGTTTTTTTTTTATGTTCTCTATTTAAAGCCGAAATACTAAAAGAAAATGATAATGTTGCAAGTGCATTACAGCTGTTTAATACGTACTTAAATTTTGTACGTCGTTTGCAGAAAACTTATCGAATGGAGCCTGCTGGCAGTCAAGGTGTCTGGTCTCTTGATGACTATCAGTTCGTACCTTTCATTTGGGGTAGTGCTCAACTTTCATGTAAGGTTTTAGAATTACTAATTAATATCGAAGAAATTTAATGTATTTTGTTTAAGTCGCAAGTCCGTTTCCACCAGCAAAGTTTTTAGATGAGGACATAATTAATTCGTTTAAAAATGAGTACATGTTTATTGGCTGCATTGACTTTATTCAACAGGTGTGTTGAAATTAATTACATACTTTTAAAGTTTATGTTGAAAAATGGCACATTATTACAGGTAAAAACTGGCCACTTCTCTGAACATTCATATCAATTGTGGAGTATCTCAGCGGTCCCTTCTTGGTCGAAGATAAATTCTGGTCTTGTAAAAATGTATCAAAAGGAGGTACGTAAGATATTTTTTGTTGAACAGTAATAAGGAAATGTTTTTTGTTTTTTTTCCTTAAAAGCATGTATGTTACTGCAAATACTTATTTATAACTTTAAATTATAAGATATGCAAAATTAAATATGGACTAACGCTTAACATTTGAAATTAATATATGGTAAAATTGACAGCTTAAGCTTATTTTACAAAAAAATATAGCCACAGCGATGGTCTTTTCTTATTATCTAAGGCACTTTACGTATGCTATGCTCAGACGCCTACGACGTTCTAATTCGTTTAATGACATTATTACTACTAATATTAATTTATTGAACTGCGATCGTATTCATAAGTGTCTAGCATAAAAATGATTTTTAACTGCTATGTTTGCTAAGCTATGACCAATAATCTTTAAACACTGACTAAGGTGATTTGTGCGCCTACTTTTTTACTGATGATTTGTATTAATTATGAAATCATTTAGACCTATTTCGTAAACTGAGACCTTAACAGTTCTCAAGATATACAAAAACCAATCTTATCTTGTATAAAGGAACAATTCAATGTGCTGGACAATTCAATGGAAACTTTTTTTAAATTTACTTTTTCTTTGTTAAAAGTCGAAAAACGAAAACAACTTCTGAAAAAACTTAAAAATTATTTAGAAATTTTACTTTATTCATTCTGTTTGATGTATTAACAAACAAAAAATTACATAAAAATAACATACATATTTCTAAAGTTATATATATATATATATATATATATATATATATATATATATATATATATATATATATATATAAATTGAATACTTTTACTTTTATATATATATATATATATATACTTTTATATATATATATATATATATACATTTATTTTTATATATATATATATATATATACATATATATATATATATATATATATATATATATATATATGAGACTAACTGTATATATATATATATATATATATATATATATATATATATATATATATACACAGTTAGTGTCATTAATATTCGGTTTTTAAGTTTATCGATAATAACACCCTGGCATTAGCGAAATGGATAGGTAATCAGAAGAGTAGCAAAAATTTAAATAAATATTGTCAGTATGAGTATTCAAATATATGGAAAAATGGCTCTATGGTAACCCTGCAACCGTGATAAATCGATCAAAGTTTGTTAACCCTGTTTACTAAGCGCCATTAATATTCGGTTTTTCCCCTATTTATATGCTATTTGCAAAAAAAAAACATGTTATTCAGCTACTTTTCCAGTAATATAGAGATACGTTTTAATAAAAGTGCATAACACCTCCTTTCTTGTCTGTCATACAAATGGAGCGCAAAGGAAAAAACACTCCTTTAAAACAGCGAAAACTTGTTATTTTCCATTATGAAAAAGGTAAAAAGTACAAAGAGATTGCTGAAATTCTGAATATGAAACCAAATACAGTTGGGGGTATTGTCAGAAGGCACAAAAATAATACACTTTATAAAGCAGACAGGTCAGCCAAAAAAAATTGACCGAGCGGGAAGAAAGTTCAATTGTGCGAAAAATAAAATCTAACCCACGCTTAAGTGCTCCCAAATTAGTCACAGAGGTGCTCAATGAGTTTAAAAAGAAAATATCTGCATCTACTATACGAAGAACCATAAGAAAAAAAGGTTTTCATGGCCGAGTAGTACGTCGTAAGCCATTGGTTAATTTACGCAACCGAAAAGCTTGTTGAGTTTTGCCAGGGAGTACATTAAGAAGCCTGAAACTCGGTGGGATGACGTTATATTTGCGGACGAGAGCAAGTATAACGTATTTGGATTCGATGGGCGTGTAATGGTGTGGCGGAAGCCAAATGAGGAGCTACAACCACAAAATTTAAAACCAACCGTAAAACATGGAGATGGACATGTTATGGTGTGTGGTTGTATGGGAGCTAAAGGGACGGGGAAATTAGTTTTTATCAGTGGAATTATGAATATCCTCCGTCAAAATTTGAAAGAAAGTGAAAATAAGCTATATATATATATATATATATATATATATATATATATATATATATATATATATATATATATATATATATATATATATAGCTTATATATATATATATATATATATATATATATATATATATACAGTGGCCTATGTTATATATATATATATATATATATATATATACAGTGGCCTATGTTATACAAAATTGTTCAGTTCATCTGGCATCTCTGCTTCATATATATATATATATATATATATATATATATATATATATATATATATATATATCATATATATATATATATATATATATATATATATATATATATATATATATATATATATATATATATATATATATATATATATATATATATATATATATATATATTATGAAGGCGAAAAAGTCCTCCTATAATCGTTGATTCCACACATAGTTTCTCGAATTTAATTGGGTTAATTGGAGAAAGGATGTCCATTAGAAACAAAATTATTTCCAACTAACTATCATTATACAATGATGCTCTGCGTGCTCTGAAGTATTGAAAGTTTCAGTTTTACACACGAGGTGAAAGACGCTAAAACCTTTAAATTAGTATTATTATTAGTCTTCCACGTTTTGATGTTAAGATTTTGGAAGAGTTCATCAGCTCACATTATATAAAGCCGGTAAGCGTAAAAGAATTATCAACAAAAAGATCGAATGTGGATGATGCAATATATCTTGTGAAATTTGACCGACAGCAGGTATCTAATAATTATAAAACTAATTTTTTTTTTTTTGTTGCAATATTTCTGTTTAATGGAGACGAACTTTTAAAAGGCGACAGGAGCTCAACTCAATGATATGAGTGTACTATGTATGGTCATTCTCTGCCTTCGCTGGAAATCATGAAATTTTAGAATGCGCACTTAACAATAGCAACATGTTGGTAGCATAATATACAAATGCCACAATTGCCTTAAGAAGAATTTAAGAAATGGCTGATGACTCAAAGTGTTTAAGTCGCCAAGAATATTTAGATATTCGTCATCGTTTAACTTTAAATCCAGGACGACTTAAGTAAGCTTTAATGCTTCGTTTTTTAACGCTGATGAGCATGATTTCTCTCAATTTCCAAGCGAAACGCCCAAAGTAATACTCGTATTCCCAAATCATATGGTAATTTGTGTTCAACGAGAAGCTTTTGGAAATATTGTTCTTGCTATTTATGCTCTACAAAGATGTCAAAGCAAGTACGACAAGCTTCGAGTTTAAGGTTTGATGCTTAAACATGCCATATAATTCAACTTGTCTATAAAATATTCATGTAATACATTGGAATGCTCAAGGCATTACAATCGAGACAGCAGCTGCTGAGTTGGAATATTTTCTACACAAGATGAAAATAGATAGATAGATTGCTGAAAATGTTTCAATTGAAGTGTTGATTAATAGGCGACCAATTATATTTACATCGGCTTATAATCCAGTTCATTCTACCAACTTCAAATCTGATTTGGTTAAATGAACTTCTTTCTCCAACGACTACCTTCTATTTTTTGAATTTGAATGCGCAACATACTCAATGGAATTGTGTGTCGAACAATTCCGGCTGCTATATATACATATTACCCAACTGAGCATACTCGTTTTGGGCAAAATATTAATCCAGTTCAGCCGCATACGGTGGATATTCTTTTATCAAACACCAGTCTCTATTTTTCGGACCTGAAGACGCTTCCAAATGTTTTGCAGTCAGGCCATGTATTAGTAACTTGTGTGATTTCTGGACAAGTTCAAAATGTGACGTACTCGGTTTCCTTGTACCATCGTGCTGGCAGGTTAGCAATCAGAATTTGGGTGGAGGAAGAGATCATGTGTCAGATAATGGACCAACTTACCTCCAATTCAAGTAAAATTGATTTTAATTTTGGTAAATTGATATCTATAATTAAAGAAGCTTTTAAAAAAATCCTTGGGAATTCTCTGATAGACAAGTATGTAAAGGGTCCGCCAAATAATTTTTTTTTTTTAAATGCTATAAAAAAACTACTGAATATTTTCTCAAATTTCTTTTTTTATTTGAAAGTACAATCCTTCCGGTTAATAATGTAAAATAATTTCATTCAAATGGCTGCCTCGGCTGGCCATGCAGTAGCCTACACGATCGGTCCAATTTTTAAGCACATTATCGATTGTGTGCAGCTGTATTTCACCAATGGCTTCACGAATATTGTCCTTTAAAGCGTCAATTGTCGCTGGCTTGTTGGCGTAACACTTATCTTTGACGGCACCCCACAAATAATAGTCCAACGGTGTCAAATCGCAGCTCCGAGGTGGCCAAACGACATCAGCTCTGCGGCTGATGATGCGATCTTCAAAAACAGGGCGCAAAACATCGGGTGTAGCTTCGGCTGTGTGGCACATAGCGCCGTCCTGTTGAAACCAAATGTTGCATATCCTCCTCTTCAATTTTTGTGAACAAAAATTCGTTCAACATGGCCCGATAACGATCGCAGTTGACTGTAACGGCCACTCCTTGCTCATTTTCGAAGAAAAATGTCCCAATTATGCCTCTGGACCAAAATCCGGACCAAACAGTGACTCGTCTTGGGTGTATCGGCTTTTCAATGTATGCGTGCGGGTTTTCTGTGCCCCAAATGCGACAATTTTGCTTGTTTACATACCTGCCAAGATCAAAATGAACTTCATCTGAAAAGATGTTTTTTTTTTTTTTTTGGCAAAATCTTCATCTGTAAGTCGATCGCAGGCACACTTAGCGAAGCGTATACACAACCATATTCGTTCAGCGGAAGGATAAAGCTAATTATCTGTCAAATCAGACATGAGCTAAGTGTTACTATTCACGAAATAAGCACTAGTTGGAAAAAAAAACGTTAGATGGCGGACCCTTACATAATTAATATAGAGAAATAGTTATAGGCGAATATATCAGAGATGTACGGACGTTAATGCAAGAAATCTATTAAGGCGTATGGTGAATGGGGAGATTTCGAAAAGCGGCACTGAAATGGCGAATGCGGTAGCAGACGTATTTGCTAACTCTCATTCCATCACCTTGTATAATTCTTCTTCTATGGACTCGGTTGTCTCAGAGTTTGTTCGTAATCTGAATGATAGAATTCACGACTAATATAGAACTCACCGATCTAGCTAAAGTAAAATTGTTAGTGATGCTACTGAAAAATAATAAAGCCCCGTGTTTTGGTTAATATTAATGGCATTATTTTCAAGAATATGCCCGACAACTTGTTTGATATTTGCGTAAACTTTTCAATTATTGACCCGTAACAATTCGCACATATTCTACTGTACTCCACAAGCGGCTCTGAATGTAATCATTAACGTCCGTCCCTTGGACCTTCAAGTTGGTTTCTGGAGTATGAACATGCACGTGTATTGAATGAACTGTATGGGTTTGAGTCTGGGAGCCGGAGCGAGCGGGGGAGTAAGTGACTGTGTCGTGCCGACCATGTGCTTTGAGACTGTTGAGCTGGTTTTACCGAAGGGATGTTTGGCGGGTGTGCGACTCTCCTCCGCTTTCACGGATGGATACAAGACGTAAAAAGATACCGGTCCCGGCATTAGTGCGAACGTCAAGGCTCTGAGTCAACGGTTCTTCGGACTGAGGACGTCGTCGTGCCGTTGAACCATTACATTAGCTTACTCGAGAAATTCTTCACAGGGAAGGCTGGTCAAATCTGGTATGACAGTTCGGATTGTAGGATCTCTAGATCTTTATGGCCAGTTATTTCTAGTCGTAGGACTTCCGCTCTTCTCTTTATGAGTATAGCGGAGCTGAGGCTGACTACAGGCATTATCACGTTCCCACGACAATCGGATCTATCCATCTGATGTGAGTCAATTACCCCAGGATTTATCCCCCCATTGGAATGTACTGGAGCTCAACAGTGGACATGCTCTGTTTGCTCTAGAGTAATTAGAGCAAATACAACATCTGTACGGTGTAACGGCTGTGGAAGATGGTGCCACATGAGGCGATGCACGAGCTAACGCACACATAGGGAGTGGAATTATGATTTCAAGGCCAACTGCTGCGTCAACATGACCCACTACACAAACTCCTCTCCGGATGCCACCCCAAGTCCACCATTAGGCTCAATTCCAACACACAACTATGCACTGGATATTGAAACCACCGTCACGACACACCAGCCTGAATCAACCAGAAATACCCAACCCACATCCCAAATGCCCAGGCCACCTCCTCCTTGACCAACCGTATCCTCAGGCCCAGGATATTCATTTCAAATCCTACAACTACATTATAATCGACTGAGGAATAAGATTCTGGAGATAACAAATTATATGCGAGACAAGAACATCCATATCGCAGCCATACAGGAAACAAAGTTAACTGGTGCGTGTAAACTTTCCTCTATGGGTAATTAAAACGTTATCAGGAAAGACAGGGTACGGGACAATGGTGGAGGACTTGCGTTCATTCTGGAACGCAATGTTAGATATAAATTGATAACTTCCCCAAATCTCTCCACACCTTAGCTACGCCGCCCCGATCTGGACGCCGTTCGTTAGCGACACCAAATGGAGATATCTGCAAACCGCCCAGAACAACGCCTTGAGAATCGCAACTGGATGTGTCAGGATGACTAACATAGACCATCTACACGAGGAAACCAGGCTGTTGCCGGTCAGATGCAGTTCCTGATTGCCTGTCACCTGCCCACTCACCCCAATCATAGTATTATAACACAAGTTCCTCCTCCTCGACACATCCGACAGGACATTCGGCGATACTGTAACGACGTTCGAGATGTTATCCCACCTTTAGTGGACCGGGCCGCCAATGCAGACGCACAGCAATTTGTACATCAACAGACAGTTCTGGTTGCGATGGACAACTACGAAAACAACATGGTCCTGAACCAACACCCACCTGAGATCTCAGATAACGAACGGCTTCTGCCTAGACAAACAAGGACGACCCTCGCGCAGCTAAGAGCAGAATGGAGCAGTGCTCTCAACCGCTACCGTGATGGAATAGTTCCTGGCACGCTGAATAGATGCCCAGACTGTCAACAGGAACCACACGATACGTCGCATCTATTTCAATGTCTACGCAGGCCCTCGAACTTGCGCCCTTTAGATCTGTGGCTCCGACCGATTCTTGTTGCGCAACATCTAGGATTACCTACTTCTTATATGGCACAAATTAATTAATAAATAAACTATTGTGGAATTTACATCTCTCCCACAGGAAGGAACATCAGGAAACAGTGACGCTGTTACAACAACAACAACAACGGGCATTATTACGGGCCATTGCGGTATCCGGGCGATAAATCGTAGATGGGCAAATGCTGACACTGATTATTGTAGGTTATGCGAAGACGAGGAAGAGTTAGAGACAATTGAACACCTTTTGTGTCGTTGTCCTATGCTCTCGGGCAGGAGACATGGTATCTTGGGTTAATTTATGATCCAAATTTTAACCTCCTTGTCAGTATAGACCCTACTGCTATCTTTCAGTTTGCGAAGGGTCTCGCCTGGTTGTGGCGTCGGGATTATTAGGATTCCGTAGAGTAGAACCGTCCCGTTTCTCAGTTTCTTTCTTTATTTTCTTTTCGTTTAGTCTTTTCTTTTTTCTTTTTGTAGGTTATAAGTTCTGCTTAGGACGAACACAATGAACCATGTGGTCTCCGAGTGTTCTGTGCTTACCGGTCTTGGATCGGTGAATGCTCGTCCTCAAACTAAATCAAACCAAATTGTACATCAGTACAACTGTAGAAGACACAGGCTATAATATTTCCTTATAATAGGTCGCTGTAGATGCTAAAACATAACCTCGAAGAAGAATTTCAAATTATAACACCCGTAGAAATTGAAAATATGGTCAATTCAATGCCCAAACGGTTGCAAGCAGTTATGAATACCCCTATGGGACTAACCAAATATTTATTTTATTTAGTAACAATTTCTTATATTTATGCAAAATGCACACCGTTCGAATATAGACTTGTCAAAGCTTTTGAATTGCTTTTCTTGCTTAACTTCCTAATAAGATTATATTTATTTTTTTAAGTATAATAATAAAAGTAAATTTAAAACAAAACTGTATCACTATTTTTTATATAATGATTATGCATTCATAAAATACCAAAAATTGTGGCTTTATTATAGACTTTCGTTGACCACTGTATATCAGTGATACAACTTTCAAGTTCTTCACTTTGAGTAAATTATGTCTTAGTCTTTATTATTAATAAATATAACATGTTTGTAAATTTTGTATTGTTCTTTCCTATAAAAAATGTATTTTTAAGCTCTTAATTTTTTTAAATTTTATATTGGGAGTATAATTTAATTCAGTCTGCTTTTTTTTAGCTAAAAAATGCATTTATCGATTTTTTTTTACAACTTTTGCGACTTGAGGCCTACGGAGTAGGAATCTTACTGTCACCAAATAAGAAAAGAGCTATGCTATAGCACAAACACATCTCTGATAGTTTAGTTATGACCAGATTTAAAGCGAAATATCGCCTTGACCTGATTTTTTAATGCTATGCCACGATCGAAATGATGATAAGGGAACAAAAACGAATTTTACGATGAACTGAATAGAGATCTCATGATTTAGGAAATGTGATATAGATCATTCTAGGTGACATGAACTCGAGGGCAGGGAGAGATAATTCAAACTTGCGTGTGTGTTCTTAAGCATTTAATCAATCCAATTTATCAGACAAAGGAAACACCCAAGATAGAGAGTTGAAAGCTCCCTCTGTATCAAAGAACCCTGCCGAAGTGAATTTCGAACTGTTCGGATTATTCTCGATATAACTCACCACTGCATGAAGAGCAGTTTAAATAGATTTGCCTCCAATGTGGGCATGCTGTGTGCTGTTCATCGAGGTGATATTCATGCTCGATCTAATTTCAAGGTCCGGTAGCCTCTCCAATGTTTTAAGAAGAAAGGATGACAAATTAACAAGAAAATTCTATAGCCTTTCGGTGTCGAATGACTTGGTTTTCCAGCTTTAGGATATAAGTCACCGTTACTCCATATGTCTCGTGTATACGAATAATACAGGCAAGATTTCACCCACTATTGAAGTAGCCGCGATAAAGCATTCTATAGCATCACTAGGGTTACTCCATCCGGTCTAGGTTATTTATATTACTTGAAATTATTAATCGTCCAAGAATCTTTCGGTTACTAACCAGATATTGATACGATACATCTTATCGACCAAGCTACTTTTTACTGAGTCATTTTCATTATCCGTGCCCGCATCCTTAAAGCCAGAAAATTGCGTTCTTACCAGTAAATCAAGTCTCACGTGCCATAATCTCGTTTTATGCTGCCAATGGATTTGAGGTTCTTTAAATTTATCCTCCGAAAACTGGTAGCGTAGCTTACCTTTCCATCGACTCACAGAAGCTGAGCCATGATTTCTATCCAGGCTTTTGATGAGTCTCACTAAAAGACAACTGGAGTTGTATCTTCCTATGGTCCGAGAAATAGCATTCTCCCGATACTCTCCAGTTCCGAATAGCGAAATTATCAAAGTTGTTCAAGGTCAAGTCAATAATCTCTTCCCTATTCTTTGTACAAAAGGTAGGTAATTTACTGAAGATTTCTTAAGTATTTTTTAATAATTGCCATTATGTTATTCGTTTTAATTTTTGCCATGTCGAAGGCAAAAACAATACTTCACAATGCAAATATAAGAAAGGGAAAAGAAGTAATCGTTGCAAACAACAATAAATTAACAGTTGAGTGTGTTGGTGACGCTAATGTATGGTTGTCAACTGATTAAGGAGAAACAAGAACCGTTATAAAAAACGTTGAATATGTTCCGCAGTGCGAACTTGCTGTCAGTGAGACAGTTAACTGCAAATGGCAACAAAGTTATTTTTGAGGCGAATATGTGTAAAATCATAGATGGTGACAATTATAGCTACGGCGAGCTTATACAACAACTTATACAAATTAGATTGTGTCGCGCAGAAAACAGAGCAGAAAGCTTTATTTGCAAAGAATGCTGCTAACTTGTAGCACAGACGTTTTGGTCATTTTTGCAATGAAAGTTTAAAAAAAATAATAAGAAATGAAAAAGCAATCAAAGTCCAACTAAATTCTGATATGTGTGAAATATGCGTCCAGGGGAAACATGTAAGAAGTCCATTCAAAGAGGAAAGTCATCGTGCAAAGAAAGTTTTGGAAATCGTACACTCGGACGTAATGGGACCATTTGCTTCACAATCTTTCTAACTTTTATAGACGACTATTCCAGAAAAGTATTTTTGTCGCCGGTGAAAAGCAAGGCTGACGTCTTCAAGGAATTTTTAAAATTTAAATCAGTGGCTGAAAATCAGTGCTCTACTAGAATAACAATTTTTCGATCTGACAACGGCACTGATTATACAAATAGTCGGTTTGAGAAGTTTTTGACTCGTTGTGGAATATTGCATCAAAAAACAGCTCCATATACGCCAGAGCAGAATGGCGTATCTGAACGTCTTAATTGCACTGTAATGGACAGAGTGCGATGTATGCTTATCGACTCAAATCTGGATGAAAAATTTTGGGCTGAAGCAGCTGTAACCGCAGCGTATTTATTGACTAGAATACCGTGCAGAGACATATGGTCGGGTAGGAAACTAAATCTCAACCTCATCCGTGTCTTTGGGTGCAAGGCATTTGCACATATCCCCAACGTGAAGCGTTCCAAGCTACAGGCAAAATCTAAACCATGCATATTTGTTGGCTATAGCATGCAGAGCAAAGCATATAGACTATATGATCCAGTGACAAAAAAGATAATAATCACTCGAAACGTTTTTTTTTTTTCAAAATCAGGTACGTAATAATGATATAAATTCTATTAACGATGTTCCAAATCTTAAGTAGAAATTCCTGAGGAAAATGTCAATTCAGAGGAGGGATTGGTAAATGAATTGCCATCCGTTAATATACATGAGGTGCCGATGGACATCAAGAAAGAAGACAGGAGTGATCGCATGGAAAACACGATGGATAGTTTGACTTTTGAAGATGCGATTGAAGAGCAAAGTGCTGAAGATCTTGTAAAGGAAAATATTACTGTTCGACGATCTGATCGTTAAGCTGCAAAATCCAGACGCGAATACAACTTTTGTGCAACTAGTTTTTTATTAAATGATCCCATGTCAGTAGAAGAGGCCTTAAGTTCAGAGGATGCAACACTATGGCGTAAAGCAATAACAGAATTGCCGGATGGAAAGAAAGCTATAAAGAGCAAATGGGTTTTCAGGACAAAATATGACGTCCATGGAAATGAAGTTCGAAAAAAGGCAAGGCTGGTTGTGCAGGGTTTTATCCAGCAGAGGGGCATCGATTACAAAGAGACTTTTGCTCCGGTAGTTCGCTATTCATCCATAAGGTTTTTACTGGCACTATCTGTTAAATTCAACCTACACATTCATCAACTTGATGCGGAAACGGCGTTCTTAAATACACATCTTGAAGAAAACCTTTTTATGGAACAACCTAAAAGATATAGCAATGGAAGCAACCGTGTTTGTCTGCTAAAAAAGCCCTTTATGGACTAAAACAATCCAGTCGGGTTTGGAATATAACCTTGAATAATGTGCTTATTAAATTTGGCCTTAAGAGAAGCAAAGCTTATCAATGTATTTATTTTAACATTGACAATGGTAACAAATTATACGTTGCTATTTATGTAGATTATATTTTGATCATATCTAATAATATGCAGCCCACAAGTAAAAACAAACATGAAATATCTAAACATTTTCGCATGAAAGATTTGGGCGAAGCATCCTCTGTTTTGGGTAATGAGAATACAAAAATCTGATGAAGCAATAAAAATCGATCAATCAAAATACATTCAGGATATGCTAAAGAGGTTTTCAATGGATGAATGCAATCCAGTAAGCTCACCAGTGGTTATAAACCAGAAGCTCTCCCTTGATATGTGTCCGAAATCTGAAAATGATAAGAACGAAATGAAAAATGTTCCGTATATGGAAGCAATTGGTTGCCTACTGTATGCTGCTCAGAACACAAGGCCTGACATCTGTTACATTGTTAATTTGCTTAGCCGGTTTAGCACAAACCCAGGGAAGGCTCATCGGTTGGCAGTGAAAAGGGTGATGCGGTACCTTAGGGGTACAATCAATAAAGGTCTCGTTTATAAGAGTGGAGATATTGAGCTTGGTGGATACTGTGATGCAGATTGGGCAAGCAACATTGATGATAGACGCTCTACAACCGGATTTATTTTTACTATGCAAGGCGCAGCAGTTTCCTGGGGATCGAAAAGACAACGTGCAGTGGCACTTTCCTCGACTGAAGCTGATTTTATGTCTATTGTGTCTGCAATTCAGGAATCTATGTGGCTTCGAAAATTGGAAAGTGAATTAATAAATTACCCTCCTGTGTCAATGAAATTATACTGCGATAACAAAGGCGCAACCCAAATAGCTCAGAACAACTCATATTCTTCTAGAACAAAGCACGTCGATATACGAATCAAATTTATACGCGATAAACTGGAAAAATAAAACTTGAGTATTTGGAAACCAACAAAATGCTAGCTGACATCTTTACAAAAGGCGTCCCAGCTGATAAATATAAATCTTTTATTGAACAGTTTGGTCTGATTTAGATTTTGTAATTCCAATTTTTTTTTTATTATTCTATTTAATGTGTAAGCACTAAATGCTTATTCAGGGAAGGTGTTATAAAATCGAATAACCATTTAATATATTACATCTCTACGAGCTGTATTACATAGTTGATAACATAAGTAGTTATTCTAGTAATTATAAAAGCAAGTTTAATAAATTTTTTCTATTCTTCTGTAACTTCAATACTGTGCACACGCGTTTTACTCTGCTAAAATAACATTTACAACTTAGCGCAAAATTAGAGCAATTTTTTTTTTTTTTTTTTTCATAAACAACAAATTTTTCAGAACGAAAATTTTAGATGTTAAGCATTTAAATTAAAGCGTAAAAAGTTGAGAATAATATAAGCTCTAAACCATGAAAAGTTAGCGAAAAATGTAATCGTAATGATTACTAATTAGATGACTATATATATATGACTATAAATATATATATATATATATATATATATATATATATATATAAATATATATATATATATATATATATATATATATATATATAATTGCTATTTTTATATATTATTATATATATTATTGCTATTTTTAGCTGTTGTCCAAATTTCCCATTATACAACACGTTTATTTTGGAAATCTAATGTCGTATAATAGTGTAAAACCAGGAACATCTATACCCAGTGCAAGATTAGGGTTTCCGCAACCGACCGATGTGTGTGGAGCATCATCATCTTCAAGAGAGAACATTAAAAGTGCAGAAAGTTTAAGTTTTGCGTCAAGCTCCACTACAGTAGATTCTACAAATGTTAAAGAAAATGATGCGACAAACGTTGAATCTAGTTTATCTGTAAAAGAGGACACAAATAAATAAATATTTATTAGTAAATGAACACTTCACTTAATCTAATCAGATTATAAAAGTTAATTGTTAATAGCCTTGTATTTATATTAAAATATTTATTTATTAATAAATATTTATTTAAAATGTAACAAATATTTTTAACAAATATTCAAAATATATCTTTATTAAAAATATTTATTTATATTTCATATTTATTTCAATTAATAATTTATTAATAAAAAAAATATTTTTAATAAATATTAATAATTGTTATACGTTTTTTTAGGACCTGTAAGAAATAATTTGTTATTTTTTTTAAATCATTCGAGTTAATACTTTTAAGAAGGGTGAGACATATTCGACTATATTGCACAGAATGGTTTTCTATTATTTGTTAATAAAAAGGTACTTTATTAATTACATTGCTTTGTTTTATATCCAGCGTGTCCAGTACATCAATAATATATGAAGGTATATTGTCTTACAAATAACTCTGAATATAGTACATATCGTTGATCGTATGTAGAGATACCCCAACTCGTATTTTTTCGAAATTGAGTTTTTAAGTGATATTTTAGAATTGTGATAGTTTTTCTTTGTGTTATATAAAGACAATTTTTACTTATATATACAGCGCTGGGAAATATAATAGAAACGACGTGGTAAAATGTTTCTTAAGAGTAACGGTAAATGTTTATTTTCTACAGTTAGAACTTTGTTATTGTAAAAATTTGCTCTTGTTTATTCAAAAATATCACTTTTATCGTTCGTTTTTTACGTTAATACGGTATTGTGGTTGGAAAACAAAAATGGAAACGAAATACATGATATTCGAAATTTTTAAATATAATATCGTTATAAAAGCCAATTTAAGCAAGTTTCAACAAATAGAATAAATTCAACAAGAAATTATCGCAATATGTAAATTTCCATAATATTTTAGTGTGACTTTGAACAGAATGGGTCGTGGTGTACATTCTACTAACACGGAGAGAATAATGATTAAAAATTTTAAGGCAGAAGGAAAGACCATGTCCGAAATTGTTACAATAATGGAGTGCTCTTAAAAAGCACGAGTGAATAGCAGAACGGTGCGAAATAGGCTTTTAGAGCAATGGTTGAAAGCAGGCAGTGCAAGAAAAGTATTCCTCTTGAACAAAAAATATATGAAAAAACGACTTGACTTTGGCCGTAAGTATTTATTACGAAAAAACTGGTCAGACGAAAAAAAAATTGTTTGGATCCGATGGAAACATTATGTTAGACGCCCAGACAGTAAGGCATATGATCCAAAATACATCAAGAAGACCGTAAAACACGGCGGCGGATCCATCATGATATGGGGGTGTTTCTCCTCTTCTGGTGTCGGTTCAATATATTGGATTAGGAACAAAATGTTCGCCCCAGACTATGTAGATATATTGCAAAGCATAATGCTTCCATTTGCTGAGAAAGAGATGTCCTTGAGATGGGAGTTTCAGCAGGACAATGATCCGAAGCATTCCTATAAATTGCCAAAGGACTGGTTTGCTGTCAACAAGGTACCTCTCATGGAGTAACCTTCGCAGTCACAGGACCTTAACCCAATAGAACACTTTTGTGGTGCGCTCAAGAGGAAACTGGAGTCCGAAAAATATGCTCGAATTGTGAAAAATTCCAGGAAGAGTGGTTTAAATTGACAAGCACGTTTGCAAAAAATTGGATGATTACATGAGTCGCAGATCCAATGTTGTGAAAAACAAAGGTGAAGCTACAAAATATTAAAATAATATAATATAATTCTTAATATATATATATATATATATATATATATATATATATATATATATATATATATATATATATATATAATTTGATAATAAATTGATAATCGGTCTGCCTTCGTCCCTTTTCTGAGTAGCGAAAATTTAATACATTGATATAATGAGCTTTATCTTCCAAACTTACATAATTTTTTTTGTTAATTTTGGCTTTGTGCAATTAAATTGATTTTCTTTTTGTCTCTTTTGAATTTACATAGTTTTTTATTGTTATTAATTTACCATACCACTTACACGAAGTAGTGAAGATCTGTCGAATATTTGTCGAACAGAATCTTCTAATACATTTTTTATTGACTTAGAAAGTCATTCGAATAATTCTATCGTTGGCCCTATTACTAGGTCAATGAGTAGATCAAATAGACTTCCGCCAGCTACTGCTAACGTTGCTAATGTAGACTTATTTGTAGAGAATACTAGTGTAGATGGAAACCGATTTGCTTCTAATCCAGTTGATGAAGAGAGTATTCGCCAAATGATAATAGATTCTCTTACGAGTTTTCGTAGTGATCTGATAACAGTAATAGGCATTATTTTTGATAGCAGTAGATCTGAAATTATTCAGTCTAGCTCAAGTAATTTTGAGGAAAGGAGTCGATTAGCAACAGAAAATTAAAATAATCCTTA
Organism: Wohlfahrtia magnifica; assembly: GCA_023159175.1. NCBI lineage: Eukaryota > Metazoa > Arthropoda > Insecta > Diptera > Sarcophagidae > Wohlfahrtia > Wohlfahrtia magnifica. Next base: position 572,708 of record JAKWBJ010000025.1, on the reverse strand, counting down.
TTTTAGACCAAATATAAATGAAAATTCGGAAAATGTTCTAAATATTATTCGTAATTGGCGTATTAAGTTCAGCGGTCGGTTTGATGATATTAACGTCGATGAATTTATCGAATCCATATTTTGACGTCGAATACGTTAAATGACAATTTTACTTTATTATGTAATCATGCTTATAGCATTTTTGAAGGTAAAGCGGTGAACTAGTTTTGGAAATACCATCAAAGGAAGGACGAAATAGAATGGATTTCGTTAACTAATGCGTTCAAGAGGAGGACACCCAAATCGAAAGTAAACTATACTGATGTTATCACAAAAAATAATAATTTTTTTATATATATAAATTAAAAATTTTTCTTTATATAAAACTACCATAACTCACAAAATATAAAAATAAAAATTTCATTGTAGGAATTTTATGTTTTGTTTGAAGAAAATTTTCATGAATGAAAAATAATTTTAATTCATAGAAAAATTTTCAACGAATAATGTAAGAAAATTTTAAAATTAAAATAAAATTAAAAAAAAAGACAATTTCAATTTCAAGAAACTTTAAAAATAGAATAAAATTTAAAAAGGGAACGATCGTTTCTCCTTGTTTCTAAGTGAAAAAAGAAAATTATTAAGCCTAAATTTACAAATCACAAAAAAAATTTATGAAAATTTCAGATTGAAAATTTATTATACCTAAATTTGCAAATCTAATGGTATCTAAACAAGCTATAAAAATAAGAAGAGAGGAAGGAACAAATTAATAAACTAATTTTTGCAAAATTGGTGTTTTAACAGCAGCTATGTATAAGGTGTGCATCAAAATGGTAAGGTCACCTTAATATTTGCTCAATTCATCCAAACTATGAAATGTTACGTATAGTCACCTTAATTAAAAAAAATTATACGTTCAAATAAGTGAATATTGTTACGAAAATAAGGTTGGGCATCACAGCGTTTATTACATCGCTAAAATAAATAAACCAAAGCTGCAAGAAACACTATACGTGCTGTTTACAAATAACCAAATCGACGACAACAAACATTATTAGCAGAGACAAAATAAATAAAAATAACACAGCAACAACAACAACAAACTAACAGCAAAGAAAACAAGTAAGAGAATAAACAAGCAACAACAAATACTAAAAGCTGAAAGGGGTAGATGTTTAGATACGCATGGCTACAAAAGAACTAAAAAGAACTTAAAAGAAAGAAATGGAATCTACCTGAAATATCGAGAGGTTCGAGAGCTTTCGATGTTTTGCTTACTCAGCCATATAAAAAGCACATCGAAGCGAACAGCAATCAGTTTATTTCGTGTAAACTCAGTGAACAAATTTATGTGTCGTAAACTCAGCAAGCAGTTTAAGTAAAGTAAACTCAGCGAGTGCAGTTTGTGTGTAGAGAGTTTATAAGGAGTAAACTCGTGAAGTGAGTCGTGAAGTAAAAAACCAGTTTAGTTGGAGCTAACTCAGTAAGGAGAGTTAAGTGTGGATAACCTCTGGTTAAAAAGGTTAAGATCGAACCTAAGTTATAACTACGATCGGGTTGGAAGATCCTTAAGTAGAAAGATCTGTCGAGTATTTGTTGTTGTTTACAAGATTGTAAACAGACAGAGCAATTAAGAATAAAAATTGTTATTGCCTGTAAAAAGATTACAAGCAGTGGTTCACATAACTGTGTTGAATAAAGGATTTTAATTAAAACCAAACACAACATTTATTTTATTTTAACTACAATCTATTACACTACGCGTTTTTAAAAAGGTAAAAACGTAACAATATTAAGCTGGTTTTGCGTTTGGAGATGTACCATTATATTATGTTTATTTAAATTTATGTACATAAGTGCAAAATTCAATGCATCAAAATGATAAGTAATTCATTTATTCAAACTTTTATTTAAACTAAGCATTAATCAATTGTTTTTTATTTATGCAGTTCCCATTTCCTTCTATTGTCTTGAAAATACGGGATGGCATCGCACTTACTAAATTGTCCAGAACGTTGAAGCAGATTTCGCGCCAGCTGTTGCAGATTGCCACTTTTAATTCATCCAGTACTGTTTGTTGTCTGCATAAACATTACGCACAAGCAGTCCCCACAAATTTTCCATGAGGTTTAGGTATGTGGGAACGTGCTGGCCAATCAAGTACTTTAATATTGTGCTCTTGCTGAAAGGTGAAAGTTTTGTCAGCATTTTGAGCCAAATAAGGCAGCAAACGTTCAAACAGAATGCCCTGGTACTCTAAACTATCCATTCGAGTGGAAGGAAAGTAGAGTTCCAGAGTACCATATGAGCTAAAGCCAGCCCAAATCAATAAACTGCCACCGCCGAAATTCCGTGTGAAAAAATAAACAAGGCTCCTTTCTTAAATCTCGCCAATAGCAATTGAAACCATCCATGTTAAATTTTTTTTCATTAGAAAAAATTACCTACAAACCCAAAAATGTATGGAATATCTTATAACCTTTTTAAAAAAATTATTACCTCATGCCAATTAGTTGCCATGTTGTTTTTCGCAAACTCCTTACGCTTAATCTTATGCTGCTTAGACAGACAGGGAATTTTTTTTTAATTTTACTCGAATAATATTTAGCTGGGCGTTGATAGCTCTTAAAATTGTGCTTTTTGAAGCTTGTAATTTCAATTCCTCTTTTATTGTTACCGCATTTTTCATGGAATTCGGGCCTTTCGTGAAATTAGCCGAGTTTCACGGGCAGTCAGGACCTTTGGACTACCTGAGCTTTTTAATTTTCCATAATTTTCTGTGTTTTTGCGAAACACAAAGAAGATCGTCCCAGTTTTATTGCCATTCCACGCATACTTAATCCCTGCTCATGAAGTGCCACATTTGTCCTTGTTCATAAGGTGCAAAGGTGTCCCGCTACCCATACCGCGCAGATATTATTTAAATTATAAATTATTACAAAAAAAAATAACAATTGTGTTCCTTCTGATTAGATTAATTGTTTATTAATCACTGATCTTATTATTATTTCGCATTGAATTTTGCACTTATTTACATAAATTTAAATAAACATAATATAACGGTACATCCCTAAAAGCAAAACTGGCTTATTATTCAATTACTTGAACGTAGATTTTTTGACCATACATAATATTTTATAGTTTGGATGAATTGAGCAAATATTAAGGTGACCTTATCATTTTGAAGCACACCTTATTTCTATGATGTAAGACGAAAAAGATTTTTCTATATATGGCGCATCAGCAGTTAAAAAATTTGACATCCTAACCAGCCAGCCTTTGTTCGAAGAAGATTTTTCTTTATACCACGCATCAGCCAGCAATTGATTAATTAACAAAAAAATGGTTTAATTTTTGTTGTTATTTTACATTTTCTTGATTACACTATGCAACAAATGTAAAAAAATTTTCTGACCTTGGATAACCATTATATTTTTTTGATATGCTATGGTCGCCCAACTTCAAAAATCATCAATATTTAAGATTCTATGGATAAGTTTTTTTTTTAATTTTTTATCTAAAATGTGAGATTTTTGAAGAGGCTGCTTTATTATACATCTTATAATAACTTTGAAATGTTTCATTCGATTTCGTTAAGTCATATGTTAAAAAATTCCAAATTATACCAGCTTTAAGTCATTCTAATATCATGTTTTTAGTATAACCCGTATTTTTGGAGTTACTGAGAAAAAAATTATATATATATTTTTTTAATTATATTTTTGATTTCTAAAAATTCACAAAAATATAAAGCAGCAAATATTTACCAGTTTCACTATTTATTCATAAAGTTGTATATAATAGAAATAAACCATAACTCATGAAAAATCGATTGGTAAATACATATTTTATTCCCAATATAATGAAAGTACCTAGTTTTGAAAATAAAATATTTTGTTGTAATTGCAGAGCTTTATTAAAAATTTCCAACGGATTTCTAAACCGTAAGGCTCATTTTATTCATAACTAAATATAATTCCTTATTTAATTCATCAATAATACGGTTCGCAAAAACGAATTTAACTTGAAAAATGTGGAAGAAATTGGATGAAAAATGTATTTGCTGAGAAATACACCTATATTATTCAAGACTACTTAAACGACATATATATCATTTAAAAGGTCTTTTTCTCTTCTCTCCAAATCTGAAAAGAAACTTAAAATCAAAAAGAAACTTAATATTCAGCTAAGTTATTAGCTTAAAAGTACATTAAGGTCCGAAAAACCGGCTTTTTACTCGTAACTCAAGACTTTCGAGGTGTTTGGAAAATTTTAAAAACAAATCCTTGTTCTGCTCGCAGCGCCTATCAGAAAAATAGTATCACTTGCTAGGTATTTTTTTTGTCGCACCGTGTTACCTCCATTAGAAGTGTGGTTTAATGACTAAAATATTTATATCGATGGCTTAATATAGAAAGGGCATATCTCGATTTATTTTGTTATTTTACAGAAGGAAAAACCGTAAAAACTAAAAATCTTCGATTCAAGAAAAAATGCAATTTTAGCTCAAAGCGAGCAATAAATGCAGTTTCTTTTTCTATTTTTTTTTTTCAAGTTTTTAGGAAGAACATTTTTTTATTTTCTTTTTCTTAACGAAAAAAAAAAAAAAAAATTTAATTGGTTAGGGCTTTTTTGTATTAAGCTATAAATCCGCTATTTTCAAAGATAGATCACGGATTTTCTAAAGTTATATTTGGAGGTACACTACCAGAAAAAGTTAAAAACGCAATTTTAAATAAAATCGAGGTATGCCATTTTTATCAATTTTCTCAATTTGGAAACTTTTTAAAACTATTACATTATTTTTTTGCATCTACGCTATGGTTGGTAACTTTTTCCAAATGTACCGTGAGGTTTTATTTATATACCAAGTTAACTTTGAAACCACGTGAGTGACCTGTTATTTGATTTAAAGTAAATAAAAAATAGTCTAAAAAATAATAAAAAAAAAATACAAAAAACTTAAATAAATTTACATTACATTTATAAGCGTCTAGAGCCGACCAACATGATAAGATTGCTTTAAATCATTATCGACGTACGACTTGAAATTATTAGAGATACCCATATTTTCCCACTTTTTGTTTAAATTGTGCTTCGCAGAAGACAAATTTATACCAGTGACGCTCATCCATATTGTTCAGATTGCTAAGTTTTTGGGCTGGTTTTATATTCTCTTCGTGAATATTACAACCAGGGCTGCTTAAAGAAAAAAATCCTACTAAAGATTTTCTTGAAATGTACCAAACTCAACTATATCGCTAACTTTTATTACATAGTCTTTCAAATTATATATCACACTGTATTTTTGGATATTAATTTTTTGATTTCTTAAAAAATATTTTTGTTTTATTTTCTTATCAAAAGTTGAAGAAATTATAATAAATAAACAATGCTACAAAATTTGGTATAAAAAAAATTCATACGCTTTGTTTATATTATTTCAAATTGCAACCATAAAGTACACGTTTGTGCGCCACAATTTGAATTCAGTCGCTTGCTTATTGCCAAAGAGGAAGGATTGTATCGCATGTTTTTGTGTCTTTTTAATTTCACGTGATTTAAAAGAGAGCTAAAATTTTGCTTATTATACTGAGAAGTTCGATAATAAGCTACATAAATTTATGGATTTTTATACTTTGTATGAATATATATTTCTTTACAGGACTTTGAAAGAAATTATGTAATAAGTATGTGGGATGTTGAGTGGAAAACACTTATTTTCTATCAATATATTTATTGAAGATGAATGCCTTGTACGTAATCAAGTAATAAAAAATAAGTTTGCATCTTGTATTAAGCGACAATATGAATACATCCTGAATTACATTGTATTTCTGGAAATGATAGCAACCAATTAGTAAACAAACTTAAAGGAAATTTTCTTTATGTTCAAAGTAGACATGCGAGTAGTTTTTTAGATTGCACCACCGATAATCAAATGAATGATCTCGTGAAACAGTAGCACGCCGGATGGATGATATAGGGTTATTTATGCAATGGGAAATGACAGAACGTATAAAAAATGCTAAATACTTGTCCGTGTGTTTTGATGCAAGTGTAGACATATCCGATACTAGTTAAATGATTATTTGCTTAAGAATGGTTGATAATTTTTTAACTCATTTGAGGAGATATTAAAAGTCAAGTCCTTTAATGGAAGTGTCACTGAGGCAGATATTTATGACGCTTTTAGCAAAAATGTGTTAGTTCTGATAGAAAAAGAAAAACTATCTGCTATTTGAACTGATGGGGCTGCAGTAAAGGTTGGGCGAAGACAGGGTTTCGTGGGACATTTGGTAAAAGCATGAATAAATGTACGCACGTTTCATTGCATTATACACCAACAAGCGCTGTTTTCAAAAAGTATAGGTCTTAAAGAATCGATGAAAACAGACGTTAAATAATTAACCGCCTAAGAGGATGCCACAACGCACTTTCTCACAGAATGCTAAAAGCTAATAGTTCTAAAAGAAATAGATGCAGATTATGGTGACGTGTTAATGTTTACGGAGGTTAGATGCCTAAGTCGAGGAAAAATTATAGAGCGTTTTTTTAACCTTAGATCGGAGTTAGAACTTTTTATCCAATCACAAGATTGTAGCAAAGATGCAGACATTTTAAATGTTTTAAAATGTCCTAATTTTGTCGGCGGCTTTGTCTTCCTTGCTGACATAACCCATCACATTAATAGTTTAAACCTTGTATTACAGGGCAAAGATAAAAATATGACAGAACTTATGCATGCAATAAATGAGTTTTCAAGAACTCTTTTCATTTTGAAAAATCAAGTTAAATGTCAAGATTTATCCAATTTTCAAAAAATTCAAATAATTTTTACACAATTTTCAAGTGTAGAAAAATTATAAAAAATAAAAAAGATATAAATTTACTTTTGGAAAACTTTCAAGGTAGATTTAAAGCTATCTTGAGCTTGCAATGGATTATAAACATATTTAATAATCCTTTAACGCGTTCGTTAGAAAATCTACCACATAATTGACACTGATGAGACAAGTCTTATTTATTTCAACGGAGATGGGTGTCAACTTTTGGAAAAATGTTTACCCCAAAAAATACCCGATTGTTAGGTATTTAATATTAAACCTTTTTTAAATGTTTGTTACCACATATATCTGCGAGTCTGCATTTTCATCAATGTCGCAGATAAAAAACAAATTCAGAAACAAGCTAACAAATAGCCATATTGAGACATTGCTAAAAATCAAATGCGATCAGAAGGAAATTGATATTAATAAGTTGATAGATTTTATCAAACACAAGAAAAATAATTTAACTTCACTTACTGTTCTTTAAATGAATCTAATTTTTTGTTAAAATATTTTCGTATTTTAAAAGTTCTACACTCTAATACTATTTCTTTTTTATATTAACATCTTTAAAATAGATACAATTGCATTTTTTTTTGCGAAAAAAACACAGCTTTAGCATTACCATTGCAATATATCCTTTCACATAGAATAGAAAATCAATAAAGCATTTATTTGACAGTACCTTATTAAACAGCTAAACAAATATGTAAATCGGGCTTTGTTTTTGAAATATATTTTAATCTATGACAGTAAGTACTCACTTTAAAAAATCTAGATTTGGATTTGTCCACATTTTCATATAAACACACGGAAAAGTATCTAGCTTTTTTAATCCGCCCTTTTGTAACCATTGCACATACTTACATATTTTTTCTTTGGCAGATGTACATATTATTTAAAAAATTATTTTGTATTTATAGTGCAAAAAACAAGTCTTTTAAGAAACAATAAATCGAATAACTTAATTTTTCTTTCAGCTTAGTTCTTTTTTAAGCGTCACTGATTTAAATTCGCTGATTGGCTTGCCATCAAGCCGTGCTGACAAGCCGCGCTGGATCGTCTAATTGCCGCTTTACTTATTGGCCGCTGCCAAGGCGAATTCAAATCAGGTGACCTTAGCTCACTACGTTATCAACAGCTGATAAGTAACTATATGTCAAAATGATATACCGTTATTTTTTGACATTTCCATTTAAATTATATTAATATTTTAAACGAATTCAAATTAAATTTCAAGATTTAGTGTTTAATATAAATTTTATATGTAAAATGCGTGTTTGTGGTGTATGTAAAAAAGGAGAAGGAACTTTGTTCCGTGTTCCCAAAAATGTAGATAAAAGAAGGAAGTGGAGAGATTTGCGGTAAAAACTTTACTGCATAAGCATCAGTCTGTTCAGACCACTTCCTTTCTTCAAGTATGTATATTGTGGAGGTGGGAAGGTAAACCTTATTTTTAATGCTGAACCAGTATTAAAAATAAGTGGTAATAACATATTGGAGGAAGGCGACAAAGATTTTAAATTAAATTAAGTAAATGTGTTATTAACATGTTTTTATTTACATATTTTACCGTACCAAATATATACAAAATTCAATATATACTTTGTATGGGAGGTTCCACTCCAACCTATCCAGTTTCGTTTACTTTTTGAGTGATGATTTATATTGACTACAAAGTTACTTAAACCAAATTTAGAAATTTTCACTATTACCGTTCTCTGTCAATTTTTAACAGAGGTATCACCTCATAACAGGCTATTAGTATTACGCTATGAAAAACATCTAATTGGGATATTGAGGTAATTATATACGTATTATATATGCATATTTTTAGGAGTCAGTTCTCAACAGTGCACACGTCGGACACATCAACTGATCTGAACTTTTGTTCCTTTGAAGGCGTTGACTAAAGCACTCTAGGTTCATTTTGCTTGGTGGATGAAAAATTTTCTATAGAACAACCTACGAGCCTACGCAAAGGAAATGAGAGATAAAATACGTGCTTTGAGAACAGAAAATGACGTACTTAAATATAAGCTCGCTCAGGCAGATTCTGTCAAAGAAATAAAAAAAATCTTCACGGAAGACCAAATGAAAAGAATGATAACATCCGCAGCAACTCATTGGGACTGGAAGGATATTTCTAACGCAATATGCTCACACGCATCAGGTCCAAGGGCTTACAACTACCTTTATAAAAAAGGCTTTCCGCTATCTCACAAGTCGACCCTTCAGCGCTGGTGTGCAGACGAATGATTAAACACTCGCTGAGGAGGTATGTGTGCTCTCTTTCGATGAGATGAAGGTAGCGGAAGTCTTCGAATATGACCCGGTAGCCTATATTGTTAAAAAGCCAGCCAACTACGTCCAAGTTGCTATGGAGCGAGCACTGAAGAAATCGTGAAAGCAACCAGTGTTTTATGGTTTCGACTGTAAAATTACAAAAGAGCTTTTGGAAAAGTTTATAAGTGCCTTAAATAATGCCTGTTTTCCCGTAGTGGCAATAGTGTGTGATATGAGGCACAGCAATCGTAAGTTGCTTGCATAACCGCAGGTAAGTGTAAAAAAATTTCAACACTTAACAAATTCTAATGAGTTTTAACCACTAATTAACTTTTTACACACAGCTTCACTAACAACACAAAACTACGAAGATGAATCCTTTACTTAAAATGTTGTTTCTACGCGTTCGTAAGAAAATAAATGGGTAATTATAAAGTCTTCGAATAAGTTTTAATATTAAAATTTCGAAACAAAACCTCTTTATTAATACGAGTATGGATTTTACTTACATAGATACGTTTATATTAATTAGTAATACACATGCACATAAAATAGATGTGTACATTAGTTAAATTAGAATTTAAATAGATCTTATAAGAAAAAAAATCGGGTAATTATGAAGTATTCAAATAAGTTTTAAAATTAAGATTTAGAAATGAAGTCGTTTTATTAATATTGGCTTAACTTAGTAAAACATATACACATAAAATAGATGAAATTAGTGAAGAAGTACTTTTTCAATTCATTATTCTTAAATAATCCCTGGTTTCCAAGTCCAACTTGTGCTGACGAAAAAGTTTTTTCCTTTTTTGATGCGCCACATTTGCTGAAGCTAATTAGGAATCATTTTCTTGATAGTAGCTTTGTTTATAATGGTACTACACTGTCCTCGCGTACCATTGCAAATGTAGTGTCAATTACTTCAAAATCAGATTTGTCAATCACTTTTAAATTGACCGAAGAACACCTATCTGTAAAAGGCGCAGGTAATTTATTACTTAGAATAATTTAAGTGGCTTTTTACCAAAATTATTTTAAAAAACTCCTAGGAAGACAAAAAGTAAAATTGGCAGCTCAGCTGTTTTCAAACACAAAAGCTAATGCCATTATAAGATGCCATACCCATGGGATGGATATCTATAACCCCATTGAGACTGCTGATTTTTTCAAACTCGTCAACAGTTGGTTTGATATACTTAACTCCAAGATGAATACATTAAACTATTCCGGAAAGGTAAGATAAAAAATCGAATGAATAATAAATTGAATTATAAAAATTGGTTTCCCTAATAGGAACCATATGGTCTTGCGTTGGAGTACCAAGATGGAATATAGGAAAAATTTAATAAAATAATAGCTTCGCCAATTTTACCAGGAAAGAATAACTTAGAATTGTTCCAAAAAGTAGTTTTAATAACCACTTCCGCGCTGTCAATGCTCCAGAAATATGTGAAAAGATATTACATGCTATATTTAATCACAAATCGTTTAACCCAAGACGTGTTAAAGCACTTCTTCGGCGCCATTCGTAGTAAGGGTGATTTGAACGATCACTCATCACCTACAGATTTTTAGTATAGATTGAGAAAATACATTCTGATAAGTAAAGAAATAATTTAAATTTCTTATAAGAATATATTTTTTCTTCTTTTTGTTAGCAAAAATACGGATCATTTGAATGGCAAACTAAATGTAGAGGAAGATTCTACGGATTGGCTCAATACCTGCACCACCATGGAAGAATCACAACAAAATCCGGAAGCTGGAGGAACACAGGACATCGATATTGAAAATAAATCGCCAGAGTCAATAGAGGATGACGCATTGACCGATTTTTATTGCGAAGACATTGGCATTCTTCAAGAAGATACTCTTGAATATGTCTTTTGCTATATAATTAAAATGCTTCATCTTGAAGAATTTTAAAGTCGCGAAGCCTCTTTTACTTCGGTCGATAGATATTGATCTGCCGGAAAACTTAAAACACTTTACTCCAAAGCCGTATTTACTTCCGTATACGTAATTTAAATAGGCGTCTAAAAGTACAAAAGGCAAAGCAAAAAATTGTGGGATATAAAACTTCCGAAAATAAATCTTTAGTAAATATTTTTTAATTCAAACAGTATTTCACTCATAAATTTAATTTTTTATTGTTTTAGATTTTAATTTTTCATTTTCTCATCGGTCCTATTCAGGGCCACCAAATCTATCCTTTTCGATTCTTTTCAGGACTACCAAATGGTTCTTAAAGAGATGATTTATTTTACTGAAAACTAAATTTTTAAAAATTAATTAGAAATACCATATGTATATAACACAAAACAACTCAAAAATGTGTAACCACATACTTTATGTTGCATAAAAAGCAGTTTTATATATTATATTCTTATATATTCTTATATTCTTTCCTTATCAACTTTCACCTTTAAGGATCAAATAGGAAAAGCAGCAAAAGTAAAATGTACTAGTATTTTATTTCTTATTTAGTAGTTTAAATATTGATTGATTGTGTAAATTTTATCTTATTTTTTAAAACAAAATTGTAACTTAACATATTCGTAACAATCTTATTAAGCAAAAAATGTAGTTTTAAAAAATGTTGGCAAACAGGCAGCATGCAACACATTTTATAACTTCGGCGATTTCTTTACAAAGAGTATTCCGCTTTACTGAGCCTTAAGCATACTTAAGCTCTTTAAAATAATATCTGTGTATTTCATAGTTTTAAGTAAACATATATATATTTATTGAAACTTTGAAACAATAATACAGTAAAATTATTAATTTTAAATTAATTTAAGTTATACGGGTATGTTCTGTAAACTGAAAACTATTGAAATTAAAATCGCGTAAGTTTTCAATGTAACAATTATTTAAAAGTTTTTATAATCAAAGATGTTATTTTAGAGGTATAAAAGCGAATAGAAAAAAGTATAAAAAACTTATCATATTTGAAATTTCGTTTGATTTCAAAATCTCTCGATTTCGGCTTACCGAACATACCAAATATGGTTATAAAATGAATTAAAAATTGGAATATGTAGAAAAAAGACTATATGCACATAAGATGTTTTGTTCAAATTCAATTACGTTTCAAAAAACTTAACTTAAAAGTGAACGCGCATAAGTGACAAAATCAAAGATTTTAAAAAGTGGATTAAATACAATTATGAGCCTTGTCTTCTATAAAGCCCCTAAAGCAATAACTCAATTTGCGCTTTTGTCCACTTAAGCTATTCTGCATGTGGCCACAGATATTAATAAACTATTTATTAATCAAAAAAAGTAAACGAAAAGAAAGTTTTAAAGAACTTTACTGCTGGTGGTGTCCATAATTTATCCAACTTCTTTTTAATAAGTTTTTATTTCAACCCCCTCTTGCAATGTATACTTTCATTGTATCAGCACAAGCAGGTAACAAGGCCATAGCTGCCACTAAGCAAACAGCTTTCCCTTGAAGATCCGGTGTGGTGTCTTGTAGAATTTGTGAGTAGAAAACATGAAGCAACATTTGGCTGTATGAAAAGCTAGCAAGAAAACTTGCGAACCAAAACTGAACATTGCAGGCTGGCATTTTTGATAGTTTTGTTAGGTTACCAGTAATACCAAATAACTCGGCTGTAGAAGCTCCTTTAAATAAAAGAAAATTTATATAAAAAAATTAAAAAAAAATTGAGTTAACTTACCCACTTACAAAGAAAACAAAATGTGTCAGTATATATTTTTGACACTCAGTCAATTTGTTTACTTTTTGCTTACTACAGTGTTGCATTATTTTGACACAATCTTAAAGTCTGTTTACAGTGTTGTATTCGTTTTCAAGCCAAGACCACCTTATTAAATTCGCCTTGGTCGCATTCACAGTGTATACATTGTGGTCGCATTTTATACAAACAACATGGATTGAAATGAATTGCTCGTTTCGATTCTTTTTTGCTTGTTTTTTATTCAATTGCGGTATAAAATTCTTACGCACGAGTTAAAGAACAAAGCTCGTAAGCAAAAATTTGTAAATATTTTGAGCAAAATATATGTTCGTGCTCACGAATTAAAAAATGAAACTCACGAGTCTTAAAACGAACGAACCAAAGAAAATTCTGCTCACGAACTGTGTTTTTACGTACATGACAAAATGCTTTTTTCCAGATAGGTTCCGGTTAAAAATGAAAAATTATGTCGGCCAAGTGACCTCCCTGGCTCTACAGGCTAACAATCTTTCACCAAAATTATCAATCACGTTTTTCAATAAACTGTTAGATAATGTTGGTTTTAAGCTCTTGAACTGTTGTGGGATTATTGCTGTACACTTTCGATTTCAAAAAACCCCACAAAAAATAAAATAAAAACTAAAGGTGTCTAATCGTACGATCTTGGTAGCCGATTTACTCCTCCTCTACGAGAAATATTGCGATTTTCGAACTTTTCTTTCAAAAGATCCATTGATTCTCTTGCTGTGTGGCAAGTGGCACCATCCTATTGAAACCACATATACTCTACGTCTAAATCATTAATTTTCCGTCACATTAACCGAAATCGCATTTCCATTTTCGCTTTCGAAAAAATGTGGTTCGATGATCTCTGGACCACAAATCACACCAAACCGCAGCTTTTTGTGAATGTAGTGGTTGTTTTAAGTTAACTCTTGGATTTTTTTCACCCCAATTGCGGCAATTCAGCTTGTTTACGTAGTCATTGAGTTGGAAATGGGCTTCGTCGGGGAAGATTATTATATTATACAAAAAATTTGTGATGAGTATTTTATCTCCAACGGTTTGATCCAAATGGAAAATTGACCAAGCAAACAGAATTTTGTACGATCTGCAACTAAAAACTCAGGGCACGCTTGATCGATTATGGTAAAAATTTTATATATGTATGTACGTTTTTCATTTGGCAGTATTACATAAATAAAATAAAATAATAAATTAATAATAAAAGGAATGATTTGGATGCAGTGAATTCTGATAAAGAAATATTCGATTAAAGCGATAGTGAATTTGAATATCCAAGTTATGTAGTTGATGACATTCGGCTGAAAATACAGCATTGGTTTTAAACGATAAAGTTACAAAAAATTAAAGTTGTAGAATTTCACCAATGGACTACGTCGTTTATTCCTTCTTTAATTAACAACTCCCATTTGGCAAAATCTTCTTTATTTTGCACACGTTTTTAATGGTTCAGGTAGTTTTTTTGCTTTTATTTTAATTTTGCTGTCAAATTTAAGCTTTTGATCGTTAGAGCGTTAAGAATAAAAACATGTTTCTTCGTATAATGCTCCGTATTAATTAACCGGAATGTATTTATAATCTGAAAATAAAAATTTAGAATAAAAATTACAAGTAGAACAAAAATGGCAGCAAAATTAACATGATACCAACATTTCGACTTTTTAATAAATATTACATTGTTCATGAATTTGGTTGACTATTTAAAATCGTCATTGGTAACAATAGTCTTTTAAGTCTATTTTGGTTCCATTAATTCGGTTATAATAGCTATTATGATTAAAGAATTTTTGAACCGTAGACTCATATCCTTTTCCAAATATACTTTCAATTCGCCGACTATTTTTGGGACTAAAAGCGGGGACTATGCTTCAGTTTTCTGATTATCTAGCGCTCCTCATTATGAATTAACTTTAAAACATTTTTTAGTTCAATTTGTTATCCGATTTTTCTTTTTTATATCTTTTAATTACTCATTAGACATTATTACGAAATGATTAATTATTTCAAATATCTTGGGATAAAAATGTTAATTTTTTATGATGGAAGTTTACCAATTGCCTCTCATTTAAATTGTTCGTTTCAATTTTTTTATGTTTTTCACTCAAACTCCTTCAAAATGCAAATAAGTTTAATAAAAACTTTACATAATTTATCGAAAAGTCATTTACTTGATTAATTGTTATTTAAATTTAGTGAAAGCATTTCTTCTGTACGATTTTACGTTCTGACAGTTTTACGTATTATTTTTTAATTCTTAGATGGGATAAATTACAATTGTATCATATTTAGTGATAAGTAATATCACACACAATATAAAAATAGCAATTTGAATAATTCCAAAAAATTAATGACCGATTTTAAGTGACATACACTGTACATTAATATTCAATATGAATGATGACATATAATTTTGTTACGTTTTAACCTTTTTAAAACGTTTGAGTTTGTTTAAATTGCGTTAAAATAAAATAAACACCGCTTTATTGTAGTTCAGTTTAATTTATTTACTACACTATAACGTTTATACAGTTTATTTCAATACAACAACTTAATAATTGCCTATAGTTTGGAAAGTTCCGGCAATATCGCCCATCTTCTATTTTCATATCCGTTAATTCAAATGTAACGTAACGATGGACGATAAGGCAGTGCTGCCAAATTAACAGGGTGACACAAAATATACCAAAATCCCACAATACAGTGTTGTATTTTTATTTTCGTAACACTGCCTCCCACTTAAGCCTGTTCATCCCGAATAGGCTCATTACCTTTCTTCCCATAGTTACCAAGTCGTTCTAGATGTACCACTTTCGTTTTTGATCGCGGGCTATGGTTCTTCTGTATACCACATCGTTTAACCTCTTGACTACCTTGAAAGGTCCGTCCCAATTAGTTGGCAGCTTTCGAGACACTCCTTTATTCCGTGGGTGTGGGTTGTAGAGTAGAACCAGTTGTCCCTCATGGAAACCCTTAGAATTTACTGCTCTATCATACCTGGCTATCAACCTATCACGAGACATTTTTTGTCGTGTATGTAACGTTTCATAAGGTTCTTTGGTACTTTCATTTTTCTTGGCATTATCGACTGGTGCTCTTGATTTGTATTGCTGCAGTTGACTCTGCCTTGTTCTAGCTGAATCTTTAGCCACAATACATTCAGTGCAGTTCGCTATCCACCCGGCGGAAGCTTACTTGCATCTAACCCAATAATAACGCTGTTTTGATTTTTCAACTATCTTCGCAACGCTAAGATGCCGCTATGTGCCTTATGAGACTGATTGAAAATTTCATTCATTTTTGAGGAAGGAACCACTATTAGATTGGAAGCTGTATTGCCATCTGCACTTTCCCAGCTTCGGTGTAGGCACCTATCTATCAGCTTTAAATTATTCCAATCAGCCCAATAAGCCTTTATTAGAGGGCTATCTGCCGATATCTCTTTACTAGTAGACCGTTTGTCTTTTTCCTCAGCCGCTATTATTCTTGCCAGTGCAGGGTCTTTTCTCTGAGCTCATTGACCAGTCCTCGTTAACCTCCAGACGTAATTGTCGGATGTTGATAGCAGTCTCGTTGGCCTTATCACTTGTTTTATCAGTGGCTATTTTTCTGTCGTATTTACTTTTTCCATTTGGCTAACCTGCATCATTGTTACGTGGAAATCTTTTCATGTCACAGTTTCTATGACACCCATTACCATTATGGTCAACCTCATTTACATTACAGCGTTCATTTATTCGTACCCTGTTGTGTATACCTAAGAGTATTTTATGCGGCTCTCCTCTATCGGTAAGGCGTTTGTCACCAAATGTTTCGGGTTTACTATACTGGTGTTGATAACGCGAATCTTGTACTTATCAGCAGTGCCCTACAATGTCTTTGAAAATGACTGCTCTTGCCACAGTTTTGGCACTTTCTTTTTGCCCTTTGCTCTTTTTCGGCCAAAAGTCGCTCTACCACCTCTTTGATAGATGTAATGAAATATTCTTTGGTATTCACGGTTTTCGTACCATACACTTTATGTGCCTATGCCTAACTCTCTAGCGGCCTCCTGTGCCAGTGCAAACGCCACGGTCTCCGCAAAGGTTGCCTTATGAGCAACACACACCGCATACTTAATATCGGGGTCCCTTACACCATTGATGAATGCTTCGGTCTTAATTTGCTCTACTAATAGGTGGGTTTTCCCTGAATAACTAAGCTGCACCAATCTTTCGACCTCCATTGCAAAGACTTGCAATGATTCATTAGCCTTTTGCGTTCGGCACCTTAATTCTATGCGGTACAAATCGCGTTAGTGCTCGTCATCAAATTTACGCTGTAACGCCACCATTAGGTCGTTTCTGGAGCTGGCTGGCATGGTTTCTAAAATTTCTGCTGCAGCATCTTTTAACGCTAAAATTAGTTCTAGAGCCTTCTCTTCATCGTCCTATCCAATTTTACTGGCTACTGTGTCGAATTGAAATTTAAATACCGCCAAAGGTGTACTGAACAATTTTACAAGTGATATTTTAAATAATACGGACCAAATTAATTTAAAATACTTAAGTTATCCCATTTCGCTCTTTTATATGAATATTCGTTCACTTAGGTTAAATTTTAATTCTTTTTTGGTGAGCATAAATAACATCATAGACAAATTACCATTTATAATATTAGTGGAAATAAATATAAGTAAAAATGAAAATGCTCTTTATAATATACTGGGTTTTAATTCTGTGTTACTTAATAGATAAGGTAGAGGAGGAGGGATCTTCATTTATATTAAAGAGAAATTTACTTTTACACAGATTTGCACAAATACTAAATCATTTGAACTCCTGCAGATAGATATTAAAATAGAAAGTAAAATAATATCTCTTATTGGAGCTTACCGTCCCCCTCGTCTTAAAGCTACCGAATTCATAATCGAACTAGAAAAAGTGATAAACAAAATAAACAAAAACAAGAAATAATTCTAGTTGGTGATATTAACATCGATATTTTGAAATAAAATAAAACAACAACACATACCTCGATATGCTATGTCGAATGGTATGCAAAGCATGGTTACAGAAGCAACTAGAGAAGATGTAAACAGAAACACGCGATCTTGTATAGATCACATTTTTATAAAAAATAAGAAAACAAACGCGCACACATATATCGCAATGATAACAACAACAATGACTGATCACTACTCTCTTTTTTTGCTGAACAAAGGGTAAATAAAGAAAAACAAGAATCAGAGCAGTGCTAGCCAATTAACGTGGGGGCGAAAATTTAAATTAAATAATGCTTCCGTATGGCAAAACATTAAAATATAAATTGGGATGATTTAATCAACCAAACTCAAAATGCTAATAAAATGTACAATAGTATACTAGATAAATTCGATCAAATATACCAAATATCAATGAGAAAAATAAAACCTAGTAATAAAAGATCAACAAATCCATAGATTAGTAAAGAAATAGTTAAATTGTGCGAATATCGGGATAACTTTATAAGAAATGACGTAATAATAGATAACAAAAGTTTTGAATTGGAATATAAAAAATTTTGAAATCTACTTAATAAAAAAATTAATTTTGCTAAAAATATTTATTACAAGAACAAGTTTATTGAAAATAGAAGACATGTGTGCAACGTGGAAATTATAGGTAATAAATCGAAAAGTGTTGATGAAAATATAAACAAAAATTTAGGAAATGATAATTTTTATAATCGCCCATGTTCTGAAAACGCTGCGTTTTCAAATCGCAAATCATTTTTAAAACGCAAAACGCATTTAAGCATGTTCTGAAAACGAAGCGATTTGCTGGCGTTTTGCCTTTTTCAAAGTTGTGTTCGAACAAATAAAAAACATATGTTTTATAATAACAAAACATAAACATAGGAAAAATTATTCATAAAAATTCGTCAATTAAAAGAATTATCAAAAAATAAATTTTATTTGAATAAATTTTAAATTAAACCGACTATTTTTATGCTTAAAACAAAATTTTTTTATTGAAAGTATTTAATAAACCATCAATTAAAATATATATATCTTGATGTCTTTCCATAAATAAATTGCAGAAATCATGGAAAACTAGATTTATTTCTTTATGTACTTACATATATGTATGTAAGAATGTATTTCAAATTTAAATATTTTTTGTGAAACAGTAACAGGCGGCTTTTTTATTTAATTTTATTTGTAAAATAGTGCAATGGCCGCAAATGCTTCTTTTTATTTAGAGATGTTACATATAAGCACTTGCGAATAATTGGTGAGTTTCATCACGGGTAGCCGGTTACAAATAGGATCTTGAATAATTTTTTTATCTCTCGTAAATGGTTGTAGGTGCTTGAACAGTTCTTAAATTATTTTTGAATTTTTATAAAGGGTTGTTTACTACTTTTTAGTTAAAATATGTGAACATAATAAATTTCAAAAAATATTATCATAAGTTTGAAAAGAGTAAGTAATTTTAAAGTTAACACCACTAGCACTAAATTTTTTTCGAAGATCAAATTGACCAGCTGTTTGCATAAATCGCCAGTTTATAGGTAAACAAATGATACCGACAATTGGCAAAAACAAAGCAAAATTTTAAATTGCATATTTTTAATTAAAATTGTGAAAAAATGTTAAAAGTTTCTCTTCAAATAAAAACAGAACATATAAAATTTTAATTTTACATCAATTTATTTTCTCTTTCAAGTGCAGTTAAAATAAAAATGACCAGATCGCTTCAGCATACACTAGCGTTTTTAAAACGCAAATTTTAAGTGATATGCGTTTTTCAGAACATGGGTGAATATTCTTTATGCGGAATACGGACGATGATGAAATTCGTAATATACTCCAGACTTTAAACACTAATAAAAGTGCAGGGGCTGATGGAATAAGACCGATGGACCTGAAGAAGATAGCTGGCTATGTCACACGGCTGATAACAGCTTTAATCAACTTAAGCTTAGACAGCAGTATAGTACCAGATAAGTTGAAGATGTTTATAATAAGACTCATGTATACGAACGGATGCAGGACGAACTATAATAACTACAGATCCATAGCTATACTACCAGCTATTGAGAAAGTTCTTGAAGAAATAGTTGTAAGGTGGTTCTCATCTTTTTTAGGAAAATATAAGATCATAAATAGGAACCAGTTTGGCTTCCAGAAGGGAAAGAACATAAATAAATTATTAGGAGAATTTTCGAATTACATAAATGATTGTTTATCGAAGAATATGCGCTGCTTGGTTCTATACATCGATTTTAGTAAGGCCTTTGATACCCTTAGACACAGCAATTTAATTCAAATGATGGAGAGATATGGTATTAGAAGGAATGCATTAATGTGGTTTAGAGATTACCTAGATTGCAGAACGTATGGGGTCAGGATAAGTAATAACATTAGTGATGAAGTACCAGTAGATTGTGGCATACCTCAGGGTTCAAATCTTGGGCCAATACTTTATTTAATATACGCAAATGAGTTGATGAATACTCTTTGTAACAACGCAGTTTTTGTTTTAATTTTTTCACAATGAATATGAAAAGTAACTAATGTAGAATTCTATATTTTGTCTTTCATTAACATAGTTTTTTTTATTAGTATTATATTTAGTATACTATACTATTTCACATACATATGTACAAATACTTTTGTCGCTATACCACACATATATAATATAATATATAATTTATTCGATTAAATTTTTTCTGCTGACAAGCCATTGGCTTAGCAGACTTCTATTGCTAGAATAAATGTAAATGTAAATAAATAAATACCATCAAAGCAGGGTGTCTTTATTCTGCCGGAAACTTCTGGTAAGATTCGTACTGGTTCGCGTTTCTGGCACTGGAGACTGTTGATCTTTTCTTCCATTACATGCAATTTTTCATCAAAATTTTCCATTCTTGTTTTCACACCATCTACCCTTTTGCTTACCGTCGCATATATTTCACGTAATTGCTCAGTTGTTTCTTCAAATTTATGTTCAAGTTGTTTAGTTAGTTATCGTACCTCAAGTTTTGTTTCAATTTTTGCCAGAAAATTCTGGTTTCCGGCTCTAGAGGTTTCTTTTGCCTGTGCCAAAAGCTTTTCGTTATCAGTTCTATAAGTTTCTTGTGCATTCGCCACAGCATTAATTTTTTCCATAAGCTTTTCATTATCAGCCTTAAAAGTTTCTCGAATTTCAGCTCTACATGTTTCTCGTAACTCAGCCAAAAGCATTTTCCTCTGTACCTGCATTTTTTCCATCATAGCAGTCAGTAGCGAGTTAACGTCTATACTACTTGTTGTTGTAGCAGCACTCATCTCAGGCTCATTCTCGGCATCAAATTCGTGATTATCGATGTCTATGCCACGTCTCCAAAATTCCTCTAACAGACGTTTTTGTAGTTAGGTTTTGTTACCGGTTGTTGACAGATCTAATTTATTTAATTCTCGTTTGAGTCTGTCTACTTTTATTTCTTGGAATTTCATTTTTACTCCGTGTTGTGTTTTTATCTTCGTAACAATATATTTCCTGAATTAACGTGCGTTTGTAATCCATATAGATTAAATTGCGTTCCAGAGACCGATAGGAATAATAAAAAAATTATATTTAGAAATCAATGTACGATGTCCAAATGTAAGAAGTCTTCCACCCCTATCAAGCGTTGACAAGTGTAAGCATTTATAAAGGTGTTCAGGTTGATATGTATGTATATAATTTTATGCATGAATAGTAAAATACGAATCCTCAAATAATCATAAAATCTCATGCCATAGAGCGAGGTGAAGTAGGAGTAAATATGATCATATCTTCGCAGACCATACACATAGCGAATAATATTATTAAAGGCCACATTGAGTTTCCTCTTACTTTCACTATCACAGCTGGCAGGTAGTCAGAGTCATCAGCAAAATCGGTATCAAATATGATTTGGCAAGAAGTATTCTAATTCTCATCGGAGTTTGCCAGAGATTCTTTAACATTGAAAGCGTTTGATCACAAGCAATATTAATGTGATTGGACCAAGTTAGAGTGTCGTTAAAATATATATAGTTGCAAAAATCAGGTTGGGAACCCCTGTCGCTTATTATATCGCTAAAAAATGAACAAAAATTACAAAAACAACTACGTACTTGCTTACAAATAAACAAATCGACAACAGCAACACAAGCAGAAATGTAGTAAATAAAAATAAACGGCAACAACAAGCAAACAGAGTTAACAAACAAGTTGTTTTCCATTGAACTGCTTTACAAGAACTAAAAAGAACTAAAATGGAATCTACCTGAAATACTGAAGGGTTCGAGAGCTTTCGAAATATTGTTTATTCAACCGTATGTGGTCTAAACTTAGCGTGAAGAGAGTTTATTTGGTGTAAACTCAGCGAACAGTTTAAGTGAAGTAAACTCAGCGAGAAAAGTTTATTGGTTTGAACTCAGTGTGAAGAGAGTTTATAAGGAGTAAACTCGTGAAGTGAGTCGTGATCGTTGAAAAGACCTGTTAAGTTGGAGCTAACCAAGCGTAAAGAGAGTTTAGTGTGGATAACTCTGGTGGAAAAGGTTATGGCCGAACCTAAGTTGTAACAACGATCGGGTTAGAAGATCTTTAGGTAGAAAGATCTGTCAAGTAATTGTTGTTGTTTACTGAGGTGTAAACAGAGAGAGTAATTGAGAATAGAAATTGTTATTTCACGTGAAAACGTTACGAGCAGCGGAACACAAAACTGTGTTAAACAAAGGATTATAATTAAAAACCAAACACAAGATTTATTTTATTTCAGCTGCAATCTACGTACTCTACTCGTTTTCAAAAGCTAAAAATGTAACAATACCAAGATTTCTGGCAGAGCGTATTATATCTATAGGTTGGCCATTCGAAACTAAAACAGGGTCATAATCGAAACTCGTAAATCTATTCTTTATAATCAAACTTTTGAAGTTAGTAGGATTAATTTACAAACCATTAGCTGTAGCCCACTCGTACACAATATCTTATTCCTCGTTTAAGGTCCTCACACACTCACCAACAGCATTGTTTCTGCAGCTCATGTAAAGCTGAACATCATCAGCATATAATATAACCTTACAGTGTTGAGGCCTGCTCTGAAGATCATGTACGTATAATGAAAAAAGCATAGGACCTAAAATCGAGCCCAGTGGAATACTCCGACTCAATAATAAATATCTAGACCTTGAGATAGGAGTTTGAAAATATTGATATCTACCAACTAGATATGAGCGTATAAGATCTGTTGCAGTTGATGAAAATCGAAATATATATTTAAGTTTAAGACTCAAAACGTTATGATCAACAGTATCAAACGCTCTGGAATGATCCAAAAGAACTAAAAATGTCATGTTAACATAGTCCACCTGCTGTCTTATATTCTCGACAAAATCTACTAGGGCCGTAATACAGATGTTATTTCTACGAAAGCCCGATTGACGATCAGTAAGCATATTCTCAACCTCAAGAAACTGTGTAGCATGATTATGCATCAACCTTTTAAAAGCTTTAGATAAAAAGGCAATGTTGCTATTGGCCTTTAATCAGAATTCAATTTAGGAATGGAAACAGCCATAGCAAATTTCAAGAATTTGGGATAGCGAAAATTGGGTAGTGAAAATTTTGCTAAAGGCAGAGGCTATAAAAGGAAAAAGTTTTGAGATAAGAAGTTTCAAAAACTTTGAATCCATTCCATCTACGCCAACGGCATTGAATTTTGTTGACAATATACTAGACAAGACATCTCAATGGGTTACGTTCACAAAAGAAAATATATTGTCCGAAACATCATTATAAGATTAGTAGTAGTCAGAAACAGGCTGCACACTCGGTGTATTGAGAAACTTTTCATTTAGAGTGTTAGCGTCGACGACTCAGGGTCCCTCGACACCTGACCTTGCAATACCGATCTCACGAATTGAATGCCAAGTTTTTTTTGATCCTCTTGCAGTAGAAACCTTAGTGGCTTGGTATTCAGATTTATCCCTGTTGATTAATCTGTTAGTTATCCTGACTGATACTCGGTATTACTCATGGTCTTTGCAATTGATAGACCGCTTTATAACTTGAGTGAACCAGGGTTTATTACGAATATTTATTCTCTTTGTTCTTAACGGATCCGTCAGATTTTACAAATGCTATATGTTATACTGTAGAAAGGAAAGTTGATCGTCAATAGAAATCATGTTACATAGCTAATTCGATTTTCCTTAAATCCCGATATTAAACAACTTGGTCAGGAAGATTCAAATGAAAATTATTCGTCATGAAAATCAGATCATTAAGCGAAGAGCAAGATGCAGATAGTTGGTAAAGTAAGGCCTTCGAAAGATCACTGGCAAATAACAAACCAAGAAGTGTACAGTTGGTACCAGTGAAATGAGTAGCATTAATCGTATTTGGGGGAGTTAAGACCAAGTGTATGGTAAGCATGTTATTTCCAAGATAGGGATTAACTAGAATCACTCGTAATAATAACATCCTCGAATGAGACCATGACTGCTGTAGATCCCTAAAATCCCTCATATAAATACGATTATTAGCTCTATACCATCTATATACTACCTACAGCGCCAGCAATCACATCGCCTGCAGACTTACATAAAACTGTATTGCGATTTCCTTTTTCACATAAATTAAAACTATGAAAAATGTACTTTTCAAGATTGATTGCGTGGTCAGATGAGATAAAAATTAATAGAATCGGGTCAGACGGACGGCAGTGGACATTAGTGTATAGAAGTATTGGAGTAAAAGAACGAAATATTTTTTGGAGGTGGCTTATTGATGGCTTGGGACTTATATTCGCGGGAATCAGCTTCGAGTACTCCACCGAATCAGAGGCAAAATGTGTACTACAGATTATATAAACATTTTTGAAGTCTCACACATTTCAACATCAGGAAAACGATCCCAAGCATACAGGAAGACCATCCTAAGCATACAGCGAAAATATCTAAATATTGGTTTGAAGAAAATGCGACCAAGCTTTTGGATTGGCCTCCCCAGTAGCCGGATTTTAACAGTTTGTTCCATATTAAAGCGTAGGTATTAGGCCAATCTTTCTGACCGGCTTTGGGAGTGTTCTGTGGAGACTTGGGAAAATATTGACACAAATATGCTAGCGAATTTATTAAAAAGTACGCGAAAAAGAATAAAGGCAGTTAAAAAAGCACGAACTGGACACACCAATTACTAGAACCCAAAAGCAATGACTTATCCAACTGCGGTCATAATCCCTTAATCTCTCTTAATACTCTAACATTGATTATTATTTTCTAAATTTTTTAGTATTTTGTCTAATTTACTTCAAAAATTAAAAAAATCAATATCATCAATATTAAAAATTTTTTTAACAATTTTGGCCCACACTGTAGTAGTTCCATGAACTAATAGCGATATTGTTATCAAACAACATTTCTCGACATATTCTAGAATAAAAATCCGAATATAGCATAGTAAATATAAATATTATACATTGTTTATGAAACTATACGATACATTTCTATTTCCACTTCTGTATTAACCAAATATAATAGCTTTTTGGTGATATGAAGGTAGTAACTACACTATCACGAACATGTCTCAAATGCGGTTTTCGAAATGAAAGAGTACTCGGAATACGTTGCAATTTTTACAGTAGATAGATATTGATGTTGTCAGTTGATTACTTGCAAAAAGTGAAATTTAAAAATTTATTTGCTACTTGAGTAGTGAATGATTTATAGGAAAACTTTTTTTGTTATTTTTTAGCACGTTCGCTCAAGTAAAAATAACATCTCAAGATATCCAGCTCGGTTGGTAAATTAAGATCAGTCAAATCAGAACACGCACCAAAAAGCGTAACAATTTTCTTGGGTATATGGCTCATTGGGTTTTCGATAGTTGTTGGCGTTGTTGTCGCTGTTGTTTGCTGAAAAAAAGCAATACTTAAAATTAAATATAGCTTAAACCAAACACCATAATCAAAAGTTTGAAGAATTTTTTAGTTGCCACTAACCTTGGAAAAATATTCAAAATACCAGCACAGCACAACAAAAGATGCCATAGAATATGACTTTTCTTGTCACTTGGGCGATTTTTAGCGTTCCTACAAATCGACCTGCCATAATATATATATACATATATATATATATATATATATATATATATATATATATATATATATATATATATATATATATATATATATATATATATATATATATATATATATGTATATATATATTATGGCAGGTCGATATATATATATATATATATATATATATATATATATATATATATATATATATGTATATATATATTATGGCAGGTCGATTTGTAGGAACGCTAAAAATCGCCCAAGTGACAAGAAAAGTCATATTCTATGGCATCTTTTGTTGTGCTGTGCTGGTATTTTGAATATTTTTCCAAGGTTAGTGGCAACTAAAAAATTCTTCAAACTTTTGATTATGGTGTTTGGTTTAAGCTATATTTAATTTTAAGTATTGCTTTTTTTCAGCAAACAACAGCGACAACAACGCCAACAACTATCGAAAACCCAATGAGCCATATACCCAAGAAAATTGTTACGCTTTTTGGTGCGTGTTCTGATTTGACTGATCTTAATTTACCAACCGAGCTGGATATCTTGAGATGTTATTTTTACTTGAGCGAACGTGCTAAAAAATAACAAAAAAAGTTTTCCTATAAATCATTCACTACTCAAGTAGCAAATAAATTTTTAAATTTCACTTTTTGCAAGTAATCAACTGACAACATCAATATCTATCTACTGTAAAAATTGCAACGTATTCCGAGTACTCTTTCATTTCGAAAACCGCATTTGAGACATGTTCGTGATAGTGTAGTTACTACCTTCATATCACCAAAAAGCTATTATATTTGGTTAATACAGAAGTGGAAATAGAAATGTATCGTATAGTTTCATAAACAATGTATAATATTTATATTTACTATGCTATATTCGGATTTTTATTCTAGAATATGTCGAGAAATGTTGTTTGATAACAATATCGCTATTAGTTCATGGAACTACTACAGTGTGGGCCAAAATTGTTAAAAAAATTTTTAATATTGATGATATTGATTTTTTTAATTTTTGAAGTAAATTAGACAAAATACTAAAAAATTTAGAAAATAATAATCAATGTTAGAGTATTAAGAGAGATTAAGGGATTATGACCGCAGTTGGATAAGTCATTGCTTTTGGGTTCTAGTAATTGGTGTGTCCAGTTCGTGCTTTTTTAACTGCCTTTATTCTTTTTCGCGTACTTTTTAATAAATTCGCTAGCATATTTGTGTCAATATTTTCCCAAGTCTCCACAGAACACTCCCAAAGCCGGTCAGAAAGATTGGCCTAATACCTACGCTTTAATATGGAACAAACTGTTAAAATCCGGCTACTGGGGAGGCCAATCCAAAAGCTTGGTCGCATTTTCTTCAAACCAATATTTAGATATTTTCGCTGTATGCTTAGGATGGTCTTCCTGTATGCTTGGGATCGTTTTCCTGATGTTGAAATGTGTGAGACTTCAAAAATGTTTATATAATCTGTAGTACACATTTTGCCTCTGATTCGGTGGAGTACTCGAAGCTGATTCCCGCGAATATAAGTCCCAAGCCATCAATAAGCCACCTCCAAAAAATATTTCGTTCTTTTACTCCAATACTTCTATACACTAATGTCCACTGCCGTCCGTCTGACCCGATTCTATTAATTTTTATCTCATCTGACCACGCAATCAATCTTGAAAAGTACATTTTTCATAGTTTTAATTTATGTGAAAAAGGAAATCGCAATACAGTTTTATGTAAGTCTGCAGGCGATGTGATTGCTGGCGCTGTAGGTAGTATATAGATGGTATAGAGCTAATAATCGTATTTATATGAGGGATTTTAGGGATCTACAGCAGTCATGGTCTCATTCGAGGATGTTATTATTACGAGTGATTCTAGTTAATCCCTATCTTGGAAATAACATGCTTACCATACACTTGGTCTTAACTCCCCCAAATACGACTAATGCTACTCATTTCACTGGTACCAACTGTACACTTCTTGGTTTGTTATTTGCCAGTGATCTTTCGAAGGCCTTACTTTACCAACTATCTGCATCTTGCTCTTCGCTTAATGATCTGATTTTCATGACGAATAATTTTCATTTGAATCTTCCTGACCAAGTTGTTTAATATCGGGATTTAAGGAAAATCGAATTAGCTATGTAACATGATTTGGAAAAATATTCAAAATACCAGCACAGCACAACAAAAGATGCCATAGAATATGACTTTTCTTGTCACTTGGGCGATTTTTAGCGTTCCTACAAATCGACCTGCCATAATATATATATACATATATATATATATATATATATATATATATATATATATATATATATATATATATATATATGTATATGTATGGACATAAACTCTGTTTACATCCATATATTGGAGAAGATATAATATTTTCTACGCTAAACGAAGAACCATTCGAAATTCTTGCCACTGCTGTTTTAAAATTTATTAGTGTTGAAACTGCTTCTTCCATGTCACTCAACTGAATTAGATTATTCGGTCCTCCTCATGTGTCTTTTATATGTTGTTTATTAATGATTCTCTCCATACGTGAAAAAAATATAAGAAAGTTTATACTCGAATTTTCGATTACATACATTACATCTTGTACTTTTTTTCGAAAAAAAGATCTCATGGTATTAAACTTTCTACATATTTTTTATTTGAGCTTAGATCTGTGACCCCTCTTCAAATATCAGTCTTCTGCTTCAGAAATCCAAAATGTAGCACAATAAGTGTTTAAATTGTAATATAAAACTTCACAGCTTATTTTTAGATGACGGGCGTAAGAAAACGTTCGTCTAACAAGTTGAGTGACTTGTCTATTTACAATAACAAAAATTGAGTGCTTTGTTTATGTTTTACATATAAACAGACAAGTCAATAATAATAATAATAATAATAATAATAATAATAATAATAATAATAATAATAATAATAATAATAATAATAATAATAATAATAATAATAATAATAATAATAATAATAATAATAATAATAATAATAATAATAATAATAATAATAATAATAATAATAATAATAATAATAATAATAATAATAATAATAATAATAATAATAATAATAATAATAATAATAATAATAATAATAATAATAATAATAATAATAATAATAATAATAATAATAATAATAATAATAATAATAATAATAATAATAATAATAATAATAATAATAATAATAATAATAATAATAATAATAATAATAATAATAATAATAATAATAATAATAATAATAATAATAATAATAATAATAATAATAATAATAATAATAATAATAATAATAATAATAATAATAATAATAATAATAATAATAATAATAATAATAATAATAATAATAATAATAATAATAATAATAATAATAATAATAATAATAATAATAATAATAATAATAATAATAATAATAATAATAATAATAATAATAATAATAATAATAATAATAATAATAATAATAATAATAATAATAATAATAATAATAATAATAATAATAATAATAATAATAATAATAATAATAATAATAATAATAATAATAATAATAATAATAATAATAATAATAATAATAATAATAATAATAATAATAATAATAATAATAATAATAATAATAATAATAATAATAATAATAATAATAATAATAATAATAATAATAATAATAATAATAATAATAATAATAATAATAATAATAATAATAATAATAATAATAATAATAATAATAATAATAATAATAATAATAATAATAATAATAATAATAATAATAATAATAATAATAATAATAATAATAATAATAATAATAATAATAATAATAATAATAATAATAATAATAATAATAATAATAATAATAATAATAATAATAATAATAATAATAATAATAATAATAATAATAATAATAATAATAATAATAATAATAATAATAATAATAATAATAATAATAATAATAATAATAATAATAATAATAATAATAATAATAATAATAATAATAATAATAATAATAATAATAATAATAATAATAATAATAATAATAATAAT
Organism: Wohlfahrtia magnifica; assembly: GCA_023159175.1. Lineage (NCBI taxonomy): Eukaryota > Metazoa > Arthropoda > Insecta > Diptera > Sarcophagidae > Wohlfahrtia > Wohlfahrtia magnifica. Next base: position 542,788 of record JAKWBJ010000025.1, on the reverse strand, counting down.
AATAATAATAATAATAATAATAATAATAATAATAATAATAATAATAATAATAATAATAATAATAATAATAATAATAATAATAATAATAATAATAATAATAATAATAATAATAATAATAATAATAATAATAATAATAATAATAATAATAATAATAATAATAATAATAATAATAATAATAATAATAATAATAATAATAATAATAATAATAATAATAATAATAATAATAATAATAATAATAATAATAATAATAATAATAATAATAATAATAATAATAATAATAATAATAATAATAATAATAATAATAATAATAATAATAATAATAATAATAATAATAATAATAATAATAATAATAATAATAATAATAATAATAATAATAATAATAATAATAATAATAATAATAATAATAATAATAATAATAATAATAATAATAATAATAATAATAATAATAATAATAATAATAATAATAATAATAATAATAATAATAATAATAATAATAATAATAATAATAATAATAATAATAATAATAATAATAATAATAATAATAATAATAATAATAATAATAATAATAATAATAATAATAATAATAATAATAATAATAATAATAATAATAATAATAATAATAATAATAATAATAATAATAATAATAATAATAATAATAATAATAATAATAATAATAATAATAATAATAATAATAATAATAATAATAATAATAATAATAATAATAATAATAATAATAATAATAATAATAATAATAATAATAATAATAATAATAATAATAATAATAATAATAATAATAATAATAATAATAATAATAATAATAATAATAATAATAATAATAATAATAATAATAATAATAATAATAATAATAATAATAATAATAATAATAATAATAATAATAATAATAATAATAATAATAATAATAATAATAATAATAATAATAATAATAATAATAATAATAATAATAATAATAATAATAATAATAATAATAATAATAATAATAATAATAATAATAATAATAATAATAATAATAATAATAATAATAATAATAATAATAATAATAATAATAATAATAATAATAATAATAATAATAATAATAATAATAATAATAATAATAATAATAATAATAATAATAATAATAATAATAATAATAATAATAATAATAATAATAATAATAATAATAATAATAATAATAATAATAATAATAATAATAATAATAATAATAATAATAATAATAATAATAATAATAATAATAATAATAATAATAATAATAATAATAATAATAATAATAATAATAATAATAATAATAATAATAATAATAATAATAATAATAATAATAATAATAATAATAATAATAATAATAATAATAATAATAATAATAATAATAATAATAATAATAATAATAATAATAATAATAATAATAATAATAATAATAATAATAATAATAATAATAATAATAATAATAATAATAATAATAATAATAATAATAATAATAATAATAATAATAATAATAATAATAATAATAATAATAATAATAATAATAATAATAATAATAATAATAATAATAATAATAATAATAATAATAATAATAATAATAATAATAATAATAATAATAATAATAATAATAATAATAATAATAATAATAATAATAATAATAATAATAATAATAATAATAATAATAATAATAATAATAATAATAATAATAATAATAATAATAATAATAATAATAATAATAATAATAATAATAATAATAATAATAATAATAATAATAATAATAATAATAATAATAATAATAATAATAATAATAATAATAATAATAATAATAATAATAATAATAATAATAATAATAATAATAATAATAATAATAATAATAATAATAATAATAATAATAATAATAATAATAATAATAATAATAATAATAATAATAATAATAATAATAATAATAATAATAATAATAATAATAATAATAATAATAATAATAATAATAATAATAATAATAATAATAATAATAATAATAATAATAATAATAATAATAATAATAATAATAATAATAATAATAATAATAATAATAATAATAATAATAATAATAATAATAATAATAATAATAATAATAATAATAATAATAATAATAATAATAATAATAATAATAATAATAATAATAATAATAATAATAATAATAATAATAATAATAATAATAATAATAATAATAATAATAATAATAATAATAATAATAATAATAATAATAATAATAATAATAATAATAATAATAATAATAATAATAATAATAATAATAATAATAATAATAATAATAATAATAATAATAATAATAATAATAATAATAATAATAATAATAATAATAATAATAATAATAATAATAATAATAATAATAATAATAATAATAATAATAATAATAATAATAATAATAATAATAATAATAATAATAATAATAATAATAATAATAATAATAATAATAATAATAATAATAATAATAATAATAATAATAATAATAATAATAATAATAATAATAATAATAATAATAATAATAATAATAATAATAATAATAATAATAATAATAATAATAATAATAATAATAATAATAATAATAATAATAATAATAATAAATAATAATAATAATAATAATAATAATAATAATAATAATAATAATAATAATAATAATAATAATAATAATAATAATAATAATAATAATAATAATAATAATAATAATAATAATAATAATAATAATAATAATAATAATAATAATAATAATAATAATAATAATAATAATAATAATAATAATAATAATAATAATAATAATAATAATAATAATAATAATAATAATAATAATAATAATAATAATAATAATAATAATAATAATAATAATAATAATAATAATAATAATAATAATAATAATAATAATAATAATAATAATAATAATAATAATAATAATAATAATAATAATAATAATAATAATAATAATAATAATAATAATAATAATAATAATAATAATAATAATAATAATAATAATAATAATAATAATAATAATAATAATAATAATAATAATAATAATAATAATAATAATAATAATAATAATAATAATAATAATAATAATAATAATAATAATAATAATAATAATAATAATAATAATAATAATAATAATAATAATAATAATAATAATAATAATAATAATAATAATAATAATAATAATAATAATAATAATAATAATAATAATAATAATAATAATAATAATAATAATAATAATAATAATAATAATAATAATAATAATAATAATAATAATAATAATAATAATAATAATAATAATAATAATAATAATAATAATAATAATAATAATAATAATAATAATAATAATAATAATAATAATAATAGTGATAACAATAAAAATAACAAATTTGCTTAACTTGCCGAAACTATTGAAGATGATGATGATGCTGATGATAATAATATTGAAAAAGAAACTGCTAATAAACTTCCACCAATATTAATGTTTCTAATATAAATAAAATGATTAAATGTGAATTTAATGATAAAGTTTTACATGACGGTGGACTTAAGCTCAATGTAAAATCTGTGGATTCTTACCGAAAAATAGTGAAATATTTGATGCGAATAATATTGCTTATCATACATATCAGCTTAAAAAAGAGCCTTCTTACAGATTAGTTATGAAAGGCCTAAGAAATTGGACTTACGAAAACATACTGCAGAAAACTAATCTTGTGCGTGAAGTGCGGACTTGGTCATCATTCGCCCAATTGCCCTAATGACCCAGAAACTCCTCCTAAATGTGTCCATTGCTACATACTGCCAGTTACAGAGGACGTATACCAGAATGTACCAGAATGTTTTAAAGAAAAGGCGATCAGATAGGGGACCCAGTAAACAACAACCATTCTTCATGAACAAATTACTTTCCTTATATGAATCTTAATTGCCAAAACAATTCAAATGCAGGTTACAAAAACACACTTCTAGGTGAAGCCTACGCCAATGCTGCTATCAGAAACGTAATGATATTATTAATATAGGAAGCTTACTAAATAAGCAAATAGAGTTAAAAAATACTCTTATGAATATGATGTCTCTTTTAATCAACAAATTATGCAAATAAATTTAAGAATTGCCGCTTGGAATGCGAATGGAATAACTAGCACAATAAATGAAATTGATTACTTCATGAAAGATAAATTCATTGATATTATTCTTATTTCTGAAACTCACAACTCCACTCTTCAATATGAAATTGCGAAAGATATTCACGAAAAGTATATATACACTAGTCAAAAAAAGTTTGCGTACAAAACTTTTTATTTCATTCAGGACTCTATATTTCTAAGAATTCGCAACAAAGCTTTAACTTTTTGGTGTTCTAATATATCTTAGATCCCTGTAATATATTGTTACGTTTTAACCTTTTTAAAACGTTTGAATTCGTTTAAATGGCGTTAAAATAAAATTAAACCACTTTATTTTGTTTCTTTTACAGTTATATTTTTATTTACTGCACAATAACTTTTATACAGTTTACAACAACTTAATATTCGCTTATACAACACTTTTATTTCCGCTTTTACACGTCTTTATCTTTATATACCTAACATTTTAGAAGGTTCAGGAAATATCGAACAACATTCATATCCCTCAATTCAAATGTAACGTAAAGATGGTCGATGTGGCAGTACTGCCAAATTGACAGGGTGACAAAATATACCAAAATCCCACAATGCAGTGTTATATTTTTATTTCCGTAACAATATTAAAACCAAAATATGTATTTGAAAAAAAAGTAATTTCATTGCCAGGCATCATAATTAAAAAGGTCATTTATTTACTCAGAAAGCCTACGTACACATAAAATATTAATTTATTAGTCGTTGTATTTTAATTCATTGCTGTTAATATCGTTGCATGTTTAGTTAAGTCTGTGTATTTGCTGTAAGAAAATTAATTTAAATTTGTGAAATATAATTTTTTTTGGAAAGTGTTCAAAAAGAAAAGCTTTTATCCTGCCTAAAGAAAATTTATTATTTTTTTCAGAAAGCAAAAAAAAACCTTCAGAGAAGATGCGAAAAAGGTAGAGAAAATGCGTTTCTCTATTTCAAATATCATCAATTTTTACAAAGTAACTGGAGGCTTTCTATCAAAATCTCGTTCTGACCGTCCTTCAAAATTAGTTTTAAGAGAAAAGATACATCTCATCAATTCTGTGCAGTGAAATTCCAAAATAATAGCCTCAAAGGTGGCTGAAAGCATTAATTTAATTAAATCAAGCATTAGAATTCTGGGAAAAGGTTATATTTTTGGATGAAAGTAAGTATTGTATTTTTATAATAAAAAGTCATCAATTCGATGCTAATTTGTGTGACACGGTCATGCACGGTGGTGGATGTGTATTGTTTTGGGCGTATGTGCTGGCAAACGGGGTATACAATTTACAGGTTATTGAGTCCATTGCAGCCAGAGTTTACCTAGGCATTCTAAAGGACAACTGGAAGCAAAATATAACGAAACTGGGTTTTGGTAGCAATGTTTTATTTGAATAAGGTAATAGTGTTCCGAAACTTTTGCGTGTGCCACTACAGTTTCCAGATCACAATCCCGTTTATTATTTATGGGATCTGTTGGAACAAAAAATTCTCCATTATGTTATAATATCAAAAATTATATTAAAAAGTTTTCACAACTGAATGGGAGGAAATATCGCTTGAAGTCAACACAAAACTGGTTTATTCCATGCAAAAAAAGATAAGCTGTGGTTTTCAAAAGAACAGACCATCCAACTAAACACTAATATATTGTTAATGCTGTTATAAATATCCAAAAATAAGATTTTAAGAAAGTGCATACACTTTTGTAAGCAGATTTTTTAATTACAATCTTACTTTTTTGTAACTAATTTTTATATAATTAATTTTATTTGCTAGATTTTAATATTTATATTAATAATATGCAACATGATTTAATAAAAAAAAATAATTTTATATTGTTAAGAGCTGTTGTTGTGTAATTTTTTTGTATTATCTTGGACATAATGGTTTTGTACGCAGACTTTTTCTGACTGGTGTACAATCTACTGGAGTAAAAGTTATTTCCAATAATATTTCAATTAATATTTAATCTATATATTCCTCTCCAGAACATTCTATAGAATTTGAAGAATACGAAAACTTTTTTAAAAATTTGTAACATTGTAGTTGTGTGTTAACTTAACAGACCAGTAATGGTCGTTGCCATGTTGCCATACCACCAAAATAGCACACAGTGTCACCAGACGTTGATGGCGCTGGTATGCTGGTGTTTTATCGGACTTTGGCACGACGGATGGAATGGTTCATGTCAACCGTCTAATGTGACAACACACTACAATATCAAAAAAAAAAAAAAAATCATACCAGCCCTCAAGGTCATACCATACAGCAAATATTACTTAAAAGTAGACGAAATATCCGTCGTTTCCAAGTAAAACACATGAAAAAAATCGACTGATGTTATGCCGAAAATGGCCCTCCCACAGATACCGAATGGCCTCTCCATGGCATTCCATAGGATGTTAAGAAATGCCACAGACATACGCTGTAAACCTTGGTTACCCTACTTACAGCCGCTTTAACTTATTAATCCGTAATTCTGCGCTCTGACCCATTATCCTGTGGCACATGTATTGCAATCCTCAAATGCCTCACACCGAGGCATTTGTTCGACAAATTCTCAAACTCCTGGCTAACGAACTGCTTCCCATTGCCGGACATAAGTACCTTGGGGGTACCACACTTGTGAAACACTTCCGATATTAGAAATTTTACAACATGTTGAGTGCTAGCTTTCGGCATTGCCCTCATTAAAACGAACTTCGTGAGATGGATTTCGCTCCCATAGGTGGCCGAAGAGTAATCTTAGCTGGCTTAGTTTCCTTATTTATCCGACAATTCACTACGAAATCGCGAACCTGAATATTCTAGTTTGGCCAATAAAAGTACTCTCTAATCCTGCCCAAAGTTTTTCAAACGCCTCCGTGCGATGCCTGCGCGGAGTTATGTGACTTTTCGATGATGGATTTGATCAATTCGTGAGGCACCCACAGTTTCCATGAGAAATCCTCATTTATGTGACAAGCTACTTAAGACTGCTATGGTCTGTGAGTACAGAGAAGGGCATAAGTTCTACGTAGGGCCTTAAATTCTTAATCCCGAGGATAACTGCCAAGCATTCACGTTCGGTGACTGAATAGTTCCTCTGTACCGATGTCAATTTGTGTGAGCAATTTGCAATAGGGTGATCCTCACCAGAATCGCCTTTCTTGAAAAGAACAGCTCCCACACCTACATCAGACGCATCATACTGAACGTAGAAATGCCTTCAAATGAGAGTCCCCTTGGGGCGATCAAACGTGATTTTAGCATCTTCCGAAAACTTGAATTATTTACCCTTCTTTAGTGTGTCAAATATTGGGGCTGCAATGGTGGCGTAGTATGGTATAAATTTTCTATACCAACCTGTTGCTCCGCACTTGCTTAGCTGTTTTAGGATAATCAAAACCAGTGATCGTTTCCACTTTAGTAAGTTTAGTAGTTTTATCGTAACTCTTTGAAACAGAATTTCGATTTTGCCATATTTATGGTCAGTACTGCTGCTGTTAAATTTTCTGCTACTTATGGCAACAACTCTATGTGCCTTGCAAAATCTGGAGAAACTATCAAAAGATCATTCGCTGGGATCACCTTATTCATTAACTGACATAGCCTTTGAGCTGCATTACACAAACCGAAGGGCTTGACGGTGGATTGATTAAGTGGTCTTCCACTGTGAAGGCGGTTTTCTCTCTACTGGATGGATCTAGAATGCATCTTTAAGATCGACACTGGAAATAGAAATCGAGTCACCCGAACGGTTAAGCAAACCCTCAATGTGTGGCAGAGGATAGGCATCCTTGACCTTGATTCTTTTCGCCCTTACGGACCAAAGTAACCAGATGGCTCCATGGACTTTCGCTAAGCTCAAGCATCCTATCAGGCTCTGCGAACAATAGTTTTTGTACCGCCGGAAGGACAGGATAGTGACGATTTTTCACCGAAGTTGAGTCACCCGTATCGATGGTATGTATTACCAACTGTGTTTTTCCGAAAACCTATTTTCAGCAGCAGTGGGATATAGTTATGAACAAATCCAATTTCCTTCGCTGTTCTCCGGTCAAATCATGAGTTACGAAGGCTACTTTTAGTCTCCTCATCGAGACAAATCCCGTTTGTCGTTAGACTTTCTAGGTGAACAAATGTTTTAAATTTCAAACAGTTTCGGCATTGGCTGTGTATCAATGGCCAGGAGATATAGGATTTGTTAGATAGTCCTATATCTCCTGGCCATTGATACACAGCCGCGTATACGGACACACGTTCCGATCCTCGTATAGCGATGCCGCTGAAATCTCCCTTTTTCTCCTACGAATCTTGTATCGTTCGCGTGCTCTTTTTATTCTATTCGAGACTTCGCCGAAAATTCTCATCTTTCCCTCTCTGTACTCTTCAATCCTCTGGTGAAGAGGTTTTATGGCATGAACCATGGGCTCTTTAGGTGGTATTGCCTCCCTGTAGGTTTAATTAAAATCTTCTCTCTCTTCTCTCTTCTCTGGCCGAACATCTGAAAATTATGATTTTCCGGGCTTACGTTTGAGTCGAACGAGTCTCCCCGGGCTGAGATTTGCTCCTTGACAGGTTTCCCTGGCATTTCGGGCACTTACGGGTAACGACTCCATCCCATCCCAGTACACAAAACTATGGCCCTCTGGGATACAGTTCCAGCAGGTATAACGGCTACTAGTCGCCAGTACCTCGATCTCATGGTCTGTTTCAGTCGGCTCCTTTTCGCCGTAGTTTATCCCTGCAACTCTTTGGGCGAAAACCGGTCGCTGTTGATCTTGTTGTCGATGGCTCGACTAGAGGCTTTTTGTTCTCTTGGCCTGTTAACAGAAATCGCGAAATTATCGACTCTCACTGAAAAGAGGAGGAAAGATAGCGCTGGTTTTAAATTGCAACTCATTATCTCCACCAGGTCTCCCTCAGCATATGACGCTCTTTGTTGGTTCCGGAGCTTGAGGACAGATAGCGTTTAAAAATCAAAAAAGTCAAACTATAGGAAGGACAATATCATGGTGAAATTACATAAGTAATTACATAAATAATTTCACCATGCACAGTTTGTACAGTAGAATGAGTATGAAATTAACAAAGAGAACTTAGCATAATTATCAGAGTAGGAGAATGAGAAAGATGAATGAGAAAAGGTGTATTAACAGTGTTGCCAACTTTTTATGATCAAAACGCTCAGGCCTCCTACTCAGGAGCCGCTAAAAAGCAATAAATTATAATTTATATAAATATTTGTAATCAAAACGCTCCGTAAAAAGCGTTAAAAGTATTTAAAAACGGGAATATATAATTAAATTGAACAAAAATCGATTTCTAAATTAAAATTAATTTAGAACAAATTAGCTACTTAAAAACTTTTCCTTCATTTTTGGGTTCAGTTATAACATTAAGAAAATACCTATCAAAGGATTTAGTCAAGGTTGTGCTTTTTCATTACTGCTGTTTAACGTTGTCACCGATTGTGTACAACTTGGTAAAACCTGGGTACTTAACACAAAGTTAGAAGACTTATATTACGCAGACGACGTCTACCTCGAGGCTCATAGACATTGCGAGATGCAATTAAAGGTGGATTCTATACAGGCGGAGGCATACAGATCAGTCTTGTGGAAAAACATATTCAAAAGCAAAATTCTTCGAATCAATGCCAATAACACAATGATCTCCCGAATTGGAAATATAAATTTGGGTGATACCCCGATTTTTTGCTATATCGGCAGCTTCCTCACTATGTCCGGCGGTTCCAGTGCTGATGTTCAGAATAAATTGAGCCTAGGCAGCTAATCTTTTGGCCGACTGAATTGCTATGTAACTTTCTCCATTCATATCTCCAAAAACAAAATTTAATATTTTTTACTCGAGTATGAAGTCTATTTTTATATGATTGCGGGTCATGGAATGCGGCTATAATAGATGCTAATTCAATTAAGGCGTTTATAAGCCGCTGTATATGGCGAATTTTGATAATATATGTAATCGGCACACTCTGAGGAATCCAAATTACTACTTAGCGTAACTGACCATTGAATGGAACTCACAGGCAAGTGAAATAGTTGCAAGGCCAGACCATTTCTAGATAAGAAAGAATTAGAGACAAGCTGTTTTCCTTAGAGTGATTTAGAGCCAGGTTGAATCATTGGCTTAAGATGGAAAGATATTGTTACGTCTCTATGATCCCTTAAAATCTATATTTATTTTTTAAAAAATTGCCAGCACACGTAGAGATATGTAGATGTACTCTTGGCTGCGTGGATTATACAAATGTCAAGTTATGACGCTAAGATTTAGCAGGAACGATGGTACCGTCACACGGTACCGTCCGAAAACTTTTTAATCAAGGTATCATTTCAAGGGGTATTTAGTGTTTAATGGGTGGGTTGTAGGTGCGCCTCCTCGTAGTGCACCCTGGATCATGCTAAATGGTCTACTTTCTTTGGCACGACCTTCCTTTCGTCTATGGATTACTCTTTGATTTACTTTCTGATTTGTTGACTTGGTGGTTGTGATCTGGTCGACTTAGTAGCACCGGGGTTTGGGTAACCTGCGGTGTGAAGGCATCATTGGCAACAACTGCCTCCGTCCTGTTAAAATCCTGGCAGGCCTTAAAGTACGTTTCTTGTCCGTCGCCGTTAAGTTGATGGTGTAGGTTCGGTTGAGAAGACTCCCGAGAACTGGTCTGGCTCTGAGCACCTGATACCATGAAGGCTGGTGCCAACCTTCGCGTGGCCTCCCAGCTTGTATAGATAACCACGTGGCCGTTATAGTGACTACACGTACGGGCAAGGATAGCGGCTTCATGTGGGGACCCTTAAACTAATGGAAAGGAAATATCATAAACCCTTTCTAAAACTTTTGAGCCCGCCTTTCCAAGTGAACACAAAACGCTCATTAGGCAAGCTCCTGTGGCGCAACTGCAGCCTCTACTAACAGAGGCTACCTGAAAACTGTGAAAAGGCCATTCAAGGTCACACCTGAGCTTGGTACCTCTGCTGTAGCTGGCTCTGCAGACTCAGTGATGATGGTTGCTGCACCGTCTACGTCTGCAGCGGCCAGAACCAAAAAACCCATTTTAACTGGCACCAAGACATTGGTAAACACGTCGGCAACGTCAGTTCGAGGTATCAAACCTCCTTCGAATACCAATTCATGTCCGAGCACACGCTAAGATAAGCGCTAGCCTAAGGGCTTACAGGACGCGGAGATCGGCGGCCCGAATCATCTCCAGGTTAGGCTCAGTCGACCCGGCTGTTCTAAAGGCAAAGATCGAATGAGCAAACTGCTCAACCATCGAAACAGCCGAATATCTTCCCTCCATCGAAATCTCCCAAACCTTTTAATTAGGTTGTTAAGGAAGGTTTGACGTGGGATGTGACCGACAGCAGTCACCCTGACGACACCATCACTCCCGCTAATTGGAAGTTGGTGGAATAAGCCTTCCTTGGAATATTTTTGGAGATCATGTCCTCCAATACAGGCCCTTCACCCAGTTGCCGAGATGCATGGTAGTTTCAAAGGCATATTATGGTAGTAGCTTGCGCAGACCTCCATTCAATGGAGCTCCACAAAAAAATCAAAAAATCACTAAAATTGGTGAGGTCTGGCCAGGGGCTAAGCATAATGCTATCCCATTGAACCAGATCCCTCAGCATCCCCAATCGAGAGTTCACATTCCTGCCAAGACCTCCTCTCCTGAAGAAATACTTCAGATACTGAAGCTTGGCAACATCGACTTACCCACCGAAAATTGGAGGGTAGCAAAGGTTAGTGAGGTGAAGGTTAATAATACTCGCGTTGCGACTATTATCCTCAATGAACAATCTGTTCTCCCGATCAAGCCCCGCGACGGCGTGATCAATTACGGCTTCGGATCTATCACTCTGGACATCTATAAGGCTGATGCTAGCAAAGCTCAATATCCTCAAGCTGAGCAGTTGAACCTACGGGAACAGGATGGTAGCTCCCTTCTGGTCACTACGGAGGTGTCAAATGAGGATGTGGAAATCTAATCCCCACAATCTTCATACAGTAGCATCATGATTTTCGGAATGGTGGGAGAACTCTTTGATGCTATGGATATTAATCCAGGCGTTCCACATCCATTATCGGAGGAGGACGACTCGGATGCGACTGTGGTTGCTTTCAGTGTTGAGGATCACCCAAATAAACCTTGCCAAAGCAGACTGGGAAAACTCATTCTTGTTCAAGAACCTTGGGTCGTTGGTGGAAGGGTGTGGACTCAATACCGTCGGCTATCGCACGGTTTACATCAGTGATAAAGGTAGACATATTGATGCTTTTCTCCTCCACAGATTCAGTGACAACGATACCGTTACTATGGTGATTGCTGTGGACGGGAAACCTCTCTGGTTAGTGTCCTCCTATTTTGGGTACGACTACGGTCATAATCCCCCGCAGTAGCCCGTATGTCAACTAGTTGCAGAAGCGTACGAACAAGCCACTCCAGTTCTGATTGGTTGCGACACCAACGCCTGAACGAGGTGAGTGTCTTTTTGATTTTATTGTATGGAATAATCTCAGTATTGCTAACCGTGGTGATGAAACAACCTTTGCGTCTTCCAATAGGAGAGGGTATTGGACATCACCTTGATTAATTAGTCAATACGCATCTGATATTTTTAGGGACTGGTATGTATCTGATGAATGCTCCTTTTCGGATCACAGGTGCATAATAATCTTCCCTGTCGTTTTGACAATTTCCCGTCATAGAGACACTCTTACTGCTAACAGGAAGGGTACTAATTGGTCGCTTTTTAGGGAGAGACTTGGAACTGGTCTTTCACGGTTTCTTCTTCCCATCCGGAACTGTGCGGATGTTGATAGAACAGTGGATTTACTTTCCACTGCGCTTATCTTCGCTGCGGTATCTGCGACAAGGTATCTTCCTGTGTATAGGGGCAGGCCTAGGCCTCCCTGGTTAAATCGTGAGGTCGAGAATCTTCGCCGTCTGTGTGGTAGGCTTTTAAATAGGGCCAAGGCAACCGGCGAATGGGAATCGTACAAGTCCAGGAAAAGGGAGATGAAGTATGCGATTAGATGTGCGAAACGGGCTTCATGGAGGAACTTCTGCGAAGGCGTTGAATCCTCTTCCGAGGTCAGTCGATTTCGCAAGGTGTTGAGCTCCATCGGCAGATCTCTCGATTGCATTCGGAAATTTGACGGTGGCTAGACCAGCTCAATTACTGATACGCTCGATCTACTTCTGGACACTCACTTTCCGGGCGGTGTTCCATTCACGGACCTGGTTGCCAACCAAGTTAATGAAAACATAAATGGGCATCACTCCTCACTTCAGGTAACTTCTGATCAACTTCACTGGGCGATTGGTTTTTGCGAACCTTTCAAATCCCCCGGACCGGATGGCATCCAGTACGGGAAGGACCTTGTTCTTCCTTGGTTGTTGGCAATCTTTAATGCATGTCTGGACCTCGGTTATATTCCTCTATGTTGAAGGAGTGCGAAAGTGATGTTCATTCCCGAAGCTGGAAGATCATCACACACTAATCCTCATGACTTCAGACCCATTAGTCTGACCTCTTTTCTGTTGAAGAGACTAGAGAGAGTTTTTGATCTACATATTAGGAACTCTATTAGTCCTTCGCGCTTATCCTTGTCTACCTTTCAGCATGCTTATACGAGGCGTAGATCAGCTGAGACAGCGCTCCACTCGCTAATTTCGCAAAATGATAAGTTCCTACATGTCAGGGAATACACACTTGCTGTCTTTATTGATATTAAGGGGGCTTTCAATAATGTCTGTCCCAACTCGATCGTCGGAGTTCTACGTGATCTTGGTGTTGATTCTGGTTTGGTTGGGTTCATATATCTCCTGCTTAATCGACTGCTCACCTCTTCTCAGGGGGGTGTCCTTTCACCACTCCTTTGGAATCTTGTTAATATGCTCCTCACTCGACTTGATTCCTCTGGTGATAGAATCGGCACCTGTGCGGATGATATCGCTATCGCAGTATCTGGAATTTATCCACAGACAAGCTCAACTTTGCCTAGGGCATTGTATCCGCTTGGTATAAGGGTTCGGACTCAGTGTGAACCCCTGTAAGACGGATATAATGCTCCTCATTAGGAGGTATAAAGTACCTCGCTTTACACTGCCTAATGTGGATGGAATCGGGCTTAGTCTTAGTTATTGAAGCTAAACATTGCAACATCAAGCTGGTTAAGGTTAGGAGGTCTACGGCAATTCAGATTACAGGGCGTTACGTACTACCCCCACAATGCGCTTTTTGTCATGCTTGGTTGATTCCCTTCAGGTATACTTGTCAGAAAACAGGCAAAACTTGTGGCGGTGAGACTTAACGCCCTGTCACGGTGACGATTTATTCCCTCTTCGATTTTGTGCGAGAAACCCCGAGTTCTGGATGATATCGATTATGCACCATCTGGACCGGTGCTGGATATGGGATTTCAGTCCGTGATCCCTGGCAGGGAAGACTGGGCTTCTGGCTCAGTCATCCCTGGCGATGCGGTGGAGATCTATACTGATGGTTCTAAATGTGAGGACAGAGTGGGTTGCGGAATTTTTTCGGAAAAGCTCAAGGGTGTCTCACCGACTTCCGGTCTGTTGCAGCGTGCTTCAGGCTGAAGTGATGGCTATCTACCATGATGTGGAGTTGATACGGAGAGGCAGTATTCACACGGCTAATTTTTGCATTATTTCTGCATTATTTGTATTATTTCGTGTTCCCCTGGGTTACTCTCACAACGGTCTGGTCTCAATTTCATTTGGGTCCTTGGTCAGAGGGACATTCGGGGTAATTGTGTAGCTGACGAACTTGCTAAAGCGGGTACACTTCTCCCGGACAGTCATCTACTTGTAGGGGTAGGTGTACCGCTGTCCTCCGTTAGACTGTCTATCAGGCGAAAATATTCACTGGACGCTGATAGATCTTGGGCAGAGGGAGATTCTTGCTTCACTGCTAGACTCACCTGACCCAGATTAGATGGTAGGCGTATTAATCAACTTTTAAAATTAGATCGTGGGTTTATCTCCTCTGTAGTGTCTATCCACACGAGGCATTGCGCAAAGGCTGCGTCTACCGGCGAATGATTTCTGTCGAGGTTGTAGATCGATTGCGGAAGAGAAGAGTGTGGCCCATTTCATTTGCCAATATCCGTCTCTAGCTAGACGTAGACTGATACACTTGGCTCGCCATTTCTCGATAAATCGAGCTGGCGATCATTGATATCGGCCTTATAGCCATATTCATTGAATTGTCGGGCTGGTTTCCGACTTGATTTTCGGGAATGTGCTTCTATGTGAAACTTCTGGCTAGCGTTCAAGACCAGTCAATTAGGGCTTGGTGGCCGGTACAGAGATCTCGCTTTATTTGTGGTATCACAACGGGCCGCTATATGTGCTCAAGTGAGCCTGGTCTCAGCGAGGCTGCCACTCCCTCTTAACCTAACCTCAATGGCCCAAAGGTTTCTTAGCATCCCATATACTCGACCAATATATGATTAGACCATGTAAACTGACAAATTCAATAATATTATCATCTATTCCCATTATAATGTCAGTATACAGAGTTATATTCCCATTCTTAATAAAAACTCACTTAGATTTGGACGAATTGACGCACTATCCATTGTTCACAGCCCACTCGTTAATATTAGTCAGATTGACGTTTATATTGTTCACGCAGAGATGTAAATCATTCGCCATGCAACTTTTGTAAATTTGCATATTGTCAGCGTATATCTGTACACCACAATGTTCTATCGCATCAGGTATGTAAGTCATAGATGTACAGACAAAATATTAGAGGCCCGAGAATTGAAACCTGTGGCACAGCCCTGTTTACACTCCGGGCTGTTGAGTAGTTGCGATTCATTACAACTGTTTGAAGTCGTCCCGTCAAATATTACGCATAAGTAGACGAAAAATAAAAAAAGTTTTCAAAAGCCTTGCTGTGACCCAAAAGAACGAAAAATGAGACCATACCCCTGTCGAGATCAGCCCTCAGATTTTCAATCACATCCGTAAGCGCCGTGACAAAACTTCTACCCTTTACAAAACCTGATCGCCTATGAGATAAAAGGCTCGATTGTTTTAGGTATTCATTAATTTGTCTACTTATAATATTCTCCATAACTTTTGAAATAAAGGGAAGAACTGCAATGGGCCTGTAATCATCACTTGGCTTCAGAATGGGAATAATTTTCGACAGCTTCCATCTCTCAAGAAAAACATATTTAGTTAATACTGACTTAAATAAATGCGTGATAAATGGTAGTAGTCTTTGCAAAATTCCTCCAAGAAAAGTGGGATTTACCCCATCAACAGCAATGGCCTTAAATTTTACATAAAAGGAGCTTAACAATACCTCGCATTGACTCACACAACTAAAACTGAATATATTTTCGATTGGAGTTGAACATAAATTTGCATATACATAGATTGGAAGGGGGTTTAGGGATACTTATATTCAAGAATTTATTTTAATCTTTAAAGGATCTAATATTAACAGCTTGCAAGTTTAGTATTGTAATTAAATAATAAAATTTTTAGTTTTCTTCTTTAAAATATTTTATTTTTTCTATTTTACTTAAAAAAATCATAAGTTTTAAAAAAATTGGCCCTTAGGTGAGATACGTTTAAAAACACTATTTTTATTAATTTTTGCACTAATATTGTCTAGAATTACGTAATTTTCACAGGATGCAGCATTTAAGGTCCATAGTTAATATGCATTAGTGAGTATATTGAATTTAGTTATTCTCTATTTCTTACAATATATAATAAAATAAATAAATATATGCAAACAGAAAAGCGCTAACCTAGCACGTTTTTAAAAAAAAGCGCTGAAGAGAGAAAATGCGCTTGGTAATTAAACGCGCTAAATATAGCGCGAATGGCGCTATACACTGTGTATTAAATGTAATCCCATGCTTCTTTTTGTTGTGAATTGTGAAACTTACAACAAAAAACAAAACCAAAGGACAGAAAACAACAAACAATATACGCATATTGCCAAGACAAGGTTTTATTAATTGTGTTTGAATTCTGCTTCAGTCCCTTATGTTCTACTGCAATATTTCTTTAGTTTACTTTGTTTTAATGGTTTTGTATTCTTTTCTTTCACGCTTCTTTCTTTTGATGCTGTTTTTGATTTTGTTTGTGGTTTAAAATATTTTCTCTTCAAAACATTTATTTAGTAAAGCAAGAGTACAAGAGATGAAGTATTTAAAATGATGGACGATTGCTTGTAAGACATTCAAGTTGTGCTTGCGGAACCATCTAGTTAAAACTGTCAATAAAAAACAAATTAAATGGAATAAAAATTTTAAAACAAAAAAAAATAAAAAAAAAAAAAAATCACAAAAATTTAAAAGCGAGAAAAGTAAAAAAAAATGAACAATTTAATAAAGCTGAAAAAATGTTAAAATAAAAATTAGAAAATAAAGGAGAGTAATAAATAAAATTTGAAAACGCGAATAAAAAGGTAATAGTAACAAGTAAATATATGCATTTATAATCTAAACTTCAAGGGAAAAGCACTATTAATTTCCGATTTCATTATATTTTAGACATTGGCAAGCGGATTTTCAGGTAGCCAGGTGCAATACAGGTAAGTAGTAAATTATTCAGCGTGTGCATGTATTTATAAATCTTCCCTCACTTCCGGAAACAACCATCGTCCATGACAGATGAAACACTGAGAGTACAAGCTCATCTCTCAGTCACGATGATGGGCGTCTCTATCCTTTGCGTACCCTTTGAGCAAATGAATGTACAAGCTCTATCGCCTGTTTACCTCATGCTGTCGCCAGCACTGCACGTCGCAACGCGATTTGATTCATAAAATCCTTGAAATAGGATAGCACGTGTGTGCTGCCGGTAGATATTCTGAAAATGTAATAAATCCATTGGCTAAGATCCCGCAATAACAAGTCAGCCAAGCAACTATTATAAATTAAGTTAAATATAATTATAAGTTAAAAAGTATAAGAATGCTTGAACTAAAATATCATGCGTAAGATCCTCTTGCCTGCCATACGTGTCACAATCTGTTTAGGACTCTTATTCCAAACCAAACCGAACTTACGCTTAGGACAGACAATTTCCCATCCAATTCGTTCACATCCAAGCGACAGAACATACTTCATGTCAAACACATAAATTTGAATTGTACTAATTTTATTTGGTTTGGTTGGTTTATCTTCAAGCACCTGTAACTTGAAAATAAGAATAAATGAAACAACAGTGTTTTACTACTGACCAAATTTGAAAATTTTATATAATATATTATATTATATAAAATATATAATTTTATTATATATATAATTTTATTTTATTTTTTATACCAAAGTTATAATTACAAAAGTGCCGACACAACAAAATATAGTTCGATTTCTTGTAGATACGTATGTGTGCGTGGATAGCGTTGTATTTATTTTGGAATGTGCTGAAAATTTTTTCCCATATTAAAATAATAAATATGATACTATGAGAAATAAATGTAAATTTGTATTTTGTTTTTTAATATTAATTATTACGTTCTGACAAATATAATTAATGTAATAATTAAAAATATTTGTAAATTTAAACATTATCCCCGCGTTGAACGGATGTTCAATAGAGCTGCGTTGTGCAGATAACCTGACCACCTCAGGATGAATTTATGTGAATGTTGTCGTGGCATTGATGTGGGTGTAACGCTTTTTTTCAAATCCAATTGACTGAAGTTCGATAATTTCTTCAGTATTTTCAACAAGTTTTATTGCATGTCGTTTATTTTGGCATGTTTTACAACGAAGTAAAATTGTTATGAGTGTTATCAAACTTAGAAAAAATGCAAGATAGCCAATCACATGGTTATGTAGTTGATGGGATTTCAATTTGTTGGGAAGTTCCATTATGTTTCCTTCCTTCAAAGGCCTTTGTAAATTTGACAACTCATTGATATTCTTGGCGTATATATCTTCCAAATGTGTTGGAATTGAATGATTATGTTGTGTGGAGAATTTATGTAATATTGTTGGGTAGCGATAAGTCAGACATTTTTCCAAGACTGGTGTCTGCAGGTCTTACTGTAGTTGATATGATTTGTTGTCCGTTAATTGTGACAAAGTCGTGCTCGAGTACGCATTCTGGATCTAGTGACAGCAGACCGGAGCCATGATGAGTGTTATCCATGGTGTGTGTTATCCATTTGGTATCAGTTTCTTCTGGATTACAAGTTGGTGTTGTTCGGTTATTGAATATATTAACTTTGCATACAGACATCCGAGCCATAATTGTAACAAATTTGAATGTTAGAACAAATAACAACATTTGTTTTTATCGTGCTACAGGAGCTTAATTCCAAATTGTAAACGGAATGTATTGTTTACGGAATGTATTTATGCCCAGAAATGTAGTACATGGTTTAATTGCTACATTGTGTTCCGAACAGCAATCAAGTGAATACTGAAACTCTCATGTTCAACCAATGGTAAGGTTATTTAAAAAATCGCATGTTGCTGCGTCAGTCTACCTGTATTTTCAAGTTATATTCAAGTTTGAATAGTTGAAGTGGGTCGGTCTGTTCTGACAGCGGAATACTCAATGACGGTGGTGAATGAAGGGAGATCTGATTAACTTCCTTTTGTAATTGCTCTATAGTGAGCAGTCATGGACTGATTTGACATGTCGCGTGTCTATTAGTGTGCTAAGGATTGCTGATTGTATTTCTTTTAGGTTAATTGCAATTAATTGAAGAACCGCTGAATTAAATAGTTAAGTTGCAATTATAGTAATATATTACTAATATCATGCATTTTTCCGAATACATTTTAATTTCCTGATCACATGTTTCAAATCTAGCTTTCGCTGTTATTTGATTCTGTCGTATGATATTAAGTGTTAAAACAACTATTGATGTTTGATTTTTTTAATAATTTTAGCAAATATACTTCATTTTCATTAACTTGTTTTATAGTATCAGACATTTGTTCTGTGTATTCTGAATCCAAAATACCGAATAGTGAATGCGCAACATTACCAACTGTATCCAAAGCACTTCGTTTACCTCGCAATAATTTGTTGTCTAGTTGTTACTAATTTTCCATTTGTTTAAAATGTTCAATTGTCCTAAGACATGATGTATTTAGTTCTAATATCTTACACATAGTTTGTATTGTTCTTGTCCCATTGACAAGGATTAATACTTAGGACCAGTAAGAAGCTAAGTAATAGTATACGAATAGATTACACTCAGTGGTTGAAATTGCGGCTGTTCGAATTTGCTCGAAATGGATTCCGACCTTTGATCAAAATTTTTGATTTTTGACTGGAGTTCCAAATGATAGTTGTAATATCAATAAAACAGTGAGTAACGCAAGTGTTAAATGATTTGCTGATATTTTAGTTCTTTTAGTCTTAGGTTCATCAGTTGAGTTACTTATATTCTTGTTGTTGTCCTCTGTAGGAATAGTTATTTGTGAATCTGGATTTGTAGGTAATAAAGCAAGTCGATGTATTGGACGCTTGAATATACATGAAGCAGTTTTTACCTCTGCGAATCTTGCTGCACCGTCGTCACCATTATAAACCTTAATAATCCTTTCCAATGGCCAATTCATAATAGGTACACTGTCTTCTTTGATAATAACCATGTATCAATTTTTGAGGTTAACAAATTGTTTTTGCCATTTACAACGTTGTTGTAGTATTCTGTGGACCATCTGTTCCAAAATTAATGCTTAAGATAGGACACCAGCTTCCAATGAGATAAAACTGGTTGTTGTGCTCTGCTATCTACTTGCGATGTGAGTGCTTCACCAATGAGGAAGTGGAGTTAATGCTTCAAGATCATTCGGGTCAATTGTCATTTAGACTATGATTGTCTCCAATTCTTCTTGCGTTAAGGACGCATTTGCTTTTGCTGATTTTACAGCTACCTCCCACAAAACGGCCAAATGTGCTGCTCTGTGGGGAATAAAATTAAAATTTGTTCCCTTTGAGCTAGAAGCAGAAATAATTGACTCTGGCGTCTTACAGGAGTAAATGCTATCAGATAGTTCTGCCAGCTGGTTTTTTGTCCCAATAAAATTCGTGACGTTGTCACAGTAAATGTTTTGGCATCTTCCTCGACGGTCAATAAACTGTTTCAGGGCACTAACAAAAGCATCTGTTGACAAGTCCGCCACCAATTCAAGATTAACTGCTTTTGTAGAAAAACAACAGAATACAGCTATATAAGATTTCTTTGGTCGTTTGCCTCTAATCTTGTAGTGAATCCAAAATGGTCCACAATAATCTACGCCAGCGTTAATAAAAGGTCGTGCTGGTGTAACCTTTGTATGCGGAAGATTGCCCATAATTTGTTGGCATAATTTTAGTCGTGCTTTGGTACACCTTCAACATTTGGGACTGTTGATCGTGTCATTGTTTTTCCCTTTACTGGCCAAAAACGTTGTCTGATTATATTCAAAAGCGCTTGTGGTCCGCAATGATTATTTTTTTTGTGAACCATTGTGAATAAAAGTTTTATAAGGGATCATTATATTGAATCAGCATTGGATGTTTTCCGCAATTTGACATTATTGATGCCTCCAGTCGCCCTTTAACTCATAGTATGTCTGTGTCATCTAAAAATAGAGACAGGCTAATGATAGAATTTTTCTAGCTGATTTCTTTATTTTTTCGAAGTTGATTCATTTCTGATGAAAAATCGGACCTTTGAATGGTTTTTATAATTAGGTATAGAGCATTGTCCAGTTCAATCAGAATTAATGATTTACAAGTTAAACGATCTTCTCTTTTCATTCGGGAGTTTTTGAGAAATTTAAGAATGTATCCTGCTATCCTTTGTAGGGTTCTAATTGAATTTTTGTGTAGAATATCGTAAATGAAGTCACCGTTAAAGTAAGTTAAGTTATAGTTGGTTTCCTTTTTTTCGATATCATTAGGAATGAGTCGTTGCGAAAATGTAGGTGGCCACATTTCTTCTCTTGTATGCGGAAACAATGGTCCATAAAACCATAAACTGCACTCGGAAAGTTTTGTTGCCAGCAGTCCTCTGGAAAGTATATCAGCCGGATTGTCCTTTGATCCAACATGGCGCCATTGTTCGGGCAACGTCAATGATTGAATTTTGGACGCTTGATTAGCCACAAAAGTATGATAGAAAGAGGATTGAGTGTTTATCCAGCATAGTAAGATTTCGGAGTCCGTTCATAAAAATAGAGCTTGACTTTTTATCTGAAGATCAGTTTTGTTTCTGCATAAGTTGAGCAGCTATTATTGCAGCACATAACTCTAAACAGTAACTCTTTCATCCTTAAGAATTGCGCGTGTATAAGCAACTATAACATAAGCCTTTCCAGAAGCATCTGAAAATATGTGTATCTGTGTTTTTGCTGGTATTTCGCCCTTAAAAATGTGACGAGGGATTTTGAAGTTGTTTAAATTGTCTAAATCATTTCCGAATTTTGTACAAATTTCATGAAGGTACTCAGGCAATGGTTCATCCCAGTCAAGTTTGAATTGCCATAATTGTTGAATAAATACTTTTGCCGTTAAAACTACAGGTGCTAGCCTACTAGCACAAGGGGATCAAATTATTTTGCCAGGTCTGAGGTTTCAGTACGTTTTGAGACAGTATGTCGATATTTAATTTTTTCCTTGATGAAGAAATTGTCTGTCTTAGGTAACCCTAATAATCCTAACGTTTTAATTGTGTTGGCGCTGTTACTGTTGAAATCCAATTTCACTTCTTGATCACCGAATGGAATATTCTTCAGCAATAGTGGATGATTTGCACACCATTTGCTCAAGTTGAAGCCATAACGTCTTAGGATGGTAATAAGTTCCTTCCTTTGTATCTCCAATGCAATATTAAAAAAGCCTCCACCACCAAGGCCATCATCCATGTAAAAATTCTATTTGAGCATTTGTGAAACCTTATTTAGTCCATAAGCAGATGGATTTGTTAACCGATCATGGGCTTCATCAAGTAGCGTCTCAATTTGATCTCATAATCTCTTAATTGTGCTTATTTTTAACTCAAAGTATTGTAGAGGTTGATCTTCTGTATCTATCAATCCCCTTAATAACCGGTTGAGGGCTGTTACATAAGCTTGCAGCGACGCTATTGGACTCTTTACTCGAGGATTTATCATTCGTAGCGACTAAAGTTTCAGCTTACTCAGATATTTTGGACTGGTTTTCAATTTTATGTTAGAGGCGAGTGGCTTTATTCGTAAACAATTCAATGTAATCAGAGGCTAAAATTCTAATTTTAACCTAGTAACCTTCAGAAAAATACTCCATCTTCATCGGATCGTAACAAACATCTCATATCTTCGTATCTGTAGCTTGAAATTGGTTCCATGATTCCTGAAGTTGTCGTGATCGCTCCTTAAAATAGCCAAATTTACTTTTCCTGTCTTTTGGATTATTTTTGATGTTTCGTACAATATTCTGGATTGTTTCAGCAGATTTTCAATGCTCTCCATATTTTTGGTATAACAGAATTGTAGTGTCTACTTAATTCTGATTGTGCCCTGTACTACTAAAATGTTGAACTTGAAATTGTCCTTGAATATAGCTGTAACGTGGACTGTTGTATCCACTTTTTTTTGTAGCCCTGTGCTACTGGAAATATTTTATATTGTTATATCAGTCGAAAATCCAAGCCTCCGGAAGTGCACAAGTGATGATTCTGGTGTGCTGCTTCTTTTAGAGGTCGGGGTCACCAAAATGATTAAAATCTTTTTTTGTTTGTTTTAATTAATAGGATTCAGTTCAAACACATAAATTTGAGCTGTACTAATTTTATTTAGTTTAGTTGGTTTATCTTCAAGCACTTGTAACTTGAAAATAAGAAGAGAACAATAATGAAACAACAGTGTTTTACTACTGACCAAATTTGCAAATTTTATTAGAGTTTTTATACTAAAATTATAATTACAAAAGTTTGATTTCTTATAGATACGTATGTATATGTGCGTGTATAACGTTGTATATATCTTGGAATGTGCTGACAATTTTGACCTCAGTCAAATAATAAATATAATACTATGAGAAATAAATTAAATTTGGTATTTAATTTTTTTTAATATAAACTTTATTATGTTCTATACAAATATAATTAATATAATAATTAATAATATTTGTAAATTTAAACAAAAACAAAATTAAGATAAAAGAAAATTCTAAAATGCTACAACTAACACTTAAAACTAGTAAAGTTAAGAAAAAAGAAAGAAAGCCAAAAACTAATATAAGGAATATAAAAAAAAACAAAATGAAATTTAAAGAAAATTAAAAAAAACTATAAATTAAAAATACTAAGAATGTTAAAAAGAAAAAGGTATAATAAAAAGCAAAAAAACTAATAAAAACAAATTTCAAAAACTAAATTCAGAAACAAAAACCTATTTTAAAGGTCCACACTAAACCCCAGGCTCTCTGCAAAACTGTTGTTTCCCAGGAGGTTTGAGCTCAGACAGGCGGATTGTAGCGCTTCTCTTGGGCGTTGTGCCTAAGCTAATTGCCTCCAAAACACTGATTTAATGCTTCCCCCTTGCATTACAAGATAAAATTTGAAAAAGAAAATGCAAAAAAGCAATTTAAACAATAATACTAATGTTAAGGATAGTGAAATAAATGAAAATATAATAAATATATGTATATAAATGATAAACTAAAAAATTCTTAAATTATTCTTATCTTGAAATTCTATTTTTTTTCCTTTTTTCAGATTTCTCTCCCGTTGGATTGTAACTTCCTATGGTGGAGTTGGTAGCTTCACTGGTTTTTGACTCATTTGTTGCCCGGAATTGGTGGTACGGGACGCGGTGTAATCGGCGATGGCGGAGGTGGAAGTCGTTTCTTCTTTTTTATTAACTTTGTTTTTTATAAAACTCTTTTTATTTTATTCTTGAGTTCTTATTGCGAAATCTTTAAAAGGTTTTATTGCTTTTCTTTTCAATAAAAGTTATTAATTTATTTTTCCTTTAGAGACCATAACATGTTTCCTTCTTGTTTAAGCACTTTACTTTCTTTCTTTTACAAAATTTAAAACTATTTGTTCTGATTTAAGACATTTTCTATAATTTACTTGTCTAATTATTATGCTTGTTTTTTGTCTATAATTTATATATTGTTACGAAAATAAAAAAATGCAAAAATTTTGGTATATTTGATAGATATGTGTCACCCTGTCAATTTGGCAGCACTACCAAATCGACCATCTTTACGTTACATTTGAATTAACGGATATAAAAATAGAAGATGGTCGATATTTCTGGAACCTTCCAAACTGTAAGCAATTAGCTATATAAAGGGGCTGCTTTACCTACACGTCAGTTAGTTATCGTTTGGCTGTCAATAAATAAAGTATTAAAGCGGAAATAGTAGTGTTTTACAAACGAATACTAAGTGTAGTATGAAAATAAACAGTATAAAAGTTATAATGAAGTAAATAAATAAAACTGTTAAACAATAAATAAAGCGGTGTTTATTTCATTTTAAAGCAATTTAAATGAACTCAAACGTCTGAAAAAAGGTTAAAACGTAACAATATTTTTTTTTATCACCACTTGGTATGTTTCTTTTTTTTGCACCAATCGCCAAACTCTTTCTTCTTTTTCTCTTAAATTAATCCCCTAAACTTAAAGACACACCCTTATCTTAACTGTTTTCCTAACTTAATCCTTCCCAAAACAAAAATTTTCTACTCGGGCTCTATTATTATTTTTTTCGGTTTGTTTATTTTACAATAGCGTTTGTTTATTTTCTATAAGTGTATGTTGACATTTTGTTGGTGTTTGTTTATATCATATTACCCACTCGAAACAAAAAAGGAGATAAATATCTAAACAATAATAAACCCACTGGTTATGACAAAATAACAGTGCAATTATGTTTTTAACGTTCAAAGCAATTACGTTTTTAACGCTTATATTGTATACTATTTTGCGACATCAACATTTTCCGTCTCAGTGGAAGTGCTCGGAAATTATTATGGTGTTGAAACCACATAAACCCGAAAATTTGTTATCTTCCAATAGACCCATTAGCCTTCTGTCCATCCTGTCAAAAATATTTAAAAAACTATTACTAAAGCGTCTAAAACCTTTTTTAATTAAATAAGTATTATTCCACACCACAAGCTCGTATTTAAAAGCAAATATGGGACACCGGAACAATCTGACTGAATTTTATAAGAGTGATAACTGAAAATAAAAATTATTGTTCTGCTGTATTTTTGGACATTTAACAGGCTTTTGATAAAGTTTGGCCCGTCCGATTACTTTACAAAATAAAAACTAATTGTCCTGCTCCATTTTACATGTTTTTCTTTTCATTTTTGAAAAACATATGTTTCTATGTTAAAGTTAACACTGAAATTTCTAAAATTTGCCAAATTAATGCCGGTATACAGCAAGTTAGTGTTCTCGGCCCAGTCTTGTATGCGATATTTACTTATGACAAGTCAACACATGATGACATTACTACAGCAACATACTCAGATGACACAGCATTTCTGTCGTCCAATTATCTACCTTTTCAAGCTTCTACAATTCTGCAAGAGCAACTCATCTCTAACTTACAAAATAGAACATTGTAGTTAACACCCAAAAATCAAAACACATTACTTTTACAACGAGAAGAGAAACTTGTCCACCTGTGTATCTAAACAACGTAGAAATTTCTTGTAGTGACACTGTAAAATATCTTGATCTCCACCTGGATCGAAAACTTACATGGAGAGTTCATAACAGCTAAAAGAAAACAGCTTGATATGAGCTTCAAAAAAAAAAATGTATTGGCTATTTGGTCGTAAATTTTAACTTTCTCTAGATAATAAGGTATTACTACTGAAAGCTAGACTTAGACTTCATACTAAGGCTTTACGGTCAATATCAAACGCTTCTTATTATATAAACAATAAATACTTACATAATGATCTTAATATGCTCTTGATAAAATCGGAAATAAGAAAATTTAGCTCCAATTATTCAGCCAAGCTTAGTAACCATATAAATGTATTGGAAATTGCACTACTAGATGAGACTTATGGAATTAGAAGACTTAAAAGAAATCATATCTTTGACCTTCCTTTTATTTAATTAGTTTATTATAATTATTTAATAATTTAATATTTTTCCATCCTTTAATTTTATTATATTATCTTTATATACATATAACTGTAAAAATGTATGTAATTTATATTATTGTTTCCAATGGGAGAATATGTATTTTTTATTGCAAATAAATAAATAAAAGAAATATTAACTGTATACAACTTTTGTTTATTTTTTTCTATATGGAAACTTTTGACATTTGCAATACAATATAAAGGGTCCGACCAAATAAATTTTTTTTTAAAATGCTATAAAAAAACTACTGAATATTTTCTCAAATTTCTTTTTTTATTTGAAAGTACAATCCTTCCGGTTAATAATGGAAAATAATTTCATTCAAATGGCGGCCTCGGCTGGCCATGCAGTAGTCTACACGATCGGTCCAATTTTTTAGCACATTATCGATTGTGTGCAACTGTATTTCATCAATGGCTTGACGGCACCCCACAAATAATAGTCCAAAGGTGTCAAATCGTAGCTCCGAGCTGGCCAAACGACATCAGCTCTGCGGCTGATAATGCGATCTTTAAAAACAGGGCGCAAGACATCGAGTGTAGCTTCGACTGTGTGGCACGTAGCGCCGCCCTGTTGAAACCTAATGTTGCTAATATCCTCCTGTCTAATTTTTGTGAACGAAAATTCGTTCAACATGGCCCGATAACCATCGCCATTGACTGTAACGGTCACTCATTGCTCATTTTCGAAGAAAAATGGCCAAGTTATACCTCTGGACCAAAATCCGCACCAAGCAGTGACTCGTCTTGGGTGTCTCGGCTTTTCAATGTATGCGTGCGGGTTTTCTGTGCCACAAATGCGACAATTTTGCTTGTTTACATACTCGCCAAGATCAAAATGAGCTTCATCTGAAAAGATAATTTTTTTTGGCAAAATCGGCAAAGTAATGTCGCAATATTTCCCATCGTTGTTCAAGCGTATACACAACCATATTCGTTTAGCAGAAGGATAAAATTAATTATCTGTCAAATCAGACATGAGCTAAGTGTTACCATTCATGAAATAAGCACTAGTTGAAAAAAACGTTAGATAGCGGATCCTTTACAAAAAATATTGCTTGTTGTTTTTGTACAAAACTTAGTTGTTGTACAGACAACTTCGCCTTATCTAATTTCGCCATGATTTTTACCGTTGCAGTATTGAATTATTATTGATTCCATAATTCATTATACATATAAATGTACATATTTCTACATTTTGTTTACGTTTAAATTAATGTTGAAATACCTTAAGGCTGACGTAAAATGAAAGATAAAATGTTAAATTTGGCAAAAAGAAAAAAAGAGAGAAATATACAAACAAATTGCAAATAGAAGCAATTTACTTTTATGCTAGTAGCTGCTTCCTGTAAAAAACCTCAAACAAGTCGAAAGTTTATTTTCTGCAGATAGTGCTCTTTGACAACCACTTCTTGAACTTGCAGACTTTAACTCAGACCAAACTCTGCCGTGTTTAGATAAAATTTGAAAATTAAGCATAAAATTTTACGCCACAGAAATGTATTTATATTTCTTTACTCCTACTTTCCCATTCATTTATAATATGATCACTTTCTATCCCTTAGATTTTAATGACTTTTTTATGGTACAAATTTTAACGTCTGTTTTAAGCGATTTTTTTTACCAAAAGCTAACAGTAGCAATTCAGAATTGATTAATACAGGGATTTGATTTCGCGGAAAATTTAAAACTAAGGAATGAATAATTGCAATGAGCATATCGGCCGATATTTCTTTCTATTTGATTTTCCTTTCCGTGCGAAATTATTATTGGATCAAAAAGTATAAAATCTTATGTCTACAAGCTTAATACGGTTAACAATAAGCTGTGGGTAGCATTTACATTCGATAAACAACTTGAGAACGAACGCCACAATTTCAACATTGCAGATACTATGTAGTCTTAGGGTGAAGAAATGCCAATGTATAGTAGTTTCATAATCATTTTGAGCAGTATGTTAAACTTATTTTAATTATTTTTTTCATTGAACAATACAAAAATTATATTTGAATATAGCATCACCTATGTACAGTTAATCACTAAAGTAAGTAAACAGCTATTCATTTTATACATTTAATTTTAATAAAAGGCAGTTTAATAGAAAGTTATTTTAATAGACGGCAGTTAACAATATTGTTACGTTTTGACTTCTTAAAAACGTGTATTAATGAGCTCGTAGATTGTAGTTAAAATGAAATAAATATTGTGTTTAGTTTTTACTACCACTGCTTGTAACCTTTTTACAAGCAATAACAATTTCTACCCTTAATTACTCTTTCCGTTTACAACTTTGTAAAAAACAACAATTACTCAACAAATCTTTCTACTTAAAGATCTTTCAACCCGATAGTAGTTGCAACTTAGCGCAAAAAGAGAGAAACACTTAAAATGATAAATACACTGAAGATAAAACGCTTTAAAAAAATAGGTATTCATATATAGTATAAACATGTATAAATTTATATAGCTTATTATTAACACTTCTCGGTGTAGAAATCAAAATTTTAGCTCTCTTTAAGTCTCTTAAAAATAAAAAACACAAGAACATGCGCTACACCACTTCTTCGTTGACGACTAACAAGCAACTGACATATTTTTGTGTCTCACACACATATATTTCGTTGTAATTGTGGTTGTCGTTTGAAATAATGTAAACAAAGCGTATGAATATTTTTTTATACAAGATGTTTAAGCATTGTTAATTTATTCCAATTTCTTGATAATTTATAGAAAAATAAAACAAAAACAATTTTTTTGGGAATTATGAAAGCAATATTAATAAATACAGTATGATATTTAAATTAAAAGAGTATGTAATAAAGATTAGCGATACAGTTGATTTTGGCACATTTCAGGAAAATTTTTGGTAGGATTTTTTTTTTAGCAACCCTGGTTGTAATATTCGCGAAGAGAATAAATAGAAAGCCGAAAAACTTTGTAATCTGAACAATATGGATGAGCATCACTGGTATACACCAAATAAATTGTGCTCGCTGAGTTTACAACACATAAACTGATTGTTGTTCGTACCGATGGGCTTTTTGTATGGCTGAGTAAACAACACTTCAAAAGCTCTCGAACCTCTCGATATTTCAGGTAGATTCCATTTCTTTCTTTTATTTTCTTTTTAGTTCTTATGTAGTCATGCGAATGTAAGCATCTACTTCTTTCAGCTCTTGTTGTTTGTTGTTGTTATTGTCTGTTATTGTCTGTTACTTTATTTGTTTTCTTTTAGTTTTTGTTGTTGTTGTTTTATTTTTATTAACTTTATTCTGCTAATGTTTGTTGTTGTCGATTTGGTTATTTGTAAACATCATGTAAAGTTGTTCTTGCAGCTTTTGTTTATTTATTTTAGCGATGTAATAAACGCAGTGGTGCACAACTGATTTTTTGTAACAATATTAATAAACAAAATTAACAGTATTCTTGTACTTGTTTAATTGGTGCAAGGAAAACAATAAAATTAATTAAATAAACATCACTTCAAAGTTAGCATGTATTAGCTAACAAAAAGCATGTAAATGAAAGTTTTTTTATATTTCTATTAATTTTGTTAAGAAAATAAAAATGCCTAAATAGAAGATACACCACATCAGTACCTTTAAAACTGTATTGTGGGATTTGGGTCTATTGGTTTGTGTCAAGGCTGTCAATGTGTCACCCTGGCAACGCTGTACTTATTTGTATATTTGGCAGCATTGCCAATTCGACCCTCTTTGGGTAACACGATCTTATTTTTTTAATTAACTGAGGAATAGAAGATTTGAGAAGGTTTAAGTCTCTTCCAGAACTTTCTAAATTGTAGGTTTTTCGAACTTTCTAATTGTAGGTTTTTTTTTCGTTACTGTAGCCAGTAGAAACGGATGGAAGGATGAAGGGAAGGCTCTAGAACTAATTTTGGCATTAAAAGTTTCTGCAGCAGAGATTTTAGAAACCATGCTAGCTAACTGCAGAAACAATTACAACGACTTAATGATGACGCTACAGCGTAAGTTTGGTAACAAGTACAAACGAGATTTGTAGCGCATGGAGTTAGGGTGCCGAAAGCAAAAAGCTAATGAGTCTCAAGCCTTTGCAATTGAAGTCGAGAGGTTGGTACAGCTTATCCATACAGGGGAAAATCACCTACTAGTAGATCATCTCAAGACTGAAGCCTTCGTCAACGGCATACAAGACGCTGATCTTAAACTTGATGTATGTGCTACACAAAAAACAACCTTTGCGGATACCGTGGCGTTTGCAATAGCGCAGAGTACCGCTTACACGATATCAAAGCCACAAATACACAAAGTGCGTAATATAGAAGTTGTGTCAAAGAAAGATAATGACATTAACAAAATAGAAGATGTGGTAAAGCGTCTCCTAGCTGAGCAGAGTTAAAAATTAAAATTTTTAATTGTGGAAAAGGCGGCCACTTCCCACTCCCCATCTATAAATAGTAAACGGGCCAGCAACCAGCAATTAACAAAAGCTAGCTCCCACAAATGAGGGTCCTACAATCTCCATTTTTCAACATCTCATCAAAACACACGGGCAAGTATTTAGCATTTTTATGCGTTCTGTAGTTTCCCGTTGCATGAATAGCCCTATATCATCAGTTTGGCGTGCCACTGTTTCACGAGATAAAGACATTTCTAATTGAAATATTCCCCATTTCTGTCCCTATTTCTCCAAATAAATGCATTATGGATAAGCACAGTTCTTTAAAAAAGTTTCCATCTTCAAAAGGGCGAATTTTTTTGCTACAGCTAAACTAATAATATATGTGGCTTTCATTTGATTATCAGTGGTGTAATCTAAAGAACTACTCGCATGTCTACTTTGAACATAAAGATTTTTAAGTCGAAAATTTTCTTTAAGTTTTTTACTCATTTCCAGAAACACAATGCAATCCATGATGTATTGTATCATAATGTCGCTTAAGACAAGATACAAACATATTTTTTTTTACTTGATAACATACAAGACATTCAGCTCCATTAAATGTATTGATAGAAAATAAAAATGTGTTTCCCACTCAGCATCCCACATACTTATTAAATAATTTTTTTTTTAAAGTATTGTAAAGAAATATATATTCATACAAAGTATAAATAAACATGCATAAATTTATGTGGCTTAACTTTTCAGTGTAATAAGCAAAATTTTAACTCTCTTCTAAGTCACGTGAAATTAAAAAACACAAAAATATGCAAAACAGGCCTCCTTCTTTGGCAATAAGCAAGACACTGAATTAATTTTATGGCGCACACATATTTTTCTGTTGTACATATGGTTGACATTTGAAATAATATACAAAGCGTATGAATTTTATTTAACAAGATTTTGTGGCATTGTTTATTTATTACAATTTCTTAAACTTTTGATAAGAAAATAAAACAAAAATATTTTTTAAGAAATCAAAAAAGTAATATCCAAAAATACAGTCTGATATATAATTTGAAAGACTATGTAATAAAAGTTTGCGATATAGTTGAGTTTGGTACATTTCAAGAAAATTTTTGGTAGGATTTTTTTCTTTTAGCAGCCAAGGTTATAATATTCACGAAGAAAATAAAAAAACAGCCAAAAAACTTCGTAATTTGAACAATATGGGTGAACGACGCTGATTTAAAAACACGAAAATAAAAGAAACAAAATTTGTGCATCGATGACACATACACTCATACGTTCTATTGGAGTCTACTAGAAATAATTACAAGAAAAAGATAACTACTTTTTAACCGTTAACTTTTTGCCTCAGAGAGTTTATTGCAGATATTTTCTAAAATAAAATAATTTTTTGCAGTAACATTTTAAAAGGCGTAAATATGTTTTAATCCTTTTAAAAAAATAATTTAGAAAAATCACACAATTGTATGTTATTTTATTTCCCTAATAATACATTTTTCTCGTTGTTTGTTTTCCTAATACTAATTTTGTTCCTTAATGAAACATATATTTTTTTAAGAGGGTCTAAATGACCATCAGCGAAAAAAAATTGGCGTAATTGGATAACGCCCCTTATATTATCGGTAATATATAGTAAATATTGGTTATGGTATATTTTTCAAATGATTATAGTACAAGTTTTTAAGTTTGGTTCATACAACTTCGTGGACAATCAGTCAATGTTTGGACAATCAGTGAATTTTGTATTTTAACAATAATTAATTATTATTTTTTTGTAAACGTTAAAAATCGTGCTACTGTTTTTGGTCCACTGTATAATAAATAAATATGTATATATATATATATATATATATATATATATATATATATATATATATATATATATATATATATATTTTTATTCAAAAATAAAATATTTCCAATTTTAACAATATTGCTTAATCAATAGTGAATTAGGGTTTCAAATATCAAACATAAAGACGCAGTAGTTCTGTAAAAATACGGAAACAACATGAGATTTAGTTCATTGATTGTTAATATGTATATATTTTGCTAAGCCAACGCTAACATAACATGGTAGGCTTTTTTTCTGAATATGAAGTGTCACCAGAAAAAAAAAAAATATCGAGTAGTTTTTTTCACTGTGTAAATGAAAAAACCGGAAGTAGTTAGGCAGAGGCTATGGCCATACTAATCAGTGTACAATGATTCTTGAGTAACAGGATTATCGCTAAAAATCTTTTAATTTTTATGGACAACCAGGCTGGAATCAAGTCCCTTATAAGCATCATCTCGACGTCTATTTTCGTCCATAAATGCCAGAGGTTTCTAATGGAAATCTTGAATTATTCGAAATTAGGTTTTATATAGGTTTCGGGACAGAGATTTAATGTCTGAGCTCTCAATTTTTCAACGGTATCCGAACTTAGGTGTTCCGATTGCTACTGTTAGTATGGATATTCACTGGTCAATGTATTTATGATATGTGGAGGCTCGATTTCGTTGACGACGTGAGAGTACAGTTAGGCTCTGCTGGACCGACTTGAGTAAGAAGAAGGCTAAATGTTTTCTTTCTTTGAATTGCATGACCATCGCATTATTGCTGTTTTTACGGGCCATTGCATAACTTTTTCAGGAGCTTGTTCCGCGAGGAGGAATAGGAGACTGTCTTTTACCTCTTACATATGTCTGAGCTCAGCTCTTACCTTCAGACGACAGAGGTTTTTGGCCCCTTATTTTTTGTCGTCTTTGATTTTACTCTGCAAAATAAAGGTTACCGCAATATCGGTATTTATTTTGAAGCCAAAGTGGTTTCCAAAAGAAATCCACAGGTTAGCTCCTATGCTAATGCTTCGCGGACAAAGGTGCATTTTTAATGATGAATTGCAAAAGCAATACAGTTTTATTAATAAAACTAATAATGACAGCCAGTTACGCTGCCATAAGTATATCAGAATGTTTTGCTAGTTGATAACTTGCCAATGGAATCCTGAATATTTGCAGAGAACACAAGCTGTAACTTTGGCGGAGTTGCGAGAAGAGCAAAAAAGCATTTTTAAAAAAGTTCACTCATCTGCTGCAAATGTTCTTAGTGGTGTGGACTGTGCTGCTTTTAACTAACTCCATAAAAGTGGCGGCAAAATGTATCCGAATAGATATTCTTGGATGAATTATTTGGAGGGGAATTTGAATCTGAACTTTAAGATTCTGTATTTAAACACCTTACATACTATTTAATGCCACCTATGTACCTCATAGTTGTTGTTGGTTAAATATTTCATTGTTCTGTAATTTTGTTTAAAAAATTATGCTCACCGTATCTATAAACAATGTATTCATATTTGTAATTTTATTTACATTTTTTTCAGTGTGCCTTAAGCATTCTATTCTCGATTTTGTACGTTTTTATAAAATTCACAAGAGCTTTTTTTTTTAGTATTTTTATAAAAGCGACATCGCTCAGATATATAATTTTTATGCTACTGCGTTAAAATTTTTTAATTTTTTTCCTCTCACAGATCGTTTAAAAATAAACGGAAAACGCAAACAAACAAAAATTAATTGAAATATTAAAAAATACAGTGAATTCAATACTTGTTAGCTGAAGAAAAATGTTTTAAATAATTTTGCGTGTTTAACTTAACAAAAGAAAATGTAGTTTTCGATTTAAAATAAAATTTTACGGAATTTAATAGTGATGTAATAAATATACATAGATATGTACATATCATTATAAGTATCAATACATATGTATGTATATACATATGTGTACATAGTATGTGTTGTGTACCTACATACATATATACATACATACATATATACAATGCCATTGAACTTGAATTGTTTTAGCGCAAAAACGAAATATTTGTTCGTCTATTTAAGGCGAAAATAAAAGAAATAGACATTTAAAAAGTTAACTATGCTTACTATCTGATGCTAGTGCCGAAACTTAAAAAAAGAAAAATTATGTTTACAAACAAGTTTATTGCTTACAAAACAAAACTGAATGAAAGAAACTTTTAAGAGAAGCGTTTAACGAACAGAGAGTAATAAAGTGTGGTAGTGTAAATAAAATAAGATGGCTAAGAAATGTAACGTTCGATCATTGAGCGATAGCTGTTTAGGAGAGCTGGCTAATATGATTGTATCAACATTGGGATATGCGAAATATGCACCAGATGTTGACCTAGATATTGATATCGTTATGGTTGAGATTAATCAGTACTTGGAAATGGCGGGTGCGACATCAAACATTTATCAGGATTTACTGCGTGTAATTCTCAGTTCAGACTATTTGGATGCTAGTATGCGATTCACATGCCTTCAAATGTTACTAAATTGTGGTGTTTCATTTCTGGTAACCGAAGTCTTTCCATTTTCGTATTATGAAAAAATTTTACAGGTTATTGCAGCACAGGGAGCTGGTTTACGAGTACTTAATTTAAAAGGAATATGGATTAAAGATGAACATATACACTATATGTTTGAAATTATAAAAAAATGTCAATATCTTACGAAACTCTATGTTCCGTATATTGCTAATGACGATCTTTTGAAAATGGTTTCAAAGCATTGCAAGTGTTTGCAAGTGCTAGATATATCGGGAGAAACAGATATAACAGAAATAGGAATTGAATATCTTAGTAAAGGCTTATGCGCAGAGCGTTTAACCGTTATTGATGTCGGTATGCCAGGCGAAGAGAATATTTGTTATTCAGATATTGCGTTAATTTTGGAACATTGTCCAAATGTTGAAACACTATCGACGTATTCTTTTGTGGGTCCAGCTTTAAAGTTTGTTCATGATAATGTTGATAACAACTTTAAATGCAAACTTAAATATTTACATGATACAGCATCAGACGAAGAAACATTAAAAATTATAGTCAAGACATGTCCTAACCTGGAGTCGCTTTATTTAGATACACCCAAATTGGGATGTCTTCAAGTACTCGACACAACATTTTTAAGAAAACTTAAGATTTATAAATTTTCGTCAAAAGAATTGTTGAAAGTACTAGAGAAAATAGGACGACGTTTAGTTCATCTTACAATGATAAAAAGTAATGGTGATCTGGATTTGAACTCTTTGGCTCGTATGTGTCCAGGCCTTATCGATTTGGATTGCTATATGATGGATGGTTTGGTCTATGTTAACTCTAATTACTCTCGCTTCAGTCATTTGGAAGGGCTCGAAATGTTAAGCAGTCCAATGACAAATATTGCTTTAAAAGCATTAATATGTAATAACACGCAATTGAAGCGTTTAGCCGTAGATAGCGTTACGTTCAGCGATGAAGATATTGTAAGGTGGGTAATAGTGCATCTAAACTAAACTTTCCAATCAATTAAGTAATCAATTACCGAAACTAATCGTTATTTTTGATTGCTCTACTACCTGTAGCCACATGTTTATATTTTTTTCGCTAATTTGTTTTTTCTTACACACCGTAAATTACACACAAACTCAAGTATACAGATATTCAATCCGTATTACCTCTTAGAGGTATTTATCCGAACGTATGCGCTTATAATAAAGAAGTTATTGCAGAAAATTAAAATTTTAACGAAGCTATTAAAATAATTAAAATTATTTTTGCGCACCAATACGATAGTATGTAATGCGCTAGTTCGATTCCCACCAGAGGTCTTTAGTTACCTGTTTGTAATAATTGTAATATAATGTGTAATTGTATTCTAATTTAAATAAATAAATAACAGTTTTTATTAAAAAATATTTCATAACACACTAAAAATTGAACCAGTGTTGTATCAAATAAGTAGTTTCAAAGGAAATTTAACAGAAATTTTATGCCTATACAAATATAGTTACATTTAGCTGGAGGTCTGTAGCCAATAAGTATTTGTGGTAGTTAAACCAGGAAAAAAATTTTTTAAATGTCTATAAATTAATTCAAACAAAAATACTTGTTTCAGTTTTGCAGAGTTAAAGCAAAGTGTATACAATACATAGAGTGTGCATCTCATATAAGCAAAATTGTTCTATAACCACGCTCACAAAAGAATATAAAATAAAAATACCTCTTTCATACTCTTTCAAAATGTCTACAAAAATCTACCAAAGTCGATACAAATCTACCAATTCTTAAAAACTATTTAAAAAACATATATCTGATATGTATATATGTATAACAACTTTTAATACAATATTTACGTGTTGATCATCATTTTTTACAATTTAGTTTTTATTTCACTCTTTTCAGATATGATAAATTTTAATATTTTATTAATTTATTTTTTTACACTGTATGTCAGTGTAAACTGTATGTCCATTATTACTAAAATCTTCATATTTTTATTAGTCTTTTCTGACCGATTACATAAATTTAATTTCTGTGCTAAATAGAACATTGTTCCAGAAAGAAGCATCTTTGGTTTTATATTGTTTACATAATTAAAAAATAAATTTTAAATTACTTTTGGTATAAAAGGCTTTTTTAATTTATATCTAGCATAGAGGTCATACATATGTATATAGTGCTGACACTACCGCTAGCAACTGATATAGCTGAAATTTCTTCTGATACTCTAACATCACTTTTTGATGAATTTTTTCCTTACTTCGTGCACAAAACGCTGTATTTGGAAATTATTTAATATTTTCGGCCGACCACCACCCGGGTTAGCCGAAAGTCTTTTTTAAACTTTTACCATCATTGTGAAATTTTTTACAAGATTTCGAAATATCAATTGAAGTTAGTTGACCCATTGAAAATAATTGTGGGTGCTTTACGAAAAAATCTTTTACCTTTTACAATTTAGGCCAATAAATAGTTAATATTAATCACTAATAACAAAAAAAAAAAAATAATCAAATACATATTACACAATCGTCAATGGTACTCATTACACTTTTTAAGGAATAACACCTACACCTGCAGTGCATAGTGCTGATACTATTAAATTGGTTGTGGGAAGGAAGACAGAGGGAGTCGTGTTTATGGACGTCCAAATTAAATTTGCTTATGTCGTATGTGGCAGGGCGAATATCTTCGCAGGAAGATTATTCTACAAACGTACAATGCGACCAAAGAATGAATTCTCCCTATAATGCGTTGTGCGATACACTGGACAATCAACTACAAAGGGATGCGCTCTGCGAGAAATACGAGTACTACGTAAGAATATATGATTGCCAGGAATTAGTTCCTTATTTTCATTGGAACAAATTTCGTTATTGTACGGATAGAACAATGAAACACACACTACATTGCAATCTCTAATGAAACGATAGAGTTGGCTACGCTGCCGTCATTAATAAAAGCTTTGCCTCCTCTGCACGCGGTCGAGAAGCTCCAAAATAGACTTTGAAGCACCGGCCCATACATGAGAGTTGTATTTCAATTTCGGTCGGATATAGGTCTTGTAAATATTAAGAAGATCAGATGGAATGAAGTAAGACTTACACCGTCTTAAAAACCGAGACACTTGAATGCTTCTTTCGACACTCGAAATATGTGCTCGTTCCAACGAACGTCACAGTGATGAGAGTTCACGCTCAGAACATCAAGAGCTATCTGATTCCTCAATATCTACATTATCCATAGATACAGATGACAACACACCACCACGTCTGTGTGTCAGAAAACAACATTGAGTCTTGCGCTCATTAAAGTCGACCCTGTTCGCGCGACCCCACTCAGAAATATTCGCCATGTCGTTCATATTCCGTCTTTTCGCACCAATCTCCAAAAGGCACGGCCTACGATCAAAAGAATATAAATGACAAATGTTGCTGTCATCTACAAAAGAGTAAATAGGATTGGAAGTGAGAAAAAGAAAGTCGTTAAGAAATATTAGAAATGGAGTTGGAAAAAGAACAGAGCCTTGCGGTACCCCTGAATATAGCATGAACTCGTCGGATCAGATCCCATCTATAACCGTTCTTTTAATGCGATTTCTGAGAAAGCTCGATATGAATCGAGAGAAGTGACTCTTTCAAGTTCGGGCAGTGGTTGAACGCTCTTCTGCGAGTTCGAATTACCTTCAAACATTTCAGCCAAAAGGTTTGCCTTTTCAACCAGGCTAGTGAATGTGTGGTCATCCTTTATAAGGACTGAAACCAAACTAGTGCTGTTCCTAAGCGTTTTAATGAATGACCAAAAGCTCTTACTTCTACGCGGAAAAGTAAGAACTTTAGCACGTAGGCGCTGTTCGTATAGAATCTTTTCGCGCCTAAATACTGCGGGACACGAAGATCTCGCCTTTTTTGCGTAGCGAATCAGTACGATCGCGTTTGTTATTACGCCAATATCTAAATGCTTCCTCTCTAGATCTGACTGCAAGCTTGTACGTCTGATTGAACCAAGATTTCTTTCTTGATTAAACCAAGATTTATTTCTTGATTTAATCGGAAGCTTTCTGGATGGGATGAAATTATCCATCTCTAGTTTTATTATATCGACAACCATTTCGGCCATGACACTCACGTTAGAATCAAGGAAACAAAGTTTCCTTCGATGCCCGTAGAAATCGTTAAGCTCAGCCCAACGAGTTTTCCCGTAATTGAAAACCAAGCGCTTCGTAGCTGTATTGAAGCATTGTGAAGAGTGAAGAACGGGAAAGAGGCAGAAATGGTACAGTGGTTCGAATTTCCGAAAGGTGCAAAGACCTTAACTACATACTTCTCAGGGTGTGTAGTGAGGAAAAGGTCGAGGTTGTTATTCTGGTGCCCATCTACACACGAGATGTGAGTAGATTCATACACTAGTTGCGCAAGGTGGTTGTGCGGGGCAAATAACTCTACGTATTGGCCTTCTGGAGCTGTGCGGCCTAAATGGCGTAGCCAAGATGAATTATGGACTTTAAAATCACCAGAAGCAACAACTTCACTGTTCGGGTAATTCGCAAGAATACTCGATATTGAATCGGAAAGATAGTCAAAGCCTGAAATGTTAACCTCTCTTCCCGAATATGGGCTTCTATACAGAAACCCCAAATGCAAAAGATGTGCCCTGATTTTGAATTTAACCCAAAGACAGTTAAATTCTGCATCATACATGCCAAGTGGTTGCTAGCCAGTGAAACTTCATCGCGAATGTACATTGCAAAGCCCCTATGAAAATTAAAGAGGGATAGGAGGTGATACCCAGAGATATGAAAATCCTGTTGATCAGAATTTTCAGAAACCCGGGTCTCACATAAGGCCAAAACATCCGGCCTATTGAGAAAAATGTGCGCATACACTGAGAAGTTTGCCCGTAGTCCGCGTATATTACAGAAATCGTCCGGGCATTACGCAAATACAAAATACAAAACAAGAATAAAATATAATATAAATGATAAAAATAATCCACAAACAATCAAAAATCGAACAACCATCCTCCGGTTGCAGACAGCAAGGAAGTGGGTTCCTGCTGGTTAATTAAATTAAAACTAAATTTTAAAAAATAATGGTATACATTTATTTTGACTTTCACAGTAAATTTATTCATGTTATTAGATACGATAGGATGGCGAGCAGTTAACAAATTTTAATGAAATAGTGATATTTTCAATTTCCAAATCTACCAAAAAAGAAAAATTTCCTACCAATTTTGATAGAATTGTACCAACAGTGGCAACGCTTATCACAAGCCTCCACAGAAAATTTTACTTGTACGTGATGCACATTTTATATGATGTATATCCTTTGGTTCCAGGCATGGTATGTACAAGAATAACGGGTAGACTCGAAGCTGGTTATTTTTGCTACATCGATGTGATGTTACATTTGCTTATGTTCATAGTTATTTTTTTGGGAACATTTTGTGTTTTTCTGAAAAATACAAACAAAAACAGATAATTTTTACATTTAATCGTACAACTTCCAAGAATAAAATGCCTGTTGTTTTTGTATTGTATTAGATATGAGGCTACCTGATAAATTTTACCATGGTTAAAGACGTATATTTTCTTTTATACAAAAGTTCCCATTTCTAAGTCAATTAGGGCTTTTTTTTATTAACTTATTTAAAAGAAGAAACTTTTAAGTCATAACGTCTAAACTAAAACACGTTTACTTTCTTGTTCTAAAATGGCATAGCATAGCATTTTTTGTTGGGCTTTTTCGAGTTTTTTGTAAAATTTCCCGTGCTACATAATAAACTTCTTTGGCATTATTGCTTATTGTCTTTCTTTCTCATATCATATCATACAAATTTTTACCAAAGCATCTAAAGAATTTACTGAAACAGTGTTTTTTATATACAGTATCTACCACTGCCAAATGTATTGCATGATTTAGTCAGAAAACGCGTTTAAATAAGTTTTATTTCGCAAATTATTTTACAACTTTGGAGCATACATATGTGGCCATAGTCGCACAGAAATGCACTCGTTTAATCGGTTTCGTAAATGCATACACTCGAAAGTAAACGAAAATATTCAACAGAGAATAACAAATAAACAGCAAGTTTATTCAGTTGTGTGATAGCTTTTGAACGTATTAAAATTGTTTATATGTTTACTTTGTTGACTTTTTTCTTCAACGCATACTACTACTACAAATGCAGTACTATTGTGTTGGGACCAGTGCTGCCACTAAAAAAATTTAATTCTACCTAAATGTTTTCAGAAATCTGCCAAACTCGATACAAGTCTAACAACTTTTAAAAACCATTAAAAACACATATTTTGATATGAACGTCATTTTTACCCATATATATTAC
Source organism: Wohlfahrtia magnifica (assembly GCA_023159175.1). NCBI lineage: Eukaryota > Metazoa > Arthropoda > Insecta > Diptera > Sarcophagidae > Wohlfahrtia > Wohlfahrtia magnifica. The sequence continues at coordinate 500,443 of JAKWBJ010000025.1, read as the reverse complement.
ATTTTTAAAGTATACACTTCCATTTTCTACAATTTAGTCAGTCTTTTAAAATACAATAAATTTAAACAACAAATTTTTCACTACAACAAAATTTATGCAACAAAAATAAAAGGTGCACAATACTTAGCGTGTTGCAAATTGTATAAGAAAACAATTCTTAAAGGGGAGAATATTTTAGTATCCGGTTCCAGCATCTAATCTTCGAGAAATAGATCCCATTAAGGTTTTTTTTTTTGTACATTAAGATAAGTCATTTCCTTTTATAAAGGATCCTTTTCTTGTTACAAATTAATTTCTTTTGATAAGGATACTATCGTTCGTAAGAAGAGCGAAAGAGAAACCATCCAGTGTAGTTAAAATGATTATCTTGTTAAAGATATCAAGATATTTGCGCGCCAAATTTCTTCAAATTATTTTTTAAATATGTTTAAACAATCTATCTACTTTGTATGAAAATTAAACTTCCACCAAACATTCACACGCTATTACCAAAACCTTACCAGGATTCACCGTGAGTATACAAATTTTACATAATCAAGAAGTCACCTCTAAATTATTCCTGGTATAAAAGACTTCTTTATGTGAAATGTAGCATATAAACTATTTGCACGTAGTACTGGCTTTAACACTAGAATCTAGTGTAGCTAAAATATCCTCTAATATGTTAACATCACTTTTTTGGATTTTTCTTTACATAGAGCACAATAAACCTCATTATTGAAATTTTTCGGCCGGGAAATTTTCTAGTTACAGAATTTTTTGTGTTTTTTTTTAAAAGTCTTTTTCAAAGTTTTAACATCAAATTTCAAAAGCTTACGGATATCAATTGAAGTTAGTTTACTCATTGCATTTGCTTTACGTAAAATTCTACAACTTAAGCCAATAAATAATTAACATTAATCAGTAATAATACCAAGCTAATACGAGTAATAAAATACAACAGAAGTTCTTGTTATATGAAAACGTCAAATTAATGCAATACTCTTTTCGAAGACTAAAATATAGAGAACAATCCGTAGCATAACTATAGTTATTGCAAGAATTGTTTTGTAATTTTTTAAATTTTTTAAAGCCTTAGATAGTTTTAAAGAAACATAAAATGTTTAAATTTATCTTATCTTATTTTATAACAATAATTTCCATAACATTTCATGAAGAACATAGGACTTCTAGCAGTCAATGAGCTGCACACGATTCAATTTTTAGAGTCATTGAAATGGGCTTACAGTTTAACGCCGGTTCCGAACGGCAAATGTAATAGAGAAGTCGCAATTTTTCCTTTTTTAAAATGGTCTGGCCTCGGATTGAACAGAGGACCTCTTGGTTGTTAGGCGGGTGTCTAACCTACTATATCACGGAGGCAAAATTAAAACTCAATTGTAGAAAATGAGGATGTACACTTTATTTTAACACTCACAGTAAATTTGTACTTATTATTTTGCTGTTGCTGTTAAGTTTTTTTAACATACTAGCTTGTAACTAATTGTGTAGACTCTTCTGCTGATTTGCTTTTGATTTATAGAAAACAAATAGGATTGCGAGCAATTAATACATTTTAATAACATATTGATTTTTCAATTTTTAAACTTCTGTTAAAATCTACCAAAAATCTATTTAGTCTACAATCCTACCAAACGAAAAATGTTCTACCAATTTTGGTAGAATTCTATCAATACTGGCAACACTGGTTGGGACTACCAAGCCAGTATTTTTTGTAATTTTTATCATTTATGGGTCTTTTTCGTTGTTTGTTCACCGCCTTTCTAGTATTATGTAATACTACCATTTAAAACTTCTGGATGATTACTTTGCGATTGCTACACAATTTGTTATTGTATTTGAAATCAAATTCTTCTTAACCATTAGCGCTAATCATTTTCGAGTCCTTTATTAATTGTGTAAGTGATTAATCGAAAACGACTCAGCAAGGTGATTTGCCGAAAAACCATCTTTCAATTACTAGCTGGGTATATATGTACGAGTATATAAATTTATGGCGACTACATTTTTTAAATACTAAATTGTACTATTTTAAGCTAATTTTTATTGGAGATTTTATTTCGGCTGCTTCAATTTGACACGGTATTATTACACAATATGTTTTATTCGTCTTTATTCGTAAATACTTGCTTTGAAGTGAACTTAGACTGATAATAATTATTAGTAGTAGTGTATTTAAAATATCTATTCTCTAAAGTATATATTTTTTATAACCTTAAACCTTTGGCGTTTAAGGTTATTTTTTTTACCGCCAGATGTTGGAGTCTCAAGGCCACGCAAACATCTGACAGTCTTATTCATCCCATTTTCGTCAATCGAAATTCGTTGAATCTTAGGTTTATAGTTTCGAAACATTTCTAAGGACGTATTTATAGATAAACGCAAAAATGGGTATTGGAATAAATACATAGCACAATATGGCAGCAATCGCCGATTGTCCCTCTATTTTAAGCGCTGAAAGTATCCCGAAATCACTAGATTCAGTTTTTTCCTTTTTCTCTATTAATCTTTAACTAAATAAACATTTTATTTGTTTTGGAGTATAATACACAATTATTAATGCATTTTTTATTGACATTACATTAAACGTAACAAATTTTTATGCACAAAATACTTACCAAATGGACTGAAAATATTATAAACACTTGTTAAAATATAAAAACAGGTACAACTTAGTAAGCTTATTAGCTAGAGACGACAAACTTCGTGAAAGTCCTTTATTTAGATATTCGATACGTATACATCAAAGCTAGTGATTTACAATGAGAGTTTTGTATCGAAAATGTCATTGTCCCAATCTGTCCTATTTTAGATGACTCGATTTTATCTGAAACTGTAAGTGAATTGGAGAATGAAATATTAGATGATGTTCAAAGGGATGAAGAAAACGAGAATATACAAATTTACGAGGACAAAAAAAATATATGTAAGCCCATTCAAGGTATTACGACCTTTAACCGCATAATAGAAATAGACGAGGTCAGCTAGCCTATTCAAGCTGCTTCGACTTTTGACAACAAAATATAGTTCTCCCAAGGTATTTTGGAAAGTAAAAGCAGGCACTGCTGGAAGTGCTGGTAAGACCTTGGAAAAATATACTCCGAACACAATTTCTTCTAATTAAAAGCCTTTAAGTTGCAAAGAATATATTGTTACGTTTTTACCTTTTAAAAACGTTTATTTATGAGTGCGTAGATTGCAGTTAAAATAAAATAAGTTTTGTGTTTGATTTTTAATTAATAATTCTTTATTCAATACAGTTTTGTGTTTCACTGCTTGTAATTTTGTGAACAGCAACAATTATTCTACAGATCTTTCTATCTAAAGATTTTTCAACCCGATCGTTGTTACAACTTAGGTTCGATCATAACCTTTTCAACCAGAGGCTATCTACACTTAACTCTCTTTACTGAGTTATTCCCACCTAAACTGGTTTTTACTTCACGTTTCACTTCACGAGTTTATTCCTTATAAACTCTCTTCACAACGTGCTCAAACCAATAAACAAACACTGTGTTTGTACATAAACTGACTGCTGCCCGCATTGATATGCTTTTTATATGACTGAGTAAACAATAAATATATCGAAATCTCTCGAACCTCTAGATATTTCAGATAGTTTCTACTATTGCCGTTCTCAAGATATAAAAAATTTATATTAATATGGGTCGTACCACACCAACTTGTTCAATTCTGCCCATTTTTTTCCTGAAGATTTATATTGACAGTGAAGTCATTTAGACCAAATTCAGAAGCTTTTGCAGCAGTCTTTCTCAAGATATGCAGAAACCAACGTTTAGTTTGTGCGGTAGTTACCACGCCTACTTTTCTAACTCCGTCCACTTTTTGACTGATGATTTACAATTACTATGAAGCCATTCAGACCAAATACTAAAACTTTATCTTTAACCCTACTCAAGATATACAGAAATCAATATTTAGTACTACGCCTACTTGTCTAATTTCGCCCACCTTTTGTCTGATGATTTCAATTGGGTATGAAGTTTTTAGGCCAAATACTGACACTTTAGCTTTAATTGTTCCCAAGATATGAAATCAATATTAACTTTGTATTGGAGGTACCGCACTCACTTGTTCAATTCCGCCCACTTATGCCTGATGATTTGTAATGACTATGATGTCAATCAGACCAAATTTAACTGTAAACATTCTCAAGGTACCGTGCCCACTTTTCTAATTCCACCCACTTTATCCCTGATGTTTGTCCTGACTATAAACACAGTTTTATATATAAGATTTTAAAGGTAAAAATAAAGAAAAAAACCTTTATACAAAAACAAAACTATTCAAATATAGGTAAAAAATATATATCGCTCATTTACTGTACTAGTATCATAACTCAAAAAACACAATTTTTCAGGAGATCTATTTTAATTTTTAATTTCCTATTATTTAGTATTGATATAGGAATAAACATTTTGTTAGATAGATTTATAGATCGTAATATTTCGCATATTTTAGAATACTTAACAAAAAAAAAATCATGTTTTTTGATTTATAACACTATTGAAGTAAATGAGCATTATAATTTTTAATAAAACTATTCAAGTTAATAGATAATTACAAGTATCTATATAATTTTGCATTTGGTAATAATGTAAATATTTTTATGTTAGTTGTCTACATTCTCTTGTCTACGGAAAGAAGAATATTTAATTTTGTCAAAGTAATTAATCATTCATGAAGTCCAATATTCACTCGTAACCAGTTTCATGATGAAGTATGTAAGTAGTAGAGAATCCACTAGATTAATCGTTGTTCGATTAACCGAAGAATTTTTTAGTCATTCTTTGATCAAATAATGAAAATAGCCAATTTCGAGTAACAAATAACTCGAACAATGTGTGTCAATTAATTGTGCAACTAATGTATGTAAAATTTGGTTTGTAAAATAGCAAATGTTTATGATTATTTAATTTTACGCTTATATTATCTATTAAAATTTTATTAAAAAATGAGGAATGTACATATATCACTTACTTTTGTTTTCATTACACACTTTTCGAACATAATTTTTCTAGCTTTCTGATCAGCCGTTACTGGTTTGTTAGACTTTTTAGTTAAAGTTTTTGAAATCAACTTAAATTCCGCAAGATTCCCCTATAGCGATAACTTCTTAAATATATTTAAAAACCCAAAACAAAAGAGTTTACAATCAAATCGTGCAATCGATTATTTAATATTGAACCTAACCAAAATGTACCAGACGAAGAAGAAGATGTGGATCTAAACGAAAACAATCTTCTAGACGAGCTCAACAAAACAATACAAAGTATTGCAAATTTAAGAAAATCTCATACAAAAAGTATCAGTGTAATAGACGATTTCATGTATTTAGGCAAGACAAAGAGAAGATCAGAAAAACTTTCTAAAGCAATTTTATCGCTATCACCAACATCGCTGAGCAAGATTCTGTTTTTTCTCCTAATATTTCTTAACGACTTTTTTCATCTTACTTCCAATCCTATCTACTCTTTTGCAGATGACAGCAACATTTGGCATTCATATCATTTTAATCGACCTGGCGAAAATCTCCGAGTGAGGTCATGCGAACAGTCCATGTGTAATGTAGATATTTGAATATAAGATGCTCTTGATGTTCTGGACATGAGAATTCACCGTGGCGTTCGCTGGAACGATCACATATTTCATGTGCAGAAGGAAGCATTCAAGCATTAAGAAAGTGCAAGAAATACTTCACTCCATCTGGTCTCCTTAATATTTACAAGACCTATAACCGATTTAGAATGGTATACAACTCTCATATATGGGCGGGTGCTTCAAAGTCTATTTTGGAGTTTCTCTACCGCGTACAGAATAGGGCGAAGGTATTTATTAATGACTGTCGATTTGTTAGAGCATCGACACAATGTGGTGTGTGTTCTTTGTTCTATCGGTACTATAACGGACTGACGAAATAAGGGAATTAATTTTAAATAATCAAATATTTTAACGTAGTACTAGTTTTTCTTGCACAGCGTGTCCCTTTGTAGTTGATTGTCCAATGAATCGCACAATGCATCATAGAGAGAATTCGTTTTTTCCTGCACCGTTAGTCTGTGGAACGATCTTTCCTCGACAACTTATCCTGCCACTTACGGCATAAATAAATGTAATTCAAACGCCCATACTGAATTCTGTTTTCCTTCTCGTAACTCATTTTCCTAGTACCAGCATAATGAACTACATGAGTAGAAGCCATCCTCTGAGTACTGGACTCAAAAGAAAAAACATCGACCTCGTTTTTAATTAAAAAAGCAAAAAACCAAATACACATGTTTGTTTTTTACATTCGATTAAGTTTTTTGGATAATTTTTTAATTGCTTGAGTTATTGAACAATTTGAAAACCTTACTCGATTAATCGAGCAATCTTAGAAGTTTAAAATCAATTAATTTCTACTTGAACAAAAGTAAATAATTGGATACTCTAGTAAGTAAGGTATAGCCAATCTTGTTGTGTAACATTTTTAGATATTTGTTTTGTATTATTTGTAATTTCTTTAAATGACAATTGACTGCGGTATACCAAACATGACATGCGTAAGTTAATATTGGTCTGATAACACTTTTGTAGATAAGGCTTTTGTTTCTGATGCTTAATAGAGATCGCCTATTTAATAATGGCCAAAGAGCTTTAGATGATTTCATAGCTTTCTTGCAGATTTCATTTACATGTGTTCTAAAGATAAGTGTTTAGGCAAGAATAATATCCAGATATTTGTTGCACGGAAAAGTTATTGCTTTTAAATTATTAAGATTAATTTTTATTTTCCACCTGCATGGATATTTGTTACAAGCTTATAACCCTTTCTCCATTTCATTCAAAAAGGCGCTCGTAAACTTGCTTGAAGTGATTAATGCAGTGCCATATGCATAATTCTCTCTTTCCTTACAATGAGAAACTTTAAAATCGAACGTATACATATATTGAGTAAAGCAATGATGAAAAAACTAATCCTGAGATAATACAGTTGGTATTCTTTTAGATGATGATAACAAAGCCCAAAAATATTCTTTTGTCAAGGAAAGGAAAGCTATAAGCCTACAAAGATACTTAAGTTTATTTCCAACAATAAGTTTGTACAACAGGCCATTGTGCCAAACCGTATCGAACTCTTTTTCAATGTCTTATGAAGTAAATCATATAGACCATTTGTTGTTCTTGTTGGTTATAATTTAATTCTCTATTTTCTTTATTTTATGAGTAGTGCCGTGATCCTTCTCTAATACGAATTGTTCATCGCAAATAATTGAGTTTTTGATAGCATAACCACTTAGACAATTTACCTAAGATACTTACCAAAGTCATTTTAGGATTGATTATCTTTTGGTTTATTCGGTTTGTGAATAGCTATAACTTTAGCAGCTTTGAAGATGGGTGGAAAATAATTTAGCTTAAAGTAACTATTGAAAATTAATAACAGTAGTATAACAGTATTTACTGGGAGCCTCTTTAAAATAATATATGGAACATTATCAAAGCCTTGTTATTTAAAGGCTTTAAGTGATTAAATAAGGTTTGTTACTTCTGTAATCCTCGTAAAAATAGTATCTGCAGAATAAGGAGTTTCCTAAATTTGTTAACCTTGGCGTTAATTTTCTTATCAATGGATATTTTATCTCCAGGCCTTAAATTAAATAATAATTGGACCACTTCTTATTACGATGGAATTTAATGTTTGAATCGATTAATTTACTAAGAAACCTGGCATATTGATCATAAAATTTTTCCGTAGTAATGTCTGATGACCTTTGACTTTTGTTTTTAAGAGACCTTCTTAGTTTTATATATTTGATCATATTTTCAGGTAAATCAAAGCTGTTATTTTTTATTTACTTTAGGTGTTGCTGATTTTGTGCAGTGCGTAAAAGAATTTGAAGTTATTTTGTCATTAACTTAGTTTTGGAAAATGTTTCAGTTCGGCAATCTGTAATCATAGTAGCTGAGATCTACTAATATTGGCTTACATCGATATAATGCGCATAGATGCGGATATTGGTCAGAGGGCACTTCAACCCATTGTTTTCAGTCTTAAATTAAGAGTGGTGGTGTTAATAATAATCTCAACTTTGGATGATTCCCCGCTACGTTGACATGGGAACAACGTTGGACTATCTGGATAATACACAAAAAAGTTGCAAGATTGTTATTTCCCGCCGCATTATTCGTAGAACAATTCCACAAGTTTTTGGTGCTGAGATGAGAAGATATCACAATGGGCCTATTATTTATCCAAATTACAACAGAAATGTTTTCGATCGACTGAATTTTGGATATTGAAAGATCTTTATATTTGATAGATTTAGAAACCAACAAAGCGACTCCACTTCCTCTTGCATTGGTTCTACCATTTCCATGCAAATAGTAATTTTTAAAGTATGGTTTGGATTCATTTGAGAAAAAAGTTTCATTTTGAGAAGAGATATGAATGCTTTTTCCTTCAAGAAGTAATTCGAATTGATTTAATTTAGAACTGTTAGAAATACCATTAGCATTCCAATGAAGCATTTTTAAATCCAGTACTTTAATGTCCATAAGCGTATTTAACCATGAACATAACAAATTTTATTTTTTGAACTTTAAAAGTGCACCTTTGCTAGGCTTGCCAGATGGCCTTGATTTCGCTTATTTTACAAGAATTTTTACAGCTTGTCAAGAATCAAGAAAACATATGATTTTAGTAAATAAATAATGTAAATGGTACAATGGTAAAGCACTCGAGTGCATGAGAATTATCTACTCCGTATATGTATATAACCGAACGAAAACAGATAATAACAAATAAACAACAATTGCATTTGGCTTTCTGGTAGACGTGTGTGTGTCGCTTTGTGTATTAAAATCGTTTATTTGTGTTGTTGTTTACTTTTTTAGTTTTTTTCTTCAACACGTGTTCGAAAAAGTTCTTTTATGAATTTGTTCAAAAATAAAACAACTTTTTCTTATACGTACTTGAAACGAGCTTCATTAAATCAAATACGTGCCGATTGGTCCATAATTTTTATTTATTATAGAACTTCTGAGGGAAAAACTGATTGCAGGCCTCTGCAGGAGTGAAATTTACAACAATAAAGGTGTTCTGTAGAAGTCGAAACAGATAATAATTTGATGGTGCAAGATCCAGACTATATAGTGGTTGCATCAGAAGTTCTCAACCATCCTCTCTCAGTTTCTGCCGAAGCACCAAAGGTGTATGTGAACTGAATTTGTCATAATGCAAAACAATACGTTTTCTGTTGATCAATTCTGACCGTTTTAATTCAATTGCTTGCTTCAATCTTGTTAATTGTTGACAGTGAAGATTAGACTCAATCGATTGGCCATGCTGTAGAAGCTCATAACAAACAAATCCTTTCCAATACCACTAGTCACACTGCATTACTTTGGTGTCAATTCTGCCTTTTCCACCATGGAGTAATGCACTTTTATCGAATATAAAAAATAGGAAAAATAAACTATACAAAAGATATAAGTTGTCTGGCTCTCATGCTGATTTTATAAATTACTGCTTTTTAAGATTTGAATATACTACCGCTAACAAATTTGCATACGACAGTTTAAGCAAAATCAATAGAAAAGTGAAAATTAACCTTAAAGCATTTTATAACTTTATTAACTCTAAACGCCGTGCTAATGCTTATCCTACATACTTGAAATTTGGATCCTGCTGTGCTGAGGCTGAGATATCTGTTAGTAACCTATTTGCGGATTTTTTTGCTACTACGTACTCTAATATATCATTTGACAAACAGACCGCTTATCCTTATAATACTGTTTACACAGACAGTTTTATCAAACTTAAGACCATTGCAGAATTCTTGTTATATTGGTCATGACGGAATACCTAACTGTATCCTTAAAAACTGCTCTGAACTTCTTTGTGGCCCTCTGACTTTCATTTTAAATAAGTCCCTTGAAATGGGTTCCTTACTTTCAATTTGGAAAAGTCATTCATAATACCTTTATATAAAAATGGAAGCAAACTTGAAGTTTCGAATTATCGAGGAATCGCCAAGTTAAATGCAATACCAAAACTTTTAGAAAACATTTTAACCGATAGCGTTTGTTTTCAAGTTTCATCCTTTTTATCTGCATGTCAACAAGGTTTTCGAAAATCACGATCTACAGCTACTAATATATTGGAACTTACTTCTAATATACATGATGGTTTTATTCATTCTAAGCAAACAGATGTTATCTATACCGACTACAGTAAAGCCTTTGATAAAGTTAACCATGACATTTTACTTTTTAAACTTTTATGCATGAGTTTTAGCAGCAATTCAATTCGGTGGCTTAATTCATATCATTCTGGCAGAACTCAACAAGTAAAATCCAAAAATACCTTGCTTTGTCCATGATCTTTTTAACACAGTATTGTCGGATATGATCTTCTTTTCATCGCCCGTAATCTTTTGGACCTATCAAATAAGCTGTAGGCTTGCCTGATGCAATTAATATTACTAGAGATATTACATTTTAGAACCATCTATCAACAATATGTAACCGAAGTTTTTCAAACACCAATATTTTCAACTGTACAGATATTTATTCAAAATCAAGATATTTTTCTATAAATATCAAGATTTTTCAATGTTGAATTTCACAACCCTAACCTATGCAAATAATCCCTTGCTATTGTAAATATATCAAAAAGTTCATCAACACTAAAGACATGGCATAATAAATAAGGTACATGCAGATCTACAACAATTTAAACAAGAACGTGAACAACAGTCAATTTGTTTTTGCATTTTTTCCAACCAGTACGAAACCGTATTATCAGACTTAAAGTCCCTTCAGAATTCATCTGTTCCTGGTTTTGGTGGCATACCAAATTGTATTCTTAAAAATTGCTCTGGTCATCTTTATGAACCAATGACTATTATTTTCAACAAATCTATTGAATTGGGTTATTTGCCATCCATTTGGAAACAATCATTCATTATTCCATTGCTTAAATCCGGAAGTAAACTTGATGTGTCGAACTATAGAGGAATTGCTAAACTGAATGCAATCCCTATACTTTTTGAAAAGATTTAAACTGACAATTTATATCATCAAATCTCATCACTTTTATCTCCATTCCAACATGGTTTCCGGAAATTACGTTCAACGGCTACTAACATTTTGGAACTAACAACTTTATTGAGAACAAACAAACTGATGTAATCTATACTGATTTTAGTAAAGCGTTTGATAGAGTCAATCATTATATTCTACTTTACAAGTTATCACGCATGGGATTTAGTGATAATGCAATTCGCTGGCTTAAATCGTACCTTTCATGTAGAACCCAACAAGTAAAATTTAAAAATGCTGTATCTAAATCTATTAATGTTCCCTCTGGAGTGCCTCAAGGCAATCATCTTGTTCCGGTATTATTTGCATTATTTGTAAACGATTTTCCAAGCGTTATTCTTCATTCTAATATCCTGATGTATACTGATGATGTTAAAATATTTAATTCCCTAATGATTTTACTGGACAATCATCTTTACAAACTGATATTAATTATTTCACTGAATGGTGTAATTTTAATTTATTGGATTTAAATATTAAAAAATACAAACGTGTGTCGTTTTTCCGGTCTTCGAAACTTGATACCAACTATTATTTTAATGAAAATGTTCTGAATAAAGTAGTTAACATTATGAATCTTGGAATTTTGTTGGATCATAAATTAACATTTTATGATCATATTTCGATGATTTATGAAGCGATGGTCGAAAGAATATTCCGATCCTTATGTAATGAAACTTCTATTTACATCTTTAGTTCGCCCAATCCTTGAATACGGATCTATTATATGGGACCCCTACTTCAATACTTACAGTAACAAAATTGAATCGGTGCAAAAACAGTTTCTTCTATTTTGCTTGAGAGGACTTGGATGGAACTCGTATGTACTTCCTTCATATGAAAGCAGGCTCGCACTTATTAAATTACCTACTTTGAAAAGCCTACGAACTATGCTTAGTATTTCCTTTCTGTGGAGTTTAATTCAAGGTAACATTGATTCGGAGTTCTTATTAAGTCGTATAATGCTCAATGTTCCTACTAGACCAACCCGCAACTTTCAACTATTAACCTTGAAGTATTATCGATCAGCCTATGCGAAGAACGACTCCTTTCGTCAGATATGCTTGAAATTTAATAATTTTTATAACCTAATTGATTTCTGTGATTCTATTGATGTTGTAAAGAGAAAAATTATTTTATATATGAATTAATGTTTTTGAATTTTCTATACTTGCTTTTTTTACTTTAGTCTGTAAGGAAATGTAATCCATAGACCTCATTTAAATAAAAAAATAAATAAAAATGTCAACGACATCTGATAAAACCTATGGTTGCCAAACGTTTTGTTTTGTCAGTAAATGCACTGATTTTTGCTTAATTTTTAATTTTTTTCCACAAATTTGAAATATTTTCAAAGTATCAAATTTTTTGAATTAAATTTAGAATTGTCAGCTCGCTAATATTATTAATTCTTTAAGAACTAAATAATAGCCTGGTTATTTAAAATTAGTTAACATAACAAATATATTTGTAAAGAAAATGTATTTGTGGTGTTAGAAAAAGATATCTAATAGTTATCTAATAGGTCGTGTTTTTTACAATGTATTTAAATATCTATAAGGTTTTTAAAATACATATGATTCTGAAAACAATCTAATTGCAAATATTTATGAAATTAACTTTGCAAAGAAATATTTACAATCTCTTATGTTTTTTATTATTGCTTTATCTACAAAAGAGCTGATACCTCTTTGATTTCATTAGGAGCTTATACCGAAGAGTGGGTCGAGATGAAGGTGAACAAATTCCAAAAGTTGAGTGTATTCAATTTGGTTTTGATGTTTCATTTAATGATTTCCATTATTTAGCCAAGATGTTTTCAATTAAAATTATTGATATAAATATTCTTATTCGGGAGTATTTATCAGAAATTTTACCGAATCAGTTCGAAGAAACTGGAGTTTTAAAGCAGAAGTACATTTAAGAATTTTGAGAAAATATGCTATTATGCAATATCTGACAAAATATTCCATTTTTATAAAATAAAACGGAAAATTATACACAAAGGTCAAAAAAGCTAGAAACATAGTTAACATGTTCGCGGACCCTAGTGCTACAACATTCATTTTCATGACAACACAAAATGACGTGAACTACTGTATTACTATCGTATTACTACTGTATTACTACTGTGTCAATACAAATCAAACTACACTATTTTTTGCTTTGTAAAAAGTGCACTATGTATTTTGATGTTTTCAAAATCACCCTACATATGCATGTATATTGTATATAAATTTTTTTTAGTAAAATCGTTACAAAAATAACGGTATATTTTAGAAAAAATATTTAAAAAATTTTGTTTATCAGTTTTAAATAGAATAAGTTTTGTTTGCCGTTATATGTTTAGTTTAGTTTTTAATTAGATACGTATTATTAATTTATATTAATTTTTTAATCTGAAATCTGACAACCCAAAAATGGCGGCTGTAAAAATGTAAACAAAAGGAGAAAAAGTATACAAACTTTAACAGCTCAAGACCTGACTAAAGAGATGATTATTACTTTTCACCTGGTTAGGGTATGTAATTTTTTATCAAACTTATATGTAACAGTTGACTGTTTTTTCAGAGGTTCATAACTTTGAGTTGGCAACACTGCTTTATTTGACAATCGATTTAACAGATGATAGTTGCTTTTTGTTTCGTTTGGTTTGACATTTCATTATGGAATAGACTTACTTCAGATCAACTCTTGCAAATTGTTGAAATTTTTAATCAAAATAATGGTTCTATTCGTCAAAATTCAAAATTTTGTTCTCCGATGAAGAACATTTTTGGTTGAATGGATATGTAAATAAGCAGAATTAGAGTGAGGATAATCTACAAGCTTTTGTCGAAACATCATTATATCCACAGAAAATTATTGTTTGGTGCGCTTTAATGGTGAATGATATAGGAACATAATTATAAATTATTGCGTACTTCAATGACTTAATAATATTGATAATATCTAATGAAAAATTGGAATTCATCATTTGTAAATTAGGGCATCGTGCCACACCGGATCAAAAGCAGCTTTTATGTCAAGAAGAATCATTACAGTGGATTGTCCAGTGCTCAGATTGTTCTGGCTTATATTCTTGACACGCAATCCCTATTGTTCGGGAAAAATAATGTCATTGTCTTCAATAAAGTTGATAAGTTTATCCTTAATACTCTTTCTAGAATTTTTCCTAATGATGACAGTAGACTAATTGGACGATATATGTTAAGATTGTCGGCTTATTAGGTTTTTTTATGGGTATAACTTTAGACTCCTTCCACACAATAAGAAAATATGATAATTTAAGACAATCGTTTACTATGACGGTAAGGTATTTTATACCTTTTTTGGCAATGCTTTTAAGCACCTGTTGTCATCTCAATCTTTCCCAGGAGCCTTGCGAGCTTTTAAGTTTTGGATGTGATATGCGATTGTTATTATATCAACACTGGAGTTCACTGCTTGGCATTGAGATGTACTACGCAATGTTTGTATCGCATTGCTAATTGCATTGACAGTTACTGGATCGCCCAAAGCATTCGCATTTCTCTTAGCCGATGTTATACCGCATGCTGGCATTAATCTTGCTGAATTGTTGTTTAACAGGACGGAGCCACATGCAACACAGGGCGCGCTAAAATTGATCTACTTGGTACAATTTATTGGCCACCAAGATCGTGTGATTTAAACCCATTGGATTATTTTCGTTGGGGTCATGTAAAGTCACTTGTCCGTCTGGAACAACTAAAAACAATATTCGATGAGTTATTGGCGAAATACGGTCTCAGATGCTGCGAAAAGTTTGTGAAACTTGGTGCTCCAGATTGTGGTATATTAGGAAAATCTTCTCTTTGGAATGTATTAAATTGTTGTGTTCTGTTCCTCTGTTAGTTTTTTGATGTGGCTCTTGCTCTTGTATCAGTTTACATCAGTGTCGCTCAAAAAGAAAGCCACACTTAAAATGAGAGAACCACACTAAAAGAAAAATTAAGTTTTTCGATTTATTCTTTCTTAAAAGACTTATTTCTTTGCTTTATAACAAAAACTAATTTAAAAAATAACATGTACACGTGCCAAACAAAAAATATGTAAGTATATGCAATTAATATTAAACAACATCCTAACAATCGGATATTTTTGTGGCAAACATTTTTCCAAAAGTTGACACCCATCTCCCTTGAAATAAATAAATCTTGCCTCATCAGTGTCAATTCCTCTTCTATAATATGTGACAGATTTTCTAACGAACACGTTAAAGGATTATTAAATATGTTTATAATCCATTTCAAGCTCAAGAAATCTTTAAATCTACATTGAAAGTTATCCAAAAGTAAGCTTATTTCTTCTTTTATTTTTTCTAATTTTTCTACATTTGGAAATTAAAAATTATCAGAATTTTTAGAAAATTGGATAAATCTTGGCGTTGAATTCTATTTTTCAAAATAAAAAGTTTTCTTGAAAACTCATTTATTGCATGCATAAGTTCTGTCATATTTTTAACTTTGCCTTGTAACACAAGGTTTAAGCTATTAATGTGATGGGTTATGTCAGCAAGGAAGGCTAAGTCGTAGAGAAAATTAGGGCATTTTAAAACATTTAAAATGTCTGCATCTTTGCTACAATCCTGTGTGAAGTTAAAAAAACATGCGATACAGTCTTTCTTCTTTGGCAATAAACAAGACACTGAATTGATATTATGGCGCACACACATATTTGTTGCCATTTGAAATAATATAAACAAAGCGTATGAATTTTTTTTATACAAGATTTAGTAGCATTGTTTCTTTATTACATTTTCTTAAACTTTTGATAAGAAAATAAAACAAAATTATTTTTTAAGGAATTAAAAAAGCAATATCCAAAAATACAGTATGATATATAATTTGAAAAACTATGTAAAAAAGGTTAGCGATATAGTTGAGTTTGGTACATTTCAAGAAAATTTTTGGTAGGAATTTTTTTCTTTTAGCAGCCCTGGCTATAATACTCACGAAGTGAATAAAAAAACAGGCAAGAATCTTCGTAACATTAAACAATTTCAACAAAAAAAATCTTCCGTATAAACTGCACTTTATACACAGCATTATTGATTGAGCTATATTTGGTTTTAATCTCAATCACTGATGTGAAGAGTAGATTGCAGCTCTTTAATTCAGCAATTACCATAGTATATCGTCTGTGCTAATTCTGGGTAAACTATAAAAAAATGTGGTGTACATATAAATGGTTTTCCTTGGAGTTGAAGGAGTGAACTTCGATTAATTTTTCTTTTAAAATTTTTCCAATATTCATATTAATTGTTCGGAGGAAAGACTTTAGTACCAATAGAAGTACGTTTATAAATGCATTCTTTACCAAGCAGTTTAGGAATTTCTTAAAAACGATAGCTAATTTCAAATGATTTATTTCCCTTTAGAGCTTGTCAAAATCACCACATTGCTTAAATTGATTCTCTTTCTCATACACCTACATTTGCTCACACATTGTACAAGAATAACAACTAACTATCAGTCTCTCAAAAAAGCACTCAGCGAAATGTTTAATTATAAATATGTTTAGTTTGCGAATGCACGTTGTCATGCTGCAGTACATATGACCAGGGCTGTCAGATCTGGCGATTTTAAAAGTTATTTGGCGTCCTAATTTTCGGTTTGGCGACATGGCGACTTTTTGGCGATTTGTAAATTAATTGGCGATTTTGTTGGCTATGTTTGATAAAAACAATACGAAAAATTAAAATTATTATTTGGGTATTTTTATGTTGGAAATTCGTGAACAGGGTGCATTTTAATGTGTCGATTATAGATGGCAGCCAAACTTCAATTATATTTCCGGCAACGAGAAATTTGTAGTTTACTTATGTAATGTAATTTTCGGTAACTGGCAACGAAATATTTAAGTTCATATATGTTACGAAAAAAGCTCTAAACTTGATAAATGTGGAAAATAATTAATGTGTTTGCTTGAAATATTCACACATATGCATACCTCAGTGCTATGAATTATATCATATCATCATTTAAAAGGTGTACTTCTCCTCTCTCTAAGTCCACTGATAGTATTCCTCTAAATTATAAGTCTATAAGTGTATAAAGGTACGAAAAACGTTTTTATCCATAATTAAAGGTTTGGAGGTTTTTAGAATCTTGTTGTACTAGATAGCGTTTATTAGAAAAATAGTATAACTTTTCAGGTATTTTATCTCCGTTCTTTTTGTCGCATAGTGTAATTTAATTCTAATACAAGGCAAAGTGAAATGTATTGAAGAAAAAGTGTATAACGTTTTAGATATATAACAATAATGGGACTACATATCTATATCCAAAACGTATTAACCATAAAAACTATTTTTTATAGAGTTCTAGTTTTCAGTAAACTATAAACTATTTTGTAGTAAACATTGTACACTTTTTGTTTTTGCTAATATTTTTGCTTAATAAAATTAACAAAAAATTTTTTTCCACTTTTAAGAATTCGGAACAAATTATTTTTTATTTGCTTTAACAGCTTTTTTTCATTAAAAAATTTAAATTTTATTGCCAAAATGTAAAAAAAGATGATTTGGCGATTTTGGCGATTTTTGAATTGAATTTGGCGAAAAAGCTTAAAAAAGATCTGACAACCTTGCATATGGCATAGTAAAACATTTTAACTAATTTATGAAGAATATAAAAATGTATCTCATTTTTATTTGATAAAAAAATTATTGAATTTATACCAAATATATATCAATACTGTAATAACATATTTCTGTTTATATATCTTTTTTACTATAATTTTTTTTAAGTGCATTTAGTACGATAGCAAACAAAATGACAATGTATGTGTTGTACAAGTCGTGCTTTAAGGCGACTACGGGAAACTATTTTATTAAGATTTGTGTTTTTTTCATATAAATCGATTATAATTTATTACATTTCAAAAGTTATTTGTTTACTTGGCGTTATATTGTCTTTTTACACATATACTTTTGTTATTACCAGAACAAAATTCATCAAATTTGTATATATTGCGCAAATTACACTTCTATCTTAAAAAAGAAAATACTTTTGTTTTTCTACAATTTAAAATTGCAAAGTTATTTCGTAGTTTTGCTTTGCCATATTTGGAGATAATATGAATGTAATCCAATTTTTTATGAAATATGTATAAAAATAACAATTTATTAAATTAAAATATGTGGCAGAGCTTAAATTAAAAGTTTCTATACGTTTTATCTTAATATTTTTCTAAAATAAATAAAAACTTAGTAAAATCTCAAAAATATGTTGCTGTGTTCTTGATTTTTAATGCTACTGTACATAATATTATCCTTTATTTGAAAAAATAACCAAAATTTAAAAATTCAATAGCATTAATCTACAATTAAGGGAATTAACATAAAATTGAGGTTAAATTCATGCAAAAGCAAGTCAAGCTAACATACATACATACATATGTAGATTAAAATTAATAAAATATGTGAGGACTTTTAGACTTAAATATTATATCCAGCTTCATGGACATGCTCTCCACTAACTTTCAGTAAAAGCTTGGCTCAATTTAGATCTATTCTTCTGGAAGAATGGTCTTTAATCCAGAATTATGCTGTCCTCTCACTTCATTGTCATAATTCCAAAAGTAGACTATTGTGCATATGTCAAGTTTCAAATAAGTAATATTTTTAAAAATTTTAAATACGCGCCCAAAAAAAAAAACTTTTTCTTAGTTTGCCGTTTTTTAAAGAAAGAACACAAAAAACATTTAAGGGAAAAATAAAAAAATACATTTATTGTCAATATTAATTATTATCATATCGACCGGCCACTATTGCAAGACATTGCAACCCATAGGATCCATTGTTCCCCTTCCGATCCATAGTTTTCTCAGCAGATCTGCTGTCTTCCTAATGAACACTAGCAAATCTGAAACCATATATCACACAGTGAGACCTATATCAACCTTTCAACAACCCTACACTCACATAATATGTGTTCCGTTGTCTCTGATGCTTGTGGGCACAGTCTACAAACATCCACATCTGTGACCGCCATCCTTTTAAGATGTGCTTTTAGTCTACAGCGACCCGTAAGATGCTCCGTAAGGAGTTTCAAGTCCGGCCTGTCATACTTGAGAAACTGAGAACGACGCCCAAATTACGGACTGATCGCTGCCCTAAAGTTACGAAGACCTCTTCGATTTGGCAATTACCCAATCATTGATTAAATTGACAATGGTAGTGAGTAGTCCATGGACACCAGCATAATCATTAATTTTGGATTCATCGGTATACCAGTTTAAATCAAACTCACTTCGAACTAAGGCCCTATTAGACCAACAATCCCGGTCCCGGGAACTCCACCCTGAATCTCCTGCCAAAACACAGATCCAAAGGCATAACATCCAGGACTGAAGATGGTTCTCCGACCACCCTGCCTAGAATTGGCAGACTTTCCGACGTATTTCGAGACCCTTTGGCGAAAAATTTTGCCGCATGGATGTGAAGCGTTGTTAAACCAATCCAGGCCTCCAAGCCCGCTGTTGGACATATTCTCATTGCTCTTGTTATACCGAGGCAAGCGAGTCTCTGTACCCTGCCTATTTTATTCATAATGGTAGCTTCCTCAGCTTTTCTACACCAAGCTATGGCCGCATAAGTGATAATGGGCCAAATAGTGGCAGTATATTTCCATAGTGTAATCCTCGGCGACATACCGTAGGAGGAGCGACTTGCCGAGAGGGCTCTTATTGCTTTATTCTGGACGGCACCAATGTGCGAGTTCCAATTAAGTCTTCTATCCAGAATGACATTTATATACTTAACCTCCTTAGAAAAGTTGATGGTAGTACCCATAAAAAAATAAAGTCACATGATAAGTTGTATCTCCTTGTAAAAGTTGAAACAAGTCACTGAGTGCACCAGTTTGACACCTCTCCCAAGGCCGTCCTCATAAGGTCACACAACGTACTCTCATATTTCCTACGTGTTTTTATAACGAGATCATCAGAGTAACCAATTACACTGACACCACTATGTGCCAACATAGTGAACAAGCCATCAACTACTGTAGTCCATACCAATGATTAATGTACTCCCCCCTGAGGGCACCCTATTGGCGCCATCACAGTAGATGTCACCCCATCAAGAGACCAGCTGATGATCCTACTCCTAAGCATGGAAATGATCCAAGCTGTAATAAACTAATCCACCTTTTTCCGTTCCAACGACCTAGCAATGGAGTCAAAGCATGTATTGCCAAAAGCACTCTGAAGTACAAAAAGGCACAAGGAGCCACTTCCCTATCACAGAATGCCTTTTCAATACTGTTCAAAAGAGACAAAATGGCACCCGAAGCGGACCCCCTTTCACGTACGCGAACTAATTCAGATGAAGAGGGCGTTCCACAAGGTAACTCTCCCTTATATAAACAGCAATCAATATTTTCATCGCCTTCAAAAGAAAGGATGAGAGACTGATACGTCCATACGTCTTGGCCTACCTTCCTTCGGTATAAGAATAACCCGCCTCTTGCCACGCTTGTGAGACGTGACACAAACCAACGCTGGCTTTTTATGTCACAGCTCTTTTGCAAGAGAGCCAGAAAAACTCCATCCTTACCTGGAGCTTTGTAATGTTTGAAGGGACCAATCGCACACAAAACCCGCAAGACTCTTGACTCTTTTGGTGTCACGTACAGAGGTGAGAATACCCGATACTCGTGTACACGTGCAACCGTTCGAGTCAGGAAAATGTGTCATCAGCAAGAGGTCAAAAGTTTCCCTTCTAGATTAAGTATAGGCTCCGGTTTCAGTACATAGGGACCCAATGCCGTTAGAGTGATCTATTGCGAGAGTTTTTAACTCAGACCAAAGCCAGCAAATCTTCAATGAATTGACAATAATTCTAATTTCCTTAGTGTACTCCGTAAGGCTATTATAATTCCTCCTTACCGTTGGCAAAATTGAGCCAATGTGTCATTGCATCATGAAACCCTACGTTTAGCAAAATGGTTACTTTGACGCATGCTAACATCTAAGGAGGATTTAATAGTTGACTGATGTTGACTTTCTGTCAGGTTCAGTTCACCTATAGGATCTATGGAGACAGAAAGTCAGTCATATTCTTGTCATATTCTTCCTCAAAGAGGACCAGTCCACCTTCTTTGAGAGCATGGGATTATCATTGGTACAAGCAACATTTACCAAATCAAATCTAATATACATATGATCGGATAGGGATATCTAGTCCGACACATGCCAGTCAATAAAAATATTGGACGTGTATGTGTCACACAGTATTATATCCAGTACTTCCGATCGTACTGCGTTAACAAACATAGCTCTGCTGCCTCTGTTGGTCACAGCTACAGCGTTACTAATTGTTGTTAATGTAGTTGTCGGACACATTCCACATCCCATGCAAAGTAAGCCGAGGCACATCATACCTCCTTAACACCTTCAACTGAGGCAAATCGTACACAAAAGAAAGCCAGCTTGGCATTTACCACCATAACTGCCCGTGGTCCTTCCCCATATGGGTTAATAAACTTACACGACCTGTCTTTGCAAACCTACAACTAAATATACACGCACTTTTAGCCCTATCTAGGTTTACCTAAAGCACTTTAATGGTGCCCATAGTCAGCCAGTTTATTGACTAGCAGGGATTACTAATGAGCACTTATCGCCACACACAGTTCTATCTCTTCTTACTAGAGATAACACGTCATCACCTCGGTATGTACCACGTCCAATTTCAAAAATGTGAAAGCTTTAGGCAAGAGTAAAAGAAAATTGGAAAAATCGTTCAACCTAGTGTAAAAGCGGACTTACACACAATACCGTACTATTGTTTGCATATGTGTGTATGGTTATTTTAAAATATTAGCTATAAGTTAAGAATTATATCGATTAAATTTTACTTTAAAATAATAAATAACCCTATTTTCAGCATTTTCATTGAGCATGACTTTAATGCGTTAGAAGATGTTTGGTTTACATTAGCGCCGAACTTAACAGTGCAATCCATTGAGGTAAGTTTCGTTTATTCTTACAACTTTAATTTAAAATTCTTTTTTCGTTCTTGAACGGCCTAGTACTTATTTTAAAAAGAGTTTTTTTCAGTATTACTAAAATTATGGACATATGAGTTTGAGTAGATGTCCATAAACATATTAAACATACTTAGGGCCATTATTACAACCTTTAAAGTTGGATTTAGTAAAAGGTAACTTTAGGTAAAGTAAACTTTAAAGTCACCATTACCTTTTTTCCGCTATAACAACGTACTTGTAAAATAAAGTTAACTTTTTTAAAAACATGGCAGTGCCGGAGCAATATCGATAACTTCTGGAAAATTAACGACGTGCTTTCTTTTTTTTAATGTTTCTTCTTTTTGTTTAAAATATTTTAGTTAAAGGGTAGTTGTAATAATGGCCCTAAGTAAATAGTTTTTAAACCTTAATAATAAAGTTAAACATCATAATAATTCAATAAATAAACTAATAAAATCATAGTATTAATTAAAAGTAGTCTAAAACGAGTGATTATTTAGTGAATTCTGTATTATTTCATATGTCGAGTAGTTCACGCTTAAGTACGCATATTATTGTAGAATTCCCAATTTTTACGCATTTAAGCAGGGAATCGAAAATTCGAATAAAAGCGAGATTGACGCATTTATAAAAATCAGGGATAAATGCACAAAATATACATTTAAAAGAAAAAGTGTATGCATTTTTTGAATTTAAGTATTCTTTTTATTATACTCATTTCTTATACCTTGATAAAAATCAGTTTAATATTCAAACAAATATCCGCTTTAAAATTTCATTCTTATATTGCTTTAAGTTTAGAAATTATTTGGCAATAAATTTTTTTGTAAAAAAAACGTTTTTATTTCTAACGTACTTAAGCGAATGTTGTTCTCAGGAAGATACAATTTCGTTTTTAGGAATGATTCATTTAAACGTGGCGCATTTAAGTGAAATTTTTGTAAGGTAATATATGTAGAAATATTTTTATGCCGGACGCACTTAAGTGGATTGATACGGAGTTCAAACGTTTCTTCGGCGGCGGACTTTTGAGTTGCCTTAGGAAACTTGGAAACTTTGTAATAACGACGAGAAATCTCGAGCCCTTCTCGGGATACCAATTTCGCTGTAGCATGATTGATTTTAAATGTGTTCTTATCAACGAGAATTCAATTATCTCCAAGCACAGGAGATTCTATTTGGAGCTCACCTAGAGTGTTCAGACAGAACCGCACCGGTGCTCGAGGAGGTGGTACTGCTTTAATTGAATATTGCTCGCCTAGTAAGGAACTGAACACAGGAAACATCGAGAGAACTGCTGTTAGGATACGCAGATTGGATGGAAGTATCATTACGGTAATTGCAATGTATGTGCAACCCAAGGATGCACTGACGGATACGGATCTTGTCCCAATCTTGGGGATATTCAATGACAGTAGCTTGCTGATCGTGGCTGACCACAATTCTAAGCACAGTTTCTGGGGTTTAAATGTGTGCATTCAGTTACTAGACTGATATTCTTAGGAAGATTCGTGTTGGTAACAGGACGTTCTATCAAATGAAGAGATGTGATCTTATGCATGCTGGGTGAGCACTATTATCGGAGGATCTCGCTAAGGCCGTCGATCGGATAACACCTGTTTACGAGGCTGTAATGCGGGCAAGTTAAGCTCTGGTTGGATATGAACAGTTCCCATATTTTGGACGAGGGGTGATGGCGGACGGTATTGTTAGTACTGGGACGCCCATATCTGCGTACGAGATAATTACCAGCTGATGTGGGAAACGCCTTGGGGAAGAAGGTAAATAAAAGGTCGAGTGGCACTGACGGCATCCCAGCATTTGTCCTTAGGAGGACTGACATGGTTGCATGGGGCTTCATGACGATCTTCTTTAACCATTGCTTTCTAACGAAACCGAGAACAGATCCGAAACAGATGGGAAATTACAGACTCATCTCTTTGCTGTCAGCTTTTGGCAAACTTTAGAGTTATATATTTTGAGAAGAATACAGGAAACAACAATGAAAAGTGGAATTATCAAGGACAACCAATTTGGATTTAGAGGTACTGAAGAGGTGATATCCTACGCTGGCCGTGAGTCCTGATTTCTCTAAGGGCTTTGACAGGATGGTTGCCAAATTTTTGAGGTGTCGAGCCTTCAGCGTTAAATCGGGAGGAGAGGTTGTCACTCGAGACTGATCGCTACTGGAGTACCGCAGGTTTTTGAAGCGTCCTCTCTTCGGAATGAATTTGTAATGGGATGTTGCAACATGGCCTCCGATCTTGAGGCAATACGCAGGAGTCGGTACTATTCGCCAGTGGAACTCTTGGCACTGAGGAATGGTGATCTCCTCCATAGGGATGCAGACCTTATATTTTATCATAGAGGGTGAATAATTGGAACTTTGACGATCTGTTATACATAACTACCCAATAGGTAGTCTGAGATAGAATTAATTTTATTAATTTTTAATTATTTTGTTATTTAATTTTAAGGTTAGTTTTAGTTACAAAACATAAATGTATTCATTTTTTAATCTTTTTATGGAAATTTATGTTATTGAGTATGTTGGCAAATCCTATATATAAGAATCTCGGCAATAAGACTATAATTAGATAAGGATAGCCTTAATCTTAGATAAGTACCTAGTACATTAAGAAACTTTAGAATATGAATCGTAGTTTAAGAAACACTAAAACGAGAATACTGATTTAATAAAATGATATTAAATGGATGAAATTCATTAAGCGGGAACTACTGTAGACGTTCTACATTTTACATTTAATGACTGAGCCAACCCCTTGCAAATGAATCAAACATTACGGGGTTGTTTACAAATTTTTTTCTATCGAAAGTACATAAAAATATATACATATGTAAGTATATATATGCTTATGAGAAATTTATCTCTTATAAACAATACATATTTACAAGAAAAAACCGCATATAAAAAACAATTTTATGACATTTTTAAAATTTCTTACATCCAATATCTATTGTATCAACAAATACAAACAAAGAACGTTGATTTAGATTTAAAAAACTCTTTATAACTTTGTGCAGATAAATTTGAAAGTTCTGGATCTGCGTTTCTTATGGGAGAGGTGAAAAAGTTGAAGTAAACAAAGTTATTAGTTGGGCTCAATTACATTGACAGTTTTTTCGTCAAATATTTGCTTAATGAAAACTTACCTTTATATGTATTATTTCAACAAAGATTTTTTATTTATTTTTTAATCATTTATTTACTTTTTTAGATTTTAATGGAAAGATGTCTTGAATTGCAGTCGGTTGGTCAATTAAGCGGTTGGTCCTTGACACCTGATGATCTGGCTCTAATAAAAGGACTTTTAAAAAGCGGAAACTCAAGCCTTGTACTTACACCAAATGGTTTTTTCCCTTAATTACATATATTATAACAGTGTACTACTTAAAGATTTTCCTTCTACTAGCTTACTATCACTAATTTTATCTACTAAATTCTTATTGAATTAATGAGTGATAGCAATAGTCATTATATTTTTTATTTCACTTTCAGCGCCTTCAATGATTTTTGAAAACTACATCAGCGCACGTAATATTGGAATAGGAATAACCTTATAATTTAAATAATAATAAATTTTAACATTACTATACCTAAAAAAACATTAATCAAGATTTAACTTATAACAAACAGAATTCAAAATTTCTCAAAGAAACGAAAAATATAATATAAAATTTGTATAAAAAATTATATAGATATATGTATTATTTAATTTCTATATTCAGTAAACCAAAGGATTTGAAGATATAAGTAAAAATATGTTCTGGCGTTAAGTTGAATTTCGGTGGTAGATGTATTGTAGATAGTATTTTAGGTTTTATCAATGGAACTGCATACAAGGTGGGACAAAAGTAATGTTACGGCGTAAAAATAATAGCTCTATTCAAAATCTTGTGCATTTACTCACAGATTAGAAATGTATAGCGGCTTTTATTAGTGTTACAACTTATTGCAATATGTTAAACTCACAGCTGATTATAAAAAAATAGACGATTATATAATAACTTTTTATTTTAAATTAAAAAACAAAATTATTACGTCTAAAGGAAGATTAAAAGAACAATTAATAGACTTTTTAACCCTGGAACCGTAACCTTTTTTTATACATAAAAACTAACCATTAGTCGACACGACTACATACATTTACAACAGATTTTTACCGTGCCTAACTACCTAATTTTGTTTTTAATATAAATTAAACAAGATATTTACCTTTTTTAATTAAGAATAAAGAATTTTTGTAATGTTTATAAGTAAAATATTGTAGGAGACACTATTGGGATTAACCATTTTAATTAACAAAAAATTAATTGAAACCACAAATTCAGTTCATATTAAAGAAAATATACTAAATTATAAGTAACTAATATTTATAAAAATATAGATATTAATTTTTTATTAGCATTTGCCACACGCTTCTTCCGTGTGTTTTCCTTACGCTCTTACCACATTTCGTGGATATTAAATTTGTCATTATATGCTTTTAATAGGAACAAAAATAATAGGAGCAAATCTTGATTTTATTTGCTTAAAATCATAAATTAAATCTTTTTTAAAACTCATTTTCGTTCTCAAAAAAATATAAGAGTGAAAGTTAGTCGAACCGACTAACACGAGCTTTATAACAAAAACATAATACTTACTGAAGAAATGTGAATGATCACTAAAACACTGGCTACAGAGAATAAGGAAGAGTTCAAGTTGATCGTGCAATTAAATAAAAAGCTGCATATAAAAATAAAGGAGATATTAGTCGAATCGACTAAAGTTACGGTTCTAGGGTTAATAGATGAAGCTGCGGAAGAGATAATATTTACTTAACGAAAGTATAAAATATTCTGGCAAGATTTAATTTTATGGAAATATTTTTATTTTATATGTATGTATATGGAAAATAGTGACACTTTTTCTGGAATTTTTTAGCCATTAGTACCTACTAATTTTAGAGTATAATAATTAAAATTTGTGATTGCAAAGATAACAAAATATCTTTTAATATACCGTATCGAATATCACGTTATTTCTTACCGCTCCCCATTCATACCCCGCTCCCAGTTCATATTAAAGAAAATATACTAAATTATAAGTAACTAATATTTATAAAAATATAGATATTAATTTTTTATTAGCATTTGCCACACGCTTCTTCCGTGTGTTTTCCTTACGCTCTTACCACATTTCGTGGATATTAAATTTGTCATTATATGCTTTTAATAGGAACAAAAATAATAGGAGCAAATCTTGATTTTATTTGCTTAAAATCATAAATTAAATCTTTTTTAAAACTCATTTTCGTTCTCAAAAAAATATAAGAGTGAAAGTTAGTCGAACCGACTAACACGAGCTTTATAACAAAAACATAATACTTACTGAAGAAATGTGAATGATCACTAAAACACTGGCTACAGAGAATAAGGAAGAGTTCAAGTTGATCGTGCAATTAAATAAAAAGCTGCATATAAAAATAAAGGAGATATTAGTCGAATCGACTAAAGTTACGGTTCTAGGGTTAATAGATGAAGCTGCGGAAGAGATAATATTTACTTAACGAAAGTATAAAATATTCTGGCAAGATTTAATTTTATGGAAATATTTTTATTTTATATGTATGTATATGGAAAATAGTGACACTTTTTCTGGAATTTT
Source organism: Wohlfahrtia magnifica (assembly GCA_023159175.1). Lineage (NCBI taxonomy): Eukaryota > Metazoa > Arthropoda > Insecta > Diptera > Sarcophagidae > Wohlfahrtia > Wohlfahrtia magnifica. The sequence continues at coordinate 472,648 of JAKWBJ010000025.1, read as the reverse complement.
TTAGCCATTAGTACCTACTAATTTTAGAGTATAATAATTAAAATTTGTGATTGCAAAGATAACAAAATATCTTTTAATATACCGTATCGAATATCACGTTATTTCTTACCGCTCCCCATGAAATTTTTTTCCATTTCTCAAGCGTAAATCGATTATATCGTTTAGTGAAGATAATAGGTTTGTTCAATAACTTTACTTGCAGAAACTTGCAACGAGAGAGTAAAAACAATGTTTGCACAATTTCTCTCAAAAATGATCAGTAATAAATTAACACTTTACCAGCCAAAAAGTAAAGTAAAGTAGTGCTGTAATCTATAGGTTTATAGATTCTTTTTAGAAGAATATTTTGCATTCTCTCATTGTGTTAAAATTCATAGCCAACGTTTGTCGAGCTCGCACTAAGTATTCAACCATTTCAGCATCATTATCACTCTCCGAATCACTCGATGAATCAAAAAAATACCGAAGGCTCTCCATGAGTTTCCTCTTGCTTTAATTGCATGTACTTCCTTGCAAGCATATTAAAGATTATTAGTTATTAATTTTTTAATTTATAGAAATTACTTCCATTTGCTGCAACATTCTCTAATCCTGATGTACTACATCTCGCGTCATTTATTTCAATATCTTTAGACATCTTTTGATGCTGTTGATCCTCAGTTAATCACAAAGTTGATTTCTATACATTTTATCGTTTTAAAAATTTACTTGTACTTAAAATTTCTTAAATTTCGAAAAAAAAATTATTTGCAATTTTTTTTCGAAAACTTATTTGTAAACATAAACACAAAACAGCTGTTTGAATAATTCTTGCAAGTAAACATTTTACCAGGAAAATTTGCAAAAAAAATTTTGTGTCTCAATTTCTTATTTTCTTATGAAGTTCTTTTTTGAGTTAACGAACACTTTTCCAGTAACAATTGTTACAAATTCGCAACAGTTTTTAGTTATTGAACAGACCTAATATACTGAATTTTGTGACAGAACAGAATGACATAATTATTGCCAGATTCGAAATAACCGCTGGTTCAAATTTAACGCGATAGATGGTCCACCAGATATTTTTTATCTTTTTTCTTTATCGTTTTTATTTTTTATTGTCAGCTACACTTTTAAGTTGCATATATTCTAAACCGAAGCAAGTGCATTTCTGTATATTTTGTTAGTGTATAGCGACGGTAGGCTGTTGAAAGCATTCCGTACATCCAAGGTCGCTGAGACCGTTATACGCTTTGGATAGTAACGTCTCCCTTGTGCACGCCCGACAGACTCCACCACACCTGCTATAGCACCCACAGTCGACCTCTGAGGTCGAAAACCGTACTGCCTTTCATTTGCACAAGATCGTGAATAGAGCTAATGATCTCTGAAACAATAATTCCACGTTCATGAGATGTACATATAAATGTCAAAGCACAGTGACATTTGTTGCCATCTGCAAAAATAGTAACAATTCTAAATATGAAATTACTTTTGCGCTACCTTGTAAAAACAATTTATTTTAAACTTTTGGTAGTTATTTAAACTTAATTGATCTATTAAATACTGCAAAGAATTTAGTCATGGCCAAAACTCTGCAAGAATTTTTATGTTTTTAAGTGAATTGAAACTGACATCTATTTGTTAAATTTATCAATCAAGTTCGGTATATTTCCAGGCATTTGGAAGGATTCCTTTATCATCCTATTGGTTAAATCCGGAAACAAAACCAACATCAGAAATTACAAGGGCGCATACTGCCGAACAAAATTTCCTGGATTGACTACGATCTTTAGCTACAATTTTTAACTGTGTTAAGCTTAGTTGGTCATCAACAGATTTTATATCGGCCAACAAGCTTCTTCGCCATGCTAAAAATAGATTCGCGACTTTTGGTTTACAACTTACTGCTGTGAGACTCAATTTATAACTGAAACCGTAGAAAATGAAAGAATGAGTAAATTGAGTATCATACCAAAATTTTTTGAACAACTTATTACTGAACCTTTATGTCATCGTGTGCCATCATTATTATCTCCTAGTATACATGCATACATAGTTTCTTTAAAATCTGTTCAAACGTAAATATCGTTTGTGTTTGGTTTTTATATCGAAACTCTCAGTTTTTTCTATAAAATTTTTATTTTTTCACACTTAAATACATAATAAATACCTTTTTGAGTTCTTTTTATTTTTGTATACTAATTAGATAATTTATCTGTAATAAATGTTGTTGTTTAAGCTTTCAAGTTGATTAATTAAAATACTTACATAATAATTTTGCCAATCAGATTTTCTTCTTTTAGATATCAATAATTTGATTTAAACATAAAACCGGGCTCACTTTGACTGTGAGCCACTGTATTTCAGGTGACACAAAATTTTCTTCAGCTGCTTTTAAAATATTTATAAAGCTGACAGCACAACAGCAAAAGTTATCAACAGCATTTGCCTTCATTTGCTACTTGCTATGTGTTTAAAGCAATAATCTTCATTCATGTTACAGAGGTGACGAAGTTTTTCGGCTGTTTATTTATTCTCTTCGTAAAATTTACAACCAGGTTCGCTAAAAGAACAAAATCGTACCAAAAATTTTCCTGAAATGTACCAAAATCAACTATATCGCTAACCTTTTTTAATGGGTTTCAATTTATATATCATGCAGTATTTATTGATATTGCTTTTTTTACTCCTGGAAAATTGTTATTGTTTTATTTTTCTGTAAAAAACTAAGGAAATTGTAATAAATTAACAATTATAGAAATCTTTGAACAAAAAGAAATTCATACGCTTTGTTTACATTATTCCAAACGGCAATTACAACAAAACACATGTGTGTGACATGAAGCAATAAACAAAGATGATGCCGACGGGTTTTCAAAACAATTTTCTATTGCGCATGTACGTCATACTAGAATAAAATTAGCTGTATTATATAAAACTATAGTATCCCTTCCCGCGTTGCTAAGATCATTTGTGTTCTACACCTATAAAATGTATTCCTCATAAGATAAATTTAAAGGAATACATTAAAACTAATGATTTGTATTGAGTACCAACTCATTTAGGCCAAATTCAGAAACTGCCATTCTAATCGTACTCTAGATATACAGAAATCAATATTGAATTTGTATGGGAGATGCCACACCCACAAAGTTATTTGGGTCAAATTTAGAGACTCTTACTATTACCATTTTAAAGATAAAGATATATAAATACAAATTTTATATGGGCGTTGCACCGCCCACTTGAACAATAGTGAAACCACACACCAAATGAAATATTTTTACATATGCATTTTACATACACAGTTTTCAAAATATATTATAACTCACACAAAGTTTAAATGCTGTAACAATTTTCGTTTTCAAGTAAAACTTATGCAATAAAAAGGGGTTCACTCCAGCATCAATAACTCGCAAACCAATGGACCTGCAACAACCGTATATACATAAGCTCCTTGGTATTGACTTCACCTTTTGTTTAAAATCGGTTGGCGCATTTCAGAGAACATCAATTACAACGCATTTAATAGTTCTTATATATATATATAGATTTTAAGGAAATTGTGGAAAAAAGAATGTTATGTTTTTTTCATATGTAACATACATATGTCACACGCTATTTCTTTTAAGTCAATAAAAGACAAAAATAATATTTTAGTTTAAACAAAAAAAATAAAATAAAATAAAATGAAAAGAGTATAAAATTGTTATTAAAAATTAAACGTTGTTAATACTTCGAAAGTCCGAAAGCCCTCGCTGTGTTAGGCTTTATTTTATTATTTATTTTTATTGCTGGGTGCAAAACCTATCAGCATGGTAGGGTTGTATTTAAGCGACAGTACATGACAGATCTGACCTTAAATCGTCCTCGATTTCGCTATCTGGGTCACTATCAGCATTTAAGTCAGGAGAACTTCGGCACCACGGTAATGATCATCCCTGGAACGTCCTCAATAAGATAACGATCATTATCTAGACCCGGCTGATGATATAGGGGCCCATAAATTTTGATTCTAGTTTCCTGGATTCACTCGTTGCAGGAACTTCATTATCGATTACTCCTAGATCTCCTTGTTCATATAATTTCGGTTTAGATGTCTTAGGTCAAAGCGCATCTTCCATTTCTGCGTAAAATATATGGTTACCAGAAAATAGTTCCTTAATTTCGTTAGAACATATTCCGTTATAGTACCGATAGAACAATGAAACATACGCCACATTACGATGGTGCTCTAATGAATCGATAGAGTTGGCTACCCTACCGTCATTAATAAAAACCTTCGCCCCCTCCTGTACGCGGTCGAGAAGCTCCAAAATAGACTTTGAAGCACCAGCCCATACATGAAAGTTGTATTCCGATTTGGGTCGGATATATGTCTTGTAAATATTAAGGAGATCAGATGGAGTGAAGTAATTCTTATACCGTCTTAAAAAGCCGAGGCATTTGAATGTGAATTCTCATGCCCAGAACATCAAAAGCATCTGATTTGTCAATATCTACATTACCCATAGATACAGATGACAACACACCACTCCGTCTGTGTGTCAGAAAACAACATTGGGTTTTGCGCGCGTTAAAGTCGACCCTGTTCGCGCGACCTCACTCAGAGATTTGCTGTCATCTGTAAAAGAGTAAATAGGATTGGAAGTGAGAAAAAGAAAGTCGTTAAGAAATATTAGAAATAGAGTTGGAGAAAGAACAGAGCCTTGCGGTACCCCTGTATTTATCCTAAACTCGTCGGATGAGATCCCATCAATAACCACTCTTATAGTGCGATTTCTGAGAAAGCTCGATATGAATAAAGAGAAGTGACTACCGACACCAAATGCAATAAGTTTGGATGTGAGAGCTTCGTACCAGACTCTGTCAGACGCCTTGGAAATATCTAGGGCCACAACTTTAGTCTCACCAAGTCCATGAATGGACCTATTCCACCTTTCAGAGAATAGTGCCAGCAGATCACCAGTAGAGCGACTCTTATGGAAACCGTATTGGCGATTGCGCAGAAAATTGTTGGACTCTAAATATTTCACAAGGGTATAATTAATCATACTCTCCATAACTTTGGAAAGTGCCGAACAAACTGCTATTTGGTGGTAGTTTTCAGGGTTACTAGCTTCACCATTTTTAGGGATTGGCGTTACATTGGCAATCTTCCAGCAATATGGAAAAACAACTGCACGATAAGACGCACTGCAAAGATTAGCCAATGGGCGCACAAGCGTTGAAGAGCACTGCTTCAGGACCAGCGCTGGAATGCCATCCGGCCCAGAAGACTTATTAACGTCGAGATTTGCAAGAACTTTTTAACTGCACGGGCTCAAAAGGAATATACTAGGCATAGTCACTGATACTCTTTCAAGTTCGGGCAGTGGTTGAACGCTCTCTGGCAATTTCGAATTACCTGCAGCCAGAAGGTTTGCCTTATCAACCGGGTTAATGAATGTTTGGTCATCCTGTATAAGCACTGGAAGCGAACTAGCGCTGTTCTTAAACCTTTTAATGGATGACCAAAAGCTCTTTCTTCCCCGCGGAAAAGTGAGAACTTTAGCACGTAGGCGCTGTTCGTATAGAGTCTTTTCGCGCCTAAATACTGCGGCACACGAAGATCTCGCCTGTTTGCGTAGCGAATCAGTATGATCGCATTTGTTATTACGCCAATTTCTGAATGCTTCCTCTCTAGATTTGACTGCAAGCTTGCACGTGTGATTAAACCAAGATTTATTTCTTGATTTAATCGGAAGCTTTCTGGATGGGATGAAGTTATCCATCCCTAGCTTTATTATATTGACAATGGCCATGGCATTCACGTTAGAATCAAGGAAACAAAGTTCCCAATTGAAATGCCCATAGAAATCGTTAAGCTCAGCCCAACGAGCTTTCCCGTAATTGAAAACCAAGCGCTTCGTAGCTGTATGTGAAGCATTGTGAGGAGTGAAGAACGGGAAAGAGGCAGAAATGGTACAGTGATCCGAATTTCCGAGAAGTGCAAGGACCTCAACTACATACTTTTCAGGGTGTGTGAAAAGGCTGAGAGTGTTATTTTGGTGCCCATCTACACTCGATATGTGAGTAGGTTCATTCATTAATCACGCAAGGTGGTTGTGCGCGGCAAATAGCACCACGTATTGGCCTTCTGGAGTTGTGTGGCCTGAATGGTGTAGCCAAGACGAATTATGAACATTGAAATCACCAGCAACAACAACTTCACTATTCGGGTAATTCGCAAGGATACTCGATATGGAATCGGAAAAAAGTAAAGCCAGATATGGAAACCTCTCTTCCCGCATTTGGGCTTCCATACAAGAACCCGAAATGCAAAAGATGTGCCCTGATTCTGAACTTAACCCAAAGACAGTTAAGTTTTGCATCATACACGCCAAGTGGTTACTGGCACTGGTACACAACTTCATCGCGAATGTACATTGCAAGACCCCTATGAAAATTAAAGACGGATAGAAGATGATACCCAGGGATGTGAAAATCTTGTGGATCAGCATTTTCCGAAACCTGGGTCTCACATAAGGCGAAAACATCCAAATGTGCGCATACACGGAGAAAAAGTTCGCCCGTAGCCCGCACACATTGCAGAAATCAATCATAAAACGGCCTGCCATTACGTAAATTAAACACGAACGATAAATAGTAAAAGGGATAAAAAACCATAAACAAATAAAAATCAAAACAACTGTTCTTCAGATGCGGACGATAAGAAAGTGGGATGCTGCTGATCGATTATTCAGTAGTCATTGTTATACCTTCGCTACTGAATCATCTAACAACAACCCATCAAAGCGGTTCGCACCATCAAAGCGGTTCGCACTTATCTTAACCTCACCCGTTGTAATACCGTCTTCACTCACATTATGGCCTAGATAAGAAACCTAGCGTTGAAGGAACTTACACTTATCGAGGCGCAAAGTTAGACCAGTTTCATTTAATATTTTCAAAAATGTATCAAGACGTTTTAATCCTTCGTCCACAGTTTTGCTAGGTATAATAACATCATCCAGATATGCAAAGACCTCACCTGGATTCATTTTCGTTATTAGGTTGTTCATCACATGCTGAAACATAGCAGGAACATTTACCAAGCCGAATGGCACTCTATTATATTCGTAAAGTCCGCTCGCAGTGACGAAAGCTGCATACTGTTTTGAAAACTCGTAAACTTTTATCTGGTGGTAGCCCATTCGTAAATCTGATGATGTAAAATACTTATTGCCAGCCAGTTTAGCAAACTGTTCTTCTAAATTAGGCATTGGAAACAGTGTTTATATTGTAATGCGATTTAAATACCGAAAATTCACACATAAGCGGTATTCATTAATTTTCTTTGCAACTATAACTATGCCCAAAGCGTAGGGTGAATTAGATGGTCGTATTATTTTGCGACTAATAAATCTTGTATCAACTTATTAACTATCGGTCGTTTAGAAAATGGAATTCGATTGACTGGAACATCGGACAAAAGTTTTATTTCCATTTTAAAAACTGCACTCTCCTAATTCCTTTGAGTCGACAGAAAAACTACAGCTGTGTTTGTTTAATATATTTTGGAGTTCTTTACGTTGACGGTCAGTGAAGTCATCATCAGTTGAGATGTTAAGTATCTTCCTTAAACGGCAAGTGTTACCCTCAATCACGAGGCGGCTTTCAAGTCTGCACAGCATGTCTCTTCCGAGCAACACATTTTCAATTATAAGATCATTGGCAACAACTAAAAGGACAGCAAAGTAATTTATGTTATCCAAGCGAATGGATGTTTTTAGCTTTCCGGTGCTCCTATATTCTCCATTTGCAAAGCCAATTAAATTTATAGAACAAATATCTGTTAAGCCAAATTCGTTAGCAAAACTTTCTCGAACAAGCGTACATTTACTACCCGGGTCAACAACAGCTTTCGTTTCTGTGGCATTTACAAATATTGTTTTTATTATTTCCGAAAAATATACTTTGCGCTCACAAATTTGGTTAATCGTTATTTGCAATTCATTCGATTTATCTTGCATTTCCGGGCAGTGTTGTGAATGATGACTTGTTTTATTGCAGATTTCATATCTTACCTTACGTTGGGGCTGAGGGCAACTTCTAGAATAGTGTCCTATCTTTTTACAGTTAAAACGTTTTATATTATTTGAATACCGCTCTCGGATGACATTATGTTATACGCTTGTTTTCGCTGTTAAATTTGGCTTCTATGTCATGGCTATATTTGTTGGGGCTTCTATTTTATTATACATACAATACGTTACTATGTCACACAATAATTCGCTGCACTCTTGGTAGTCGTTAGAGATTTTCTTCTTCAAATTAGAGTCATTGATGCTATTTATTATATGCCGACTGATAGAAGAATCGGAAAGACTTCCTCGTTTTCCGCATGTCATCTTTAGATAGTAAAAGTCTCGGGATGTTTCGTCATTTGGCGTGTGCATCCTGACAATTTTACATGTGTTTGAACCAAATCTGGCCACGATGTAAATATTTTGTCTAATGAATCCATCCACGACTTAGCAGCGCCTTGCATTTTCTGTTGATCTGCAAATATTAAGCATTCGTCGCTCCAACCATAAGTACTTCGCAGCATTTCTATACGATTTATAAATTGTTTATTATTTAACGATGAGACGGATGTAGGATTAAATTCTGGTAGTAACGATACCACTTCGAGAACATTGGCAAAATTGTTATTTAAGTCGATATTTCGTTGTTGGTTTACATCACTTGCATCAAAACTACCGACATTAACTGGTTGACTCAATAAATTAATTTGTCCTTGAGACACACTTTGATAATTATTTCTGTTTTGCGTACAGTATTTGTTTTCTAAATGATCATTATATGTTATATGTAAATGTTGGCTTTCAAACAGCAGATTCAGATTTGCAATATGACCTACATTTCGACAATTTGACCCATATACACTCTCTGCAAAAGCGTTGCAGCAACATCCAATATTTTCCTTTGTTTTCGTGGCATTATTACAGCTCTTTTGCCCATGTATTCTGCTATACACAAGAGGGTTCTGTACAACGATGTGCATCGAAACATTTGCATTACACATATTGTTTCCATGTGAATAAATTTTATAACCTTTTGAATCAGCACCAGAGTTGTGAAAAACATTTTGTTTTGGAATATGTTAAGAAGCACACATATTTGTTCTCGTTTTTTGTGGCTAATTTTCAAAATAATTGCCATTTACGCCAGCTTGTGTATGTTGCGCAAATGTATAAAGTAACGACGCAGTATTTTGCTGCTCATCAATAAAATTTGGCAACGCATCAACTTGCTGTTTTTCAAATTGTTGATCGTTACGGAGTATGAAAAATCTGTTCGTTGGCAAATTTTCAGAAGTTTGCAGATTGTTATACAATTGCGCAGAGGTAGCACATATAGGACGTGTTATACCATTTGACGAAAACATTGATGGTGTTGCTTTTGTTGTAGACACAGTGTACGATGTATATGGCAAACTTGAATCAAAATTCGTTGAAAGTGTGTGAAAATGTATGTTCTGATGGCGTAGACACAAAAGCACCAATGGGACGGGTGGGTGATGAAACATGTGATGGCTCAAAATAGCCACTCACAAATGAAGTTTTACTCAGATCTTCTAAACGCTTAATTAAATCGGAGGGGCTTTAATTTGTCGGCAAGCTAAACTTCATGCACTTTTTGTGCAAGGCGTTAATTTTCATAGAATGAAGATCAGGCATATTATATCGTATATCCCTTCGGCGTAGATAATCATACTTTTGAAAAATTATCACACGCTATTTCTTTTAAGTCAATCAAAGACAAAAATAATAATATTTTAATTTTAACTCATTTATTTGAACAAAAAAATAAATAAAAAGTGTATAAAATTATTATTAAAAATTAAACGTTGTTAATACTTCGAAAGCCAGACGATGACTACACGCTGCGTTAAGCTCTTAAGGCCTCATTAGCCGACCGTAGAAATCGTAAATGTAAACGTTTCGCCACTTATAAAACACTTAAAAACGTGTCATATGTTTTTAACATAAAGAAGAAGAAGATATATTTAGGTATACATACATCAAACACAAGCACATGTATATTAAAAAAATTATAACAACTGTGCTAAACAATGATGGCATTTAAATATGTGCACATTATTTGAAATTGTGTTAAAAAGTTATTTAAATGGTACCACGTCATTACTTTACACTGGCCCCTATTACGAGTTGCATTCGATCTTCGATATTCCTTGGCTATCGAATATCGACTATCGATTTTCAAATTGGTATTATGAGCTGGCAAATCTGTTGAATATTTCTTTGAGCATCGATTTATTTATCTAACAGTTGTTAGCTTTCGACGCTGATGTTTTGTGTGTGAAAATTATTAAAGTGTGTATTTTTAAATTGTGAACAATATATTTAAATCAATAAAAATATTAAAAATGTAAGTCTTTTACCATTTCTTTTTTTATTTAAAGAAACTGAACTTCATTTTTAATTTCTTTTATACAGGAATAAGATCGTAAATACCAGGCAACAATTACATTGTACATTGCTGCAGTTGCTCGTCTGTAGTGGAAACAAATACATAAAAGCTTCCTTGCAAAGTCGGAAGTTATCTATAAAACTAAAAAAAAATTCTTCAAATTATATAAATGCGTATATAAACATCACTTGAATTAAGTACACTTACGCCGTTGATTCATTTCCAAAGGATTAGAGGCATCCTTTATTTGTTTTCGGTATCTAGCTAGTTCCACTAAGTTATCATCCTCATCAGAGGATTTATCAAACCACAGCTCCGTTGAAGTAGTCATATTTTTTTTAATTTTCAACATGGATGCAAACCAAACTTATTTAAGCGTAATTTGAATAAAACCTTTTTATTGTCATTATTATTATCTATTCACAATAGATAAAATTCACAATAACACTTCTTTCTATCGAATGCGCGTCATAATACCAAACAACAATTCTTTCGATGAACACTTTCTTTGGCTATCGAACGTCGAAAGCTACTCATAATAGGGGCCACTTTCATATTTAATTTTATTAATTTCTGAAGCTTAAGGTTTTTTAAATAAAAATCATTTTATTTTTATATGAATAAATATATATGTACATCTATATGTAATGTAATACAAATAAATATAATTAATTACATATTTTCTGCCGAGGCTACACAAAGAAGTAGCGAAATGTAATAAAAACTAAATAAAAAGTAGAGAAATTTTTATTTAAATATGTCTTATCTTTGAACATTTATTAATATTTGATAAATAAAGGTCGAAAAACCAGCATAATACGATAACTTTTATATGCAAGTAGATTATAATTCTGGTTTTCCACATACATGCATACATTACAGGATATATACAATGTGTTATACTTATAAAACCTTTATATTTTTTATTCTTATTTTTATAAATATTATCTATTATGTGTGCTGTTAATTAATATCTACGCTTGTACGTACAATTATTTTGCAATCCTTAGTATAAACGTACTATGTACATACATGCATAATATATAATTCATACTAACATTTAACTTTTGCTACAAAGAAACACATACGATTAACAAATGCTCTTATTCGATTTTACCAAAAACAAAAAACTAATTTAAAACATAAACATATTTAATATTTTATGTATTTACCAAAGAATTTAAGTACCAAAAAAAGGAGTTAAAATACCCCCATAACATTCCACTTACAAACAGCCCATCACTGCTTGAAAATGTCATGTAAAGTTGCAGTCAAATTATAACTTCAACAGATTGGGACGTTGCAGTTATGTTTCATTACAGTCAGGTAAGTACTTTCATAGCTTTTCATATAACAAAAGCGATCAGCTGACACAATTACATTTACGGCTTCTACGTTTACATTCGACTAAATCTACCTTTAGTTATTTTATTGCTGCAAAACGTATCAGCAGGGTTGTATTTAAGGGACAGTACGTGACACATATAAAGAATTTGATTGAAATTGTTAAATAAGTTAGTATTTATAAAAACTAAATTATTGCACCCATATTTATGTAAAATAAAATATTGTTACGAAAATAAACAATACCTAAAAAAAGAAAAACACCACATCAGCCCTTAAAATTGTATTGTGGGATTTTGGTAACATTGGGTTGTGTCAAGGTTGTCAATGTGTCACTCTGGCAATGCTGTACATATTTGTGTATTTGGCAGCATTGCCAATGCAACCATATTTGTTTGCTAAATTTTAAATTAACTGAAATCGAATGCTGTAGGAAGAACAAGAACATTAGGAAGTAATATCAATTGTATATTTAATGTTTAAATTGAAAAAGTCCAGAAAACGACATATTTGAAAATAAAATTTTCAACAAAATAAAATATTTCAAATTTACAAGTACTAACTGAAACACAACTTTTGTCCAAGTTTTTTTATACATAATGAAATTGTTTGACATTTGCAATACGGTATACAAAAAATATTGCCTTTTGGTACAAAAATTGGTTGTACAGACAACTTCACCTTATCTAATTTCTCCATGGATCAAATATACATATATACCAGAACATTAAAATTATTAAAATTCAATCACTTATTAAAAACAATCTTTTAGTAATTAAATTAATAATAATAATAATAATAATAATAATAATAATAATAATAATAATAATAATAATAATAATAATAATAATAATAATAATAACAATAATAATAATAATAATAATAATAATAATAATAATAATAATAATAATAATAATAATAATAATAATAATAATAATAATAATAATAATAATAATAATAATAATAATAATAATAATAATAATAATAATAATAATAATAATAATAATAATAATAATAATAATAATAATAATAATAATAATAATAATAATAATAATAATAATAATAATAATAATAATAATAATAATAATAATAATAATAATAATAATAATAATAATAATAATAATAATAATAATAATAATAATAATAATAATAATAATAATAATAATAATAATAATAATAATAATAATAATAATAATAATAATAATAATAATAATAATAATAATAATAATAATAATAATAATAATAATAATAATAATAATAATAATAATAATAATAATAATAATAATAATAATAATAATAATAATAATAATAATAATAATAATAATAATAATAATAATAATAATAATAATAATAATAATAATAATAATAATAATAATAATAATAATAATAATAATAATAATAATAATAATAATAATAATAATAATAATAATAATAATAATAATAATAATAATAATAATAATAATAATAATAATAATAATAATAATAATAATAATAATAATAATAATAATAATAATAATAATAATAATATAATAATAATAATAATAATAATAATAATAATAATAATAATAATAATAATAATAATAATAATAATAATAATAATAATAATAATAATAATAATAATAATAATAATAATAATAATAATAATAATAATAATAATAATAATAATAATAATAATAATAATAATAATAATAATAATAATAATAATAATAATAATAATAATAATAATAATAATAATAATAATAATAATAATAATAATAATAATAATAATAATAATAATAATAATAATAATAATAATAATAATAATAATAATAATAATAATAATAATAATAATAATAATAATAATAATAATAATAATAATAATAATAATAATAATAATAATAATAATAATAATAATAATAATAATAATAATAATAATAATAATAATAATAATAATAATAATAATAATAATAATAATAATAATAATAATAATAATAATAATAATAATAATAATAATAATAATAATAATAATAATAATAATAATAATAATAATAATAATAATAATAATAATAATAATAATAATAATAATAATAATAATAATAATAATAATAATAATAATAATAATAATAATAATAATAATAATAATAATAATAATAATAATAATAATAATAATAATAATAATAATAATAATAATAATAATAATAATAATAATAATAATAATAATAATAATAATAATAATAATAATAATAATAATAATAATAATAATAATAATAATAATAATAATAATAATAATAATAATAATAATAATAATAATAATAATAATAATAATAATAATAATAATAATAATAATAATAATAATAATAATAATAATAATAATAATAATAATAATAATAATAATAATAATAATAATAATAATAATAATAATAATAATAATAATAATAATAATAATAATAATAATAATAATAATAATAATAATAATAATAATATAATAATAATAATAATAATAATAATAATAATAATAATAATAATAATAATAATAATAATAATAATAATAATAATAATAATAATAATAATAATAATAATAATAATAATAATAATAATAATAATAATAATAATAATAATAATAATAATAATAATTATAATAATAATAATAATAATAATAATAATAATATAATAATAATAATAATAATAATAATAATAATAATAATAATAATAATAATAATAATAATAATAATAATAATAATAATAATAATAATAATAATAATAATAATAATAATAATAATAATAATAATAATAATAATAATAATAATAATAATAATAATAATAATAATAATAATAATAATAATAATAATAATAATAATAATAATAATAATAATAATAATAATAATAATAATAAAATAATAATAATAATAATAATAATAATAATAATAATAATAATAATAATAATAATAATATAATAATAATAATAATAATAATAATAATAATAATAATAATAATAATAATAATAATAATAATAATAATAATAATAATAATAATAATAATAATAATAATAATAATAATAATAATAATAATAATAATAATAATAATAATAATAATAATAATAATAATAATAATAATAATAATAATAATAATAATAATAATAATAATAATAATAATAATAATAATAATAATAATAATAATAATAATAATAATAATAATAATAATAATAATAATAATAATAATAATAATAATAATAATAATAATAATAATAATAATAATAATAATAATAATAATAATAATAATAATAATAATAATAATAATAATAATAATAATAATAATAATAATAATAATAATAATAATAATAATAATAATAATAATAATAATAATA